>JAJEJO010053164.1:19796-105009 GCA_020662805.1 Glaucomys volans | reverse complement strand
CCCCCCCACACACACTATGGATCAGCATCTGCTTATCAGAGAAAACCTTTGACCTTTGGTTTTTTGAGATTGGCTTATTTTACTTAGCATGACATTTTCTAGTTCCATCCATTTACCTGCAAATGCCATAACTTCACTCTTCTTTAAGTCTGAGTAATATTCCATTTTGGGTTTGTACCACATTTTCTTTATCCATTCATCTGTTTAAGAGCATCTAGGTTGGGTCCATAGTTTAGCTATTGTGAATTGAACTGCTGTAAATATTGATGTGACTGTGTCACTGTGGTATGTTGATTTTTAGTCCTTTGAGTATAAAGAAAGAAGTGGGTTAACTGGGTACATGGTACTTCCATTCCAAGTTTTCTTAGGAATCTCCATACTGTTTTCCATAGTGGTGCACCACTCTGCAGTTCCACCAACAAGGTGTGAGTGTACCTTTTTCCCCACATCCTCACCAACACTTGTTATTGCTTGAATTCTTAGTAATTGCCAATCTGACTGGAGTGAGATGGAATCTTAGAGTAGTTTTGATTTACATTTTGCTAATTGCTAGAGGTGATGAACACTTTTTCATATGTTCATTGATCCATTGTATTTCATCTTCTCTGAAGTGTCTGTTCAGTTTTTAGCCCATATATTGATTGAGTTTTTTTTTTTTTTTTTTTGATGGTGTTTGAGTTCTTAATATCCTGGAGATTAGTGCTCTATCTGAAGTACATGTGGTAGAGATTTTCTCCCACTCTGTAGGTTCTCTCTTCACATTATTATTCATTTCCTTTGCTGAGAAAAGCTTTTTAGTTTGAATCCATCCCATTTGTTGATTTTTAATTTTACTTCTTGTGCTTTTGGGGTCCTGTTAAGGAAATCAGGTCCTAAGCCCACATGATGAAGATTTGGATCTACTTTTTCTTCTCCAAGGAACAGGGTCTCTGTTCTAATGCCTAAGTGTTTGGTCTACTTTGAGGTGAGTTTTGAGCAGGGTGAGAGATAGAGGTTTAATTTCCTTTTGTTATCTATGGATTTGTATTTTTTCCCATACCATTTGTTGAAGAGGCTATCTTCTCTTCATTGTATATTTTTGGCACCTTTGTCTAGTATGAGGTAACTGTATTTATGTGGGTTTGTCTCTGTGTCTTCTATTTTGTACCATTGTCTACATGTGTATTTTGGTGCTAATTCCATGGTGTTTTTGTTACCGTTGCTCTGGAGTATAATTTAAGCTATGGTATTGTGACTCACTGATGTCACATGTATTCCAGGTTTCTCCTCCACTCTCTTTCAGCTTTTAATTCCCCTAAATTTAATTTATTTGAATTTCTCATTCTTCTTCAATATTGCTTACTTTCTTTATGTAAGATTTTCATTTTCTCTAGAAAAATATTCTCTGAAAATGTTTTAGTTTTATATTTCACATCACAATGTGTAATGAATTAATATCTGTCCACGAATTGAGGGAAAAATGCATTTTTCAATTGGATACTAGTTTGTCTTGACACATATTTAAAAGTGCATGTGGATGTTTCCACTCCTCTACAATAATTTTGATGTCATTTGTCAATTTTCAATATCAATTTCAAGCCACTGAAAATTTCCTTTTCTCTTGGTCCATCTTTTGGTTTATCTCTCAGCTAATCTTATGTGTGTCCAGTTGTATAATTTAAAAGTTAATTAGTTATAGTCACAGATCACTTGAACATTATGGAATTTAATTTTTAGGTTGCCTCACCATTGTACAAACACCATAGTGTATTTACACAATGCTCAAATGCATTGCCTATTGCATGCCCAGACTCTATGGTGATGATGCTTCCTAGGCCACAGCCGTGCACAGCATTTCCTTTACAAGATGTCAAAGGTGATAATGCATTAAGTTGGTTTGTCCCACCATCCCTACAAACCTGGTAGTAACCCTTTACTACTGACAACCTTGTATGTGTAACCCATTATGAACCAAATTGTCTTTGAGTAAAACATTGTTATGTGGCACATGACTGTGTATTGGATAAGCCAACAGTCTGCTGCTGTCTAGGATCTTAATATGTGTTACACATATCTTATTCCTATTGGACTTGGAAAAAGGACCTTCTGTTGATGACTGGGAATTGTTTTTAAATGTCAGAAAAGGCATTTGACACTTATCCAACTGTGTTTTGATATTAATTGGAAGAAACTATCAAATTGTTTATTGATCACTGTTCTTGTTTCCTAGTTGGTTAAATTTGATCTGGAGTGAAGCACCTACCAATTCTACATGTTCTCTTGGTGTAGTCACACAGGATTAGCTCAATCCCCAGTTACCATGCTATGAGCATCTCAATGATATGTTGTACACTAAGGAAGTTCCTAGACTGTTTCATCTTTCAGAGGGTTGTTCTTTTTTTCTTTTTTATTTGATGGGTGAGGGAACTTTGATCCTTGAGGTTCTAATGTGAAAATGGAACAAAATAACAGGATTTCTGAAGGAAAACAAACATTTAGTAAATACTGTGCTGCTTACCCATAGTTCATACACAATGAGGCTGTGTAAATGCTTAATTTTGTTGGATGTGTAAATGCAAAAAGATGAGATGCAGACCTCAACGGATTCAGAGAACCCTTTGTTTATTCACAGATTTGGGCACCATCAGGGCTTATTTTCCAGATTCAAAAATGGTGCTCAGGGGCTGGGGATATAGCTCAGTTGGTAGAGTGCTTGCCTCACAAGCACAAGGCCCTGGGTTAAATCTCCAGCACTGCAAAAAATAAATAAATTAATAAATAAATTTTAAAAATAATAATAAAATGGTGCTCAGTTACAAAGGGGATTTTGGTTTTATTGGGTAGGATGAATTTGCCATGGGGGAAGGTCAAGGTTATAGGGCCAAGCATTCAGTATCTGCTTCTTTCCCTCAGGGTCCATCCTTATCAGGAAAGAATCTGCTGGGAGGTTAATCCTTGAGTGGTTTTCCCTCCCTCTGCCCAAACTGCACCTCTCTTCATTTTTCTTCGGAGGCTATCGTGCATGAATATTATTTTCCAAAACCCTTTAGTATCCTTCCCAAATTCTTAGCTCCCCCTACCAGCTAGAGTAACACTTTGTCATCAGGGGTTTCCAAGGATAGATACTATCAGGAGAAATGATATTACCTCTCTTCTGCAAAGGATGTAGTAGGGCTTCATAATTCTATGTGTTAGAGATGCATCATACAAAGATATTTGGGGTGACCTGCAAGCAAACTTTACTCCCTGAACTCTACAACAAGAAGGGTGTTTTTGCTCTACTGATGCTTTTCTGCATAGTTCCAGTCTTTTATTGGAATGCTTGTTTGGGGAAGTGAGTGCAGAGAGTACAAAGTTTAATGACTCAGTCATGAAATACATATTTGGAGAACACATAATTGTGAGAACATCTCACATGTTGAAAATAGAGCCTTCATGTTGTCAGTTTCTCCTGGCCTGCCCTACATTTTTGTGGGACATTTTAGAGCTCAGTGGTCTTTGAGGATGTGGCTGTGAACTTCACCCAGGAGGAATGGGCTTTGTTGGATCCTTCCCAGAAGAATCTTCACAGAGATGTGATGCAAGAAGTCCTTAGAAACCTGGCTTCTATAGGTAAGGATGATGTTTCATTACACATAGAAAGACAGCACCTGGGAGTTTTTTTTTTTTTCTTCCTCATTGATTTTAAATGTAAAAAAGGGAGTGCTTTGGGAAATAAATTCAGTCTAATGCTATTGCACTGTGCAGCATAATAATTTTTTCCCTGTTTACATAATTTTTATTGGTGTATTACAGTTGTCCACAATTGTTAATCCCATTCATTTTGAAATGATGATGATTCATAATGACTGTTCTGGGTCTACATTTTAGGAGACAGATGGGAGGACAAGAGCTTTGAAGATCAGAACACAAATCCCAGGAGAGATCTCAGGTAATTTGTAGTCATATGAGGAAACAGACTACCTTGAGGGAATTCCTATAATTTTACAAACAAGCAAACAAAACAACCATGGTATGAACTATATTTATTGTTTTTACCAAATATGAATTTCAATGTGAGATACATGTTTAATGTTTCTAAAATAATTGAATTGTTGACAGTGCTAACAAACTAACTTCATAATACGACTGTTTTAGTGGTAGCTACGGAGAAGCTGTGTTGTGAACTAATCATGACATTAATCTTCAAAGAGTATAGACATGACAGAAAATCAGTACATTCCCTGTATTTGGTAATAGTGTAAATCCTGTACCTATTAATAAACATAAAAGTATTAATGAGTCAACCATAAATTGTCCATCCAATTTTTTTTAACAGAAATCATATGGTAGGCACTGCAAAAATTAAAAAAATGTACTCACTAGTAAAACTTTCAGCAAGATTCCAAATTTTCCTCTTACAAGGACATTTCTGCTAGAAAGTCTATGTGAAAGTAGTTTGTGTAGCAATCTTCCTATATCATTTTTTCCTTAACAGGCCCATCATATCTCATTCTGCAAACAAACCATATGAGAATGAGGAGTGTGGAGGGAGGCCATATGAACTTAAATGGAACAGAAAATCCTTCATGTCTCTCTCAAATGTTCGAAGACATGTATCAGTGCACACTGTAAAGGGATCATATGGATGTTTGACATGTGGAGAAGAGTTCAATTGTTCCAGGTGTTTTGAAAAATATAAACAATCCTACACTGGAGAAAAATTATGTGGATATAAGCAAGGTGGAAAATCCTTGGCTAGTTCAAATTACTTTCATTACATTAGTGTCTCTCATGCTGGAGAGACAGCTTGCAGATGTAAGCATTGTTGGAAAGGTTTTATTAGTTTGGCTAACCTTAAAGCACATGAGCAAACTCACAATGTGGAGAAGCCTTATAGATGTAAACAATGTGGAAAAGACTTGACTACTTCCTCTTCCCTTCAAATACATGAACGAACTCATACAGGAGAGAAGCCCTATGAATGTAAGCAATGTGGGAAAGCCTTCAGTACTTCCTCTTACCTTCAAATACATATACGGACTCACACTGGAGAGAGGCCGTATGAATGTAAGCAGTGTGAGAAAGCCTTCACTACTTCCTCTTCCCTTCAAATACATGAGAGAACTCATACAGGAGAGAAGCCCTATGAATGTAAGCAGTGTGGAAAAGCTTTTACTCAGTCCAGTCAGCTTCACACACATGAACGAACTCACACAGGAAAGAAGCCCTATGAATGCAAACAATGTGGAAAATCTCTTGGTAGTTTCTCTTACCTTCGAATACATGAAAGAACTCATACAGGAGAGAAGCCCTACCAATGTAAACAATGTGGGAAAGCCTTCACTATGTCCTCTTACCTTCAAATACATAAACGAACTCATACAGGAGAGAGGCCCTATGAATGTAAACAATGTGGGAAAGCCTTCACTAGTTCCACTTGCCTTAGAATACATGATAGAACTCATACTGGAGAGAAGCCCTATGAATGTAAGCAGTGTGGGAAAGCCTTCAGTAGTTCTACTTGTCTTAAAATACATGATAGAACTCATACTGGAGAGAAGCCCTATGAATGTAAACAATGTGGGAAAGCCTTCAGTAGTTCTACTTGTCTTAAAATACATGATAGAACTCATACTGGAGAGAAGCCCTATGAATGTAAACAATGTGGGAAAGCCTTCAGTAGTTCTGCTTGCCTTAAAATCCATGAAAGAACTCATACTGGAGAGAAGCCTTATGAATGCAAACAATGCGGGAAAGCCTTTGCTTCATCTGGGAACCTTCACCCCCATGAAAAAACTCATACTGGAGAGAAGCCTTATGAATGTAAACAATGTGGGAAAGCCTTTGCTTCATCCAGTAACCTTCACTCCCATGAAAAATCTCATGCTGGTGGTAATCCCTTTGTATGTCAACCATGTGGTAAAATTTTTAGTGGTCCCTCTGATCTTCATGTGCACAAACAGATTCACAATGCCTTATGAATATAAATAACTGTTGGAAAACATTTATTTTTTTCCCCCCTTTTCTTCAAGTACATGAACAATCTCATAGTGGAGAAAGGCCCTATGAGGGTAAATATTGTAAAGCCTTCACAAGTTTGGCTTATCTTCAAATACATGAAAAAACTCATACTGGGGGAAAAACCTTATGATAGTAAACAATGTGGGAAAGACTTAACTTGTTCCTGTGGGCTTTATGTACACACAAATATTTATACAGGAGAAAAGCCCCATGTATGTACATGGTGCGGTAAAGCCTTCACTAGTTGTGCTTCTGTTCATGCAAAGAATGCACTCACACTGGAGAGACATCTGATGAATGTAAACAGTATTGTGATGCCTTTTTGTTACAGACCCAGCCAATGGCTTTGGGACTGCCAGTGCTCTTGTTGAAAATAACCTTGACATCACTCAAGCTTGGCTCTGTTATGCAACCCTAGGATTGTAACTACCAAAATCACAAGAGGGTTCTGAACAAAGTTGGCCTCACAAGAACTAGAGGCATTTTCAGTCATATTCTACCTCTTCAGGATTGCAGATCTCAAACAACTGGCCTCTGTACCACCTGTTCAAAATCCATGGGACCTGTGGAGCTGCCTCCATACACATCTCCTGCGTCCAGGGACATGGATACCAGTGCCAACCTTCCAAACACAAATTGCACAATCATCAGAAGCACAGCCATGGTCTCCACAGTCCACAGACTTCAGACCTAAGGTGCTGGTGCCCAAATCCCTAGTGCTGCTTGTGCTCTTGTCTTGGGATGTTTTCAAGATGGTGGCAGCTGCCCCCCAAAACTTCAGTGCCATAAGGCACTGGCCCTGGAATCAGATGATGCATACCTTTATGTGCTTACATTCACTGAAATGTTGGGTAACTACCTTCACAAACTGCAGTGAGAATATCAAGGCACTCACACAATGTGGACATAAATAAAAAATGAAATCACATAGACTATTCTTTTTAGCTCCATATGACCAAATTTAAAGCACTTGTACAACTAGCATCCTGTAGTCCATCTACATAAAATATCCTTTCTACAAAATCCACTCCATACACTTACACCAGAGGTGCAGATATCAGTGTCTGGACACAAGAATTGAGAATGGAAAGGTGGCACCTTCAATGAGGAAAATGCCTCCCCAGGAATAGATCTGCACTTGAGGTACAGCCACAAAAATGTGAAAAGAATTTAAAATGGTGGTAGGACATCAGTAAGACGTCAGCCAACATAGATGAATGATAAGAAGTAATGAGGAAAGGAAATTCTGAGTATGAATGAGAAATTCTCCAAAGACAGAAATCACCAAACAGAACCAATCAGGGGCTGGGACTGTAGCTCTGTTTTGCTTGCCCAGCATGTGAGAAAAACTTGGTTCTAAGCAGTGCATATAAATAAATGAGTAAAATAAAGGTCCATCAACAATAAAAAATATTTCAAAAGAGAAGCAATGAGAAATCTTGGATCTGCAACTGTAAACCATTAATAACAAATTAATAGAGAGTTTCCACAACAGATTTAATGAGCAGAAGAAAGAACTTCTGAACTTGATAAGAGGTCTTTTTAATTAACTGTCAGACCAAATAACCAACCAAACAAACAATTAAATGAAAGTCTAGTAGGCTTATGGATAATAATAGTTGAACAAATGTTCACATTCTCAGAATCCCAGAAGTTGAAGGAAAAGGGAATGTCATTGATAATATAGCCTATGAAATAATAGCCAAAACTTCCCAAGTCTCCAAAGAGTAAAAGTATTGAGATACAAGAAGCACCAAAACAGACCTTTATGAAGACATGTTACAGAAAAATGTAAGAAGTACAAGAAGAATAATTCTAAAAGAGCAAGAGAAAAACATGAAGTGACTTAGAACAGAGTGACCATTGGACTTAGAACAGACTTATTCACAGCAACTTTACAAGCCAGGAGAGAAGGTGATGATCTCTTCAAAATACTGACAAAAAATAACTGGTGACCAAGAATACCTTACACTGTAAAATTACCTCTCCAAAGCCATGTGGAGCCAGCATGGTGGTCCAGAACTGTAATCTTACCTACTTGGGAGATGGAGGCAGGAAGATCACAAGTTTGATGCCTGTCTCAGGATCTTAGTGATGCCCTGTCTGAGAACAAGACAACAACCACAAGGATTGCTGATGCTGCTCCATGGTAGAAACCCCTGGGTTCAAACTGCAGTACCACCAAAACAAGTTAATAAAGATGAAGGGAAAATAAATCATTTCCTAGATATGCAGAAACTGAGGGAATTAAGCACCACTAAATCAGCCCTACCAGAAATACTTAATTCCTAGATAGGTAACAAAAGGATGAGAGCTATCATCCTGAATATACATGAATGCAGAAAACTCAGTAGAAGAACAGACAGAAGAGAATCAAATGTTAGCATCAGAAAACAAGTTTGCCTTTCTAAATTAGACTTAGAAATTCTTGCAATGTTTTTCTTGGACTGGCTTATTTCACTTAGCATAGTCTTCACGTTTCATCCACATCATCAAAAATGGCATGCTCTTTTCAGAAGCTAATGGAAATTCAGATGCACCTCCTAGAATTTTGTTAATCCAGTCTTCCTGACTCTGTGCTTAGTTGTTTCTACGTATTAGCTGCTGTTGGTGAAGCTGAAGTGAATCTTGAAATTCAGTTATGCTGATAAGGGCTGATTCATTCCCGTTGTGTGCATACCTGGAAGGGGAGTTGTGGAGTCATAGGTTATCTCTATCTTCATTTCCTTTGAGAAACCTGCACAGTCTTTTCCATGATATCTCTACCAATTTATATCTCTGCCACCATTTTATACATGTTCTCTTTTCTCCATATTCTGGACAAATTTTGGTAACATTGTAATAATGACCATCTTATGAGGCATGAGGTGAATGTAACTTAACATGAAAATAAAACTCCTAGAGGAAAAAGTAGTGGAAACATTCTCAGCATTGGTCTTAGCTGTAATTTCTCTGGAGAGGACACTAAGAACAAAGGGACTATAAAGAAAACAAATAAATGAATACATTTAATTAAATCATTCTGTATAACAAAGGAATAAATTGTTGAAATAAAAATTTCATCTATGGACTAGGAACAAATATTTATTAACCAGATATCTCATCATGGAACACATGCAAGTCAATAGTAAAAGGAAAAATATCTAATAATCTGATTTGACATGGGTCAGGACCTGAATAGATATTTTTTCAAAGAAGACATAAAATTGCTAACAGATGCTCAGCATTCCTGATCACCAGGAATTGCAACTCAAAACCCTAATTTGGATTCTATACCTAATTTAACTCATGCAATAAAAATGAGTATCAAGTACAGCAGATGATCTTCTCCATCCCAACACAGAAGACCCTGAGACATCAGGCATGGGCTGCCCAAACTGTCTTTCAGCCACATTATCATTTCTCCACTGCCACAGAAGTCTAGGAAAATGGAATACAGCTTAGAAATACATCTCCAGATAGGAAGTGATGAAAGTAGACTCAACAGAAAGTAGACTATATTAACAAGTCTATACACAAAGAAATAGACTGTATGAATGGAACTGTTACAAAGACATTCATTTAAAATATAAATGCCCAGACTCCAGTGAATTTTACCATAGTTGGAATAAAATTCATACAAGTGCTTTAAGGTGATCTTCAAAACACAGTAGATGGTAAAATAGTGGTTATAAGTGGGTTTTGGAGAAAATTTGTTCAAAGTGCACAAAACTTCAGTTAGA
Source organism: Glaucomys volans (assembly GCA_020662805.1). Taxonomy (NCBI): domain Eukaryota; kingdom Metazoa; phylum Chordata; class Mammalia; order Rodentia; family Sciuridae; genus Glaucomys; species Glaucomys volans. The sequence goes on along the minus strand of JAJEJO010053164.1, from coordinate 95,305 downwards.
TGGGGAAAATGCAAAAGATCCTTTGTAAAATGTGATGATAGGTGATAAGGATGCAGTTTTTCTTTAAAATCACCCAGAGAGAGACTTGAGTGTTCTAACCACCGAAATAAGTATGTGAAGTAATGCATGGTTAATAAGATTGAGTTAGCAACATTATAATGTGATGGTATTATGTTTCATGGTATTGTAAATCCAAAATAACAATGAGACATTCAATAAAGGATGTTTTTAAATTGAAGAGAAAACTTACCTATGTATCATATGTAAAAACTATTACCTAGATAACAGACAATAACGTCTCTTAAAGAAAACCATAAGCCTTTATCAATTATAAATGTGGACACGTAGCTTCAAAAACAAGTTGAATGTAGCAAGGTATAACAATTACTGGAAACCAAGCAAAATTATCTTATGAACACAAATTTGATTTAGAGAACAAAAGCAATATAACACATTATCATAATGCCATAAAGTGTAAAAATTTATTTGAGGGCTGGGGATATAGCTCAGTTGGTAGAGTGCTTGCCTCATAAGCACAAGGCCCTGGGTTCAATTCCCAGCATGGGAAAAAAAATTATTTGACACAGAGCAAGTTTAGTTAAATCCAATGCACATCCATGACAAAATCTTTAGTATCCCTGGATTATAGGAGGGATGCTAAGACATGCTGAAAGGCATCTATAGAAAACTTCAGATGATGGCATGATGGATGGTCAAACATGGGTGCTTTATATCTCAGGGAAAGATAAGACAAGCATGTCTGAGTTTGCTATTTGTATTCAAAATATATAAGTGGATGCTTGAATACTGAACAAGAAAGAGAATCTAATGAGAAATTGTATTGGAGGCATCTGTAAAAATGTCTAAGGAATTCACCCCCACATGAGCACACAGAACACTAAACTCATTTAGCTCAGCAAAGTGTAGATGACAATACACTTGATGGCAAGTGTAGAAGACAAATACAGAAGCAGAAGATTTTTACACTAGAAATGAGCAATCTCAAAAGCAATTCTACTCAAAAGTATATGAAAAAATACATAGAAATGAATTTTACAACAAAAAATTAAGGCCCGTGCACCAGAGAGGTAAGACAGAAAGTTGAAAGTAATCCAAGAAGATCTAAGTAAATGGGAAGGTAACTAATATTCAAGTGCAACAAAACTCAGTGCTGTTAAGATCACATTTTCCTTATTTATTGCATCCAATGGAATCCAATGAATCTGACAGTGTCTCATTCTGCATCTTGGATCAGAAGGTCCTGAGTACTTCTTGTCTACTTACCAGAACCCTCCATCTCCATGAGAGCAAAAGCTATGTTTACTGATGGAGAAGGAGATACCATGGGGAGGAGAACCAAGGTGCCCCAATCTACAGTCAGTTGTCCCCAGAAGAGAAACTGCCTGGTCAACACCTAGGACACTTGCCTGAGTGGGCCCCACTGTGCCCAGATTGCTGACCAGCCCAATCATGAGCTGGTAAGTTGTGGAATGATTTGTTCTGCAGTCATAGCTACCTGACACGTAGACCCAGTGCAGATGGGAGGTCAGGATTCAACATGGTCTCTAGGAGTTACCTGGCCAACAACAGGAAATCCAAAGGCACTGAGTTCATCTTCCCCTATTTAAGGTTGCATATCCTATGAGATGGTGTTGAGTCCTACAGATATGCATGTGGAGATCTGTACATGTGATTGATAGTCACACGGTACTGTGCATATGCAAAGTGGAATTAGCCACAGCTTAAAGATTAGAGTCAAGGTAAAACTACAAAGTAAGTATTCCTGTAATGTACTCCCTGTAATGTACATCTAAACCATGGAGGTCAACTGGGGACACAGCTGAAGACTTGGGGTTCCCCTCTCCTTTTTCTGCTGTGTGATCTCTGGGAAGGTTGGGCCACCACCAAGGAGCAGTTGGGAAGCTGTGGTCAACATTTGGAGATAGTTTGCAAGCAGTTCCAGTTCTTTCCTGGGGCTCTGATTCTGTGTGCCTTGGAGAGCAGGAGAGCTCCTGGCAGGGAAGTTATTAGTACAAATGATACCCACATGATGAAGGCAGGAAGCAGTGAGCAAGCCTCTGATCAGCAAGCTTTTCTTTATTCAATAGACAGTGGTGGAGTCAATAGGTTGAATCTCTGGTGTGACTAATTTCTGGGCATAAAAAGGCAGCAGGCTGAAGCAAGAGTCTGGGGTTATGTAGACTTCATTTAGGGTGGGTCAGGAGGGCAATTCCTGTTGTTTATTTTTATTTGGATTCATTAAATCCATTAAAGTGTCTTAGCAGTTTGAATAGGAAATTTCCCAAGAGCTTATTGTATTTGGATCAGCTGACCCATTATGGTTGGGGGACTCAGGTACAAGTTTCTTTTATGTTCCTTCACTCTGGTCGAGGTCTGGGCATTTAAATGAAAATAACTTCAATTTTCCCCAGATAAGCCTGGTGGGGGCTGAAGACAGGGGGAAATGTACTTAGACTTAGTCTCCATATCCTTCAGAAGGGATGTTCCTTTATTGTAGAATAAAATGGGGTGGGTGTTTCAGTCCTTCCCTGCTGACAGGTATCAGGGGCTCACAAACCTCAGAGGTGCACCTGTCATGTGACAGTCAGAGTAGGTTGGGCTCCTGAGCATGTGGATTGTGGCTGGTCTGCAGTGCTCTACTGAAAAATTAGAGTACAGTAAAGTTTTGAAGGAGTAGTATCATAAAGACAAGTAGTTAATTAATAGTAAGATGTCATTGTGTTGATTGCATAGTAAAACAATTATATTTTACATATATTGCATTAAAGAAATCACAACCAATTTCACCAGTAGCTTTCTGATTTTTTGAATCATTGCTTTTTGCTGGGGATGAAATGCAGGGCCTTGCTTTTGGCAGAAACATATTATACCACTGAGGTATTTTACCTGTCCTTTAAACAATTACATGTGGCTTTCAGGAAATTTAAACATACTTAAAAGATGCACATTTCATTGCGATTCAACAGGACCTTTACATAGCTCAGACCCCCCCCCCACACACACACACCTCAAAAGAACACAGGTTAGGTGGTAACGTAATACGAAATTTTTATGTAATTCTCATATTGCTTCCAATGGTGAACAGCACATTTATTTCCAGACATGGCTGATATCTGTTAGTCCCATATAGACATTGCCTTCTACACCAGGAGAAATGCAAACGTTTCTCGTCAGGGTCAGGTCCCAACAAGGCAAGGGAGTCCTGCCTGCAAATGGCTGGGTCAAGCACCTGTCCTCTGGCCCACATCTGCCAGGAATTGGATGACATTAGTCATCACTCAGGGCTGGGACAGTCCCTGAGGGGATCTGACAGGGCGCTGGGGCGGAGCGCTCCAGTCAGGCGCGCAGAAGGAGGGGCGGGCTGGGCTTCCACAATCTCGCGGGCTTTCCTTGAACACCACTCAACTCCTTCCTCCTCTGGTCAGGCATCCTTTTCTCGAGAGTCTCCACTGATTGGCTTGTTTGCCTCAGTCCTGGAGGTCACTCAGGAGCACACCGGGTCACCCCAGAGGCGCGCAACATTGAGTGTCTTGCAACGTTGAATGTCCTGCCAGGACAGGCAGGACCCAGTCAGCACCTGCCCTGGGAACACCAGGTGCCTGTGAGCTGCAGAGGGTTGCCGAGTCCCAGCTGCTGGTGGCCCTGGGGCCCGTCGTCTGGGCCCTCGGGGTGGACTGAGCAGCGTCCCTGAGGTCAGCTTGCACCCGGTGCCCTCACAGGCGAGGACCTTCGTGTGCCTGCTGGTGGGTACTTGGTTGCTAGTGAGAACTGAGGTCCTGGAGAAAGGAACACTCCATTCTGGGGAGAGGAGACCACAGTGACCTTCCAGAACCAGTGCCCCAGCTGCTGAGGCTTCCTTCATTGCCTGGGAGGAGCCACATGAGCTGCATGCACTGTGAGAGTGGTCCCCAATGTTGGGAATGTGCTTAGCCACCAAGCAGGAATTCCTGGTGAACTGTGGGAGGTAGGCTTCTTCCCTGAGCTGGTTGCTGTTTCCTCCATCAAATCTTATTGCTATACAATTGCAGTTTGTCCCCAAACAGGTAGGAATTTCATTCCTCGATTGAATGTAAGATTTTTATGTTCTTGGTTAACGTGTGTGTGGATAGAGTAATGTGATGTTGAAAAGAGGAGGGAGTTCTTGAAATAATTTCAATGCTCAGTTTAGTGAGAATCTAAACACTTGTATACATCCCATCCAAACAGAGGTGAATGGGCCCTGGGCAAGCTGCCCTTTCTCCTTACTATGTCCTACCTATGCCTGGAGGTGATCACGGTGCCAGTTCTTTCTGTCATTCCTTGTCATTTAACCACTTTTGAGGAAGCAGAATGTTATTTGGTTCTGTCTTGAGTTTTCAGTAACTTAGTGTTACATTAGTTCTCTATCACTGTGGTGCTGTGATGTGTATTGTGGGATTCCTTGGCCTCATTACCTTAGACTGGTATTGCTCTCTGAGGTTGTGGGTCTCCCAGTTCCCTCCCCTGTTCCTGTTTCAAGAATCTGAGTGGTTTCCAGTTTAATTTTTACATTCTTGAAAAATTCATTCTTTTTTTCACTTCGGTCCCAAGTGCACATAATTTATAAGTTTTGTACACGTTGGAAAATTAGTTGTAAGGTTATAGAGTGTGGATTATTTCAACTTACTAGTAAATTCCACTGCAATGTATGCATGAGCTCTGACCATATCCTGTTTACTTCCATGTGACTATGTAAATTCGGTGGAGTGGGTTCAGACCAAATTACGAGTTCACCGCCATGGAAATATAAATAAGGCCAGTAAATGGCCAAACCAGAGCCAGATGGAAGTGATAGGCTTTATTAGAGATTGCGCTCCTGGGCGAGATCCCAGCCCTCCGGGGTGAGAGCAGGGGGTGGGAGAGCCAGAAGAAGTCACAAATGGCTTCAGCTGCTCAGGGTTTTTATACAGGGGGAAGGGACTGGGGGCCCTGCCCAGGAAAGGTGGGCCAAGGTGGACATCAGGGTCAGCAGGTTTCCTCCCGATTGGTCACCTCTGGTGCGCTATCTGGCCCTTTGTGCTCACAGTGAGCTGCCAGGGGTCTTTTATCTGCTTCCTCCCCTGTAGCCGCTTCAGTTTGACCCAACATTCTGACCTTTTTGGTGATATAGGGTGCCAGAGTCTGTCTGGCTACTTCCTGCATGTTAGGGGGCATTGTGGGGAGAAAAAGGTTCAGGTGCTGGGTCCATGGGGAGGTGGCTATAAGGGTGCAGGAGCATTTGGTTGTATGTCACTCTTGCAATCTCACTCATGGCGGCTCTGGGCAAACCTGAGAAGACAGAGAGCAACCATTAGTAGGAGCCTATTACAAATATAGGGGTGAGGATAGGGGTCAGCCAGTTGGCAAGAGTGGAGTTTAGCCATCCTGGCCAGGGGTCACTTGATTGTTGCTGCTTAAGTTTTTCACTCAGATCTTGGAGAGTTTCAACGTTTTTTTCGAGTTGAGTTTTGTTGATGTAGTAACAGCATTCTTCCTTTATGAATAGGCACGTTCCTCCTTTATCTGCTGTCAGAAGATCTAGTGCTCAGGGGTTCTGTAAAGAAACTTGGGCAACAGATGTTATTTGTCTTTGTAGGGATGTCAGGGAGGCAGCCGATGCCTCTATCATCTCTTGGAGTTGTTCTAACTTTTGGGTGGCAGTGACTGCATAACTGAGTCCTCCTGCCCCTAACCCGGAGGCCACAAGTGAGGAGGCCAGGGAGAGCCCAGCCACCACTGGTAGGAAAACAGCCCATTTCACCCTAGGAATGGGATTTTGAAGAAGTCAGATTAATTCAGCTTCACTATATAGTGTTAATTGAGGAACCAGAGTGGAGGGTACACAGAAAGCAAAGGGCATATTGGGATCTAATTCTTTTGTCAGAGTACCTTTACACCAGAAAAAGAATCCTGGAGGAGCAAACATGGGAGAATAGACCTGTACGGTTCAGTTGCAAGGTACTGGGTTAGAGGAAGTGTAACAGTACACAAAGTTCTCTGAGGAGTTGTAGTAAAGGGGAACTCCCTCCAATGGTGAAGAGGGGGTCCTTTGAGACTTTGAGGAAGTATTAAGGGGGGTACTCATGGGAACAGCTATTAGCGGGGTCCGGTCCAAATCTGCACAAAGAAAACAATCTGAGATGTTATTAACTCTGGAGAGATTGAGAAGTTGAAGACCTTGATGTATCAGAGTAAGCCATGAGAAAGGATTAGCATTAGGGTGAGTAGCTGCATTGATCTGGCATTGGATTTCCTTTTCCTGCTCCTGGGTGGTTAGGTGAAGCTGAGGAACTACCTGAATATAAACTCTCCAGATTCTAAGTGAAGCCTCGGGATGATTGGCTGTTATCCCTGTGTAAACTTTACCGTCAACCCCCAAGGTCCGTTTTGGGGTCCAGGGGTCCTTGATGTTGATTCTTATTGCATATCCCCAACTGGGATCAGGGAAATGTCTTTTGCAGCTATTGTAGGAGCACCCTCCATATATGGTGGGGTCCTTTGTGCAGTATGGCAGGTATTGGTCATATAGGAAGCAAACCATACAGGCATAACAAGAAGAGACAGATATAGTTTTAAAATCCTTGAGATCGAGGGTGAGTTCCCAGTCACACCCTGTGGGGGAACAGTCCTTTTCTGCTATGACGTTAGAGAAGGAGGTTCCACCCAGCTGGTATGTTTCCTCGACAGAGAAACACCACCTGTAGGTTGGGATAGAGGCTTGAGAGAGATTAATGAGCAGTAGCAGTAATAAGGGATTGGCGAGAAATTTTGAGTTTGGTGAGTCCCAGCGCAGTGGAAGTCCAGGACTGGGCATCCCAGAAGGATGCTTTTTTTAAGGCGGGAAACATGGTACCAAGGGTACCCAGAAGTTTGACTGCTGTTGGGGTGGTGAGTATAACGGTGTGCAGTCCAGTCCAGCGAGGTTGTAGCAACTGAGGATGTAGTTCTCGAAGTAGAACTGTGTCACCTGGCTGAAGAGGAACGATGGCTGATTCAGTTTGCGGTCCAGCTGGGGAAGAAGCTGTGAACAGTGCTGGAAGGTAGTGGTCTGAGTGTTCCCTTAGGAGTTTGTGCAAAAGCATGAGGTAAGGTAGGTAAGATGCTAGGGGAGGAGGGGTGATTGGGAAATTTTGGTTGATAGGGAAGGGCGCCTGTAAAGTAGCTGAAAGGGGCTGAGGCCCAAGGGGGCTCTGGGGGCTGCCTGGATCCTGGTGAGGGCCAATGGAAGGAGACTGGGCCAAGAAAGTCTAAGTTCAATGGCAAGCTTAGTGAGGTGATCCTTAAGAATGCCATTAGCCCTCTCCACCTTACCCAAGGATTGGGGTTGGTAGGGAATATGGAGTCTCCAGGTGATGTTGAGGTTTTTGGAGACTAGTTGAACAACCTGAGAGGTGAAGGCTGGACCGTTGTCTGACTGGATGGATGCAGGAAGTCCAAATCTGGGAATAATCTGCTCAATGAGGATGGAGGCGACGATGTCAGCAGTTTCCCAGGGGATGGGGAAGGCTTCTATCCAGCCTGAAAAAGTATCAACCAAGGTAAGTAAATAATGGAGCTTTTTGTGTCTGAGCATGTGGGTGAAGTCAATCTGCCAGTCTTCGCCTGGCTGATGGCCTCTCATCTGATGTGTGGGGAGCTTGGGTTTGATGCCCCCTTGTGAGGACACAGAGGAGCAAATCGGGCAAGTGGAGTGGACCTGCTGGAGAATGGTTATCATGCCTGGAAGGTAAAAGAGGGGTTGGAGAAACTGTAAAAGACGCTTGGGGCCAATATGAAGGGAGTTATGAGTGTCCGTCAATAAGCTGTAAGCTTGCTGCTTGGGAAGAGCAATCTGGTCCCCAAGGAAAATCCAGCCATCATCTCTGAAATGACCATTTTGGGCTATCAGGTCTTCCTGTTCCTGTGGAGAATATTTAGGTTTGATAGTTGTAGATAGGAATAAAATGGGGGCCGCTGAGGACTTTGTTGTTAGTTCCCTCGCTCTAGAATCTGCCTTGCTATTACCCATGGTTACAGGGTCTGAGGAGTTTTGGTGTCCTCGGCAGTGTATAATGGCAACTTGGAATAGCAGCTGAAGTGCCTCCAAGAGTTTAGAGATTAGGGAGGCATTGACCACTGGTGACCCCTTCGTGGTAAGGAATCCACATTCCTTCCAAATAGCTGAATGTGAGTGAGCAATTAAGAAGGCATATTTGGAGTCAGTGTAAATGTTGACTCATTTACCTTTAGACAGAATTAGGGCCCTAGTCAGAGCAAAGAGTTCAGCCTTTTGGGAAGTGGTCCTTTCTGGAAGGCAGCTGGCTTCCAGAATTGAGGTGGTGGTGACCACTGCGTAAGCAGCTTTGCGGGGTCCATCAGGACTCAGCACAGAACTGCCATCTACAAAAATGGTTAAGTCAGGTGAGGGGAGTGGGTAATCGAACAGGTCTTCACGAGGTAAGTGTAGGGCTTCCAGCACCTGTGGACATGAATGGGTGACGGTTGAAGGGGGTGGGGACAGTGGGAGAAGTGTAGCAGGATTGAGAGAAGAAGAAGAACACAGAGTAATGGTGGGGTTTTCTATAAAGAGGAGATGAAATTCTTGGATCCATGATGGGCTCAGGAGTGGAAGGAATTTATGGTTTAGAAGGTCCTGCAGTTGATGAGTGGAAAATACAGTTACTGGTTGATGTAGGGTGAGTTTTAGGGCTTCTTTAGTTAGCTCAGCTGCTGCTGCCAGTGCCCGGAGGCATGGTAGTCACCCATGAACTGTAGAATCAAGTTGCTTGGAGAGATATGCCACCAGTCTATAGGAAGGTCCGATTGGTTGAGTGAGGAGGCCAGTGGCAATACCCTGTTTTTCATCCATGAAGAGGTGGAAAGGACGGTTAGGGTTAGGGAGAGAAAGAGTGGGAGATGATGTGAGAGCATCCCTGAGTTTGTAAAGAGTTAGCTATCATCCTGGGGGAGGTAAGGGGTCCCTGAGGAGTCTCCTTTGCTGCCTTATATAGGGTTTTGGCAAGAAGTGCAAAGTTAGGGACCCAATGCCTGAAGAAGCCAGCCAAACCGAGGAAGGAGAGAATGTAGTCTGCTGTTTCTGGTGGCTGTAAGTCACAGAGGGCTTGGATTCTGTCTGTCATAAGACTCTTAGAGTAGGAGTGAGGAATATGCCCAAATATGTGACTGTAGAGGTAGTTAGCTGGGCCTTAGCTGGGGAGACCCAAGGAAGTTAAGGAGTTGGGCAGTGTGAGTTTGCGAGCCCTTGAAGGACGGGCTACATAGGAGGAGATCATCCACATATTGTAGGAGTGTGCTATCTCCTAAGTCACAAGTAGCCAAATCTTGGGCTAGGGCTTGCCCAAAATGATGGGGGCTGTCCCAGAAGCCTTGGGGTAATACTGTCCACGTCAGCTGCCAAGACCTAAAGGATGCAGGATCCTCCCATGTGAAGGCAAAGAGGTAGTAAGAGTCAGGGTGAAGAGGAACTGTAAAGAATGCATCTTTGAGATCTAGGACTGTGAAGTGAGTGGTTGAAGGGGGGATGTGAGAGAAAAGAGTGTAAGGGTTTGAAACCACTGGGTGGATGAGAATGACTGCCTCATTAATTAGGCAGAGGTCCTGGACTAAACAATAAGTTCCTGAGGGTTTACATACTGCCACCAGGCAGATACATGGCAAGAAATTTTATATTTAAAAGCTTTTTGGATTTTGCGCTCTCGCCCTACTTTCTTTTCTACCTGTTCTACCTCTCAAGTCCTTCTGGCTCGGGATAATCCCAAAACTCTGCATCTTCCTGTCCCCTCCTCTATGTTTTCGAATCCACCAGAAATGCTCTCTGCTCCTGCCCCTCATCTTCCACCGCCTTACTCCCGCCCAACTTCTTCCGCTTTTTCTTCTCTTCCGGTAACTATAGAATCTCCCCTTCTGCTTTGCGCACCTGCAGCCGAAACTGCACATGTGTCTTTCCTGCCGGCAGCAGCGATGGCCCATCCATCTGTCCCGCTGACATTTCCAACTCCCCCACCAGTAGCAGAGACTGCATACCCGCCTCTCCTGCCCGCAGGGTCAGCCACATGTTCGGCTCCACCGACCAGAATGGCGACCAAAAGCCCACCCCTTCCTGCGACCGAAAGTCTGCCACTTCCCCCCCCCACTACCACTCCTCCTCCACCATCTCCTCCCGCAATTCCACCCCTTCCTTCTGCAGCCACACCTCCTCCTACTCCCAATCCTCCCCAAAGCCCGCCCATTCTTCCTTCTGGTGCTTCTGCTTCTGTTGCGAACTCCCCTGTGAGTGCACACACACGGTCTCACAAGAACCTCACACTATCTAATCTGGAGTTCCTTTGCCCACTCTGGGAAGTAGCTGGTGCAGAGGGTATTGTGTGAGTCCATGTTCCATTTTCACTCCACGATCTTTCTCAGATTGAGACACGTTTAGGATCTTTCTCTGCTGATTCTTCTACTTTTATTAAGCAATTTAAATATCTTTCCCAGACTTATAGTCTCACTTGGCATGATGTTCATGTTATTCTTTCTTCCACACTCACTCCAGATGAATGAGTCCATATCCAGCAGGCAGCACAGGACAATGCTGACCAAGCCCATCTAATGGATATAACTCTGCCTACTGGTAGGCTGGCAGTGCCTTTAACTGACCCTGGCTGGAACTATCAAGATGGTCACCAGGGTCGCAGTCTCTGTGCCCGCATGCTTCAACATCTCATAGCTGGCATGCAGGCAGTCTCCAATAAGGTAGTAAATTTTGATAAATTGAGGGAAGTTACCCAAAATCCAGATGAAAATCCTGCGTTGTTCCTCAACTGCCTTACAGAGGCCCTTACTAGATATACAAAGCTGAACCCTGAATCTCCCTCTGGGGCTACAGTGCTGCGGGTGCGTGAAGCAGAAGGGGAGGGCCTGTAGTAACCGAAAGAGGAGAGGAAGCGGAAGAAGTTGGGTGGAAGTAAGGCGGCAGAAGTTGGGGGGCGGGAGCAGAGAGCGGAAGACGAGGGGCGGGAGCAGAAAGCATTTCCGGCGGATCCGAAAACGTGGAGGAGGGGACAGGAAGATGCAGAGTTTTGGGATTATCCCGAGCCAGAAGGACTTGAGAGGTAGAACAGGTAGAAAAGAAAGTAGGGCGAGAGCGCAAAATCCAAAAAGCTTTTAAATATAAAATTTCTTGCCATGTATCTGCCTGGTGGCAATAGTTTTCCAGGTTGGTAAGAATTTGGAAGTTGAGTGTGCCCTCCGGCAGCCATTTTGAAGTATTGTCTAGAACATACTGGGGCCAGACGCTCGTAGAGTAAAAAATCAGCAGTTTGTGGCGTAGGTCTCTGGCGAGTCCCAATTGGGGGAGGGTCCCCGGACACTCTGTCCTGGGTTTCGGCACCAGATGTAAACTCGGCAGAGTGGGTTCAGACCAAATTACGAGTTCGCTGCCATGGAAATATAAATAATGCCAGCAAATGGCCAAACCAGAGCCAGATGGAAGTGATAGGCTTTATTAGAGATTGCGCTCCTGGGCGAGATCCCAGCCCTCTGGGGTGAGAGCAGGGGGTGGGAGAGCCAGAAGAAGTCACAAATGGCTTCAGCTGCTCAGGGTTTTTATACAGGGGGAAGGGACTGGGGGCCCTGCCCAGGAAAGGTGGGCCAAGGTGGACATCAGGGTCAGCAGGTTTCCTTCTGATTGGTCACCTCTGGCACGCCATCTGGCCCTTTGTGCTCGCAGTGAGCTGCCAGGGGTCTTTTATCTGCTTCCTCCCCTGTAGCCGCTTCAGTTTGACCCGACAGACTACATATTGTTTTTCACTGAATACCCTTTGCATTAGCAGAAGATATTTTTTAAATAACATAACCATTAAATAATAAGAAGAAAACTTGAAAATTTTTTCTTTACAAATTTGGAGTTAGAAACCGGGCACAGTGGCACACGCCTGTAATCCTAGTGACTCAGGAGGCTGAGGCAGGAGGATCATGAGTTCAAAGCCAGCCCCAGCAACTTAGTGAGGCCCTAAGCAACTCAGACCCTGTCTCTAAATAAAATACAAAATAGGGCTGGGGATGTGGCTCAGTGACCGAGTGCCCCTGAGTTTAATCCCTGGTTGAAAAAAAAGAGAAAACAAAAATCTGGAGTTAGAAAGAACTGTCTTACCTTTGATGACTCAAAATCCCCAAGTCATAAATTATTTCACTGGTATTTTTTGCTACATAAAAATAATTTTTTTATGGTAAGAAGCATCATAAACAAATTTTTAAAAAAGACAACTAAGGGAGATATTTACAGTTCATATCACAAAGACCTATCCTTCCTAACATGTAAATTGACAAAATCATAACCCTTTTGAAATATAGAAAAAGGAAACAGAATTTGTTATTAATAAACAAGATAGTTAACTTCACTTATTAAAAAAGAGAAATGTAAATTAAAACTGTGGATGAAAAACCATTTTCTCTCTCCATTGACAAAAATCCTAAGTTAGCTAACATACTCTACTGATAGTACTCTGGAGGGGAGAGCATTTTCTCATGCATTCTGTCATGGTATGTTAGAGTCACCCAGAATTATTGTGTTGTGGTCTAGTTGATTCCTGAAATTGAGAAGGAGTTTTTTTGTTTTGTTTTGTTTTGTTTTTCCACATGCATGGATGCGCCATTGTTAGGGGTATAAATATTTACAATTGTTATGTCTTCCTTAAACAGTATGAAATGTCCTTCTTTATCCCTATGACTAACTTTAACTTGAAGTCCACTTTGTCTGATATACAGATGGAAACATCTGCTGTTTTACTGAGTCTGTGTGAGTGGTATGTTTTTTGCCATCCTTTCACCTTTAGTCTGTTGATGTCTTTTTCTCTATGAGATTAGCCCCTTGAAGGCAGAATATTACTGGGTCTTTCTTTCTAATCCAATCTGCCAGGCTATGTCTTTTGATTGATGAGTTTAGGCCATTTACATTCAGGGTTATTATTGAGATATTCTTTGTATTCCATCATTTTGGCTTATTTTTGTTTTTAACTTGACTTGGTTTCTCCTTTGGTTGGATTTTTCTTTAGGGTAGTTCCTCCCTTTGCTGAGTTACATTGTTGTGTTTCATTTCCTCCTCATGGACTATTTTGGTGAGACTGTTCTGTAGCACAGGCTTTCTATTCATAAATTCTTTTAACTGGTTTATCATGAATCTTATTTTGTCTTCAAATCTAAAGTTTAGTTTTGCTGGGTATAAGATTTTTGGTTGGCAGCCATGTTCTTTCAGAGCTTGAAATGTGTTGTTCCAGGCCCTACTAGCTTTTAGGGTCTGGTCTGAGAAATCTGCTGATACCCATATTGGTTTTCCCCATGTGTAATCAGATGCTTTTCTCTTGCAGCCTTTAAAATTCTATCTTTATTTTGGATGTTAGGCATTTTCATTATAATGTGCCTTGGTGTGGATCAGTTGTAATTTTGTGCATTTGGTTTGTATCTCTGTGCCCTCCTCAATCCTTATAATTCTTAAATTTGATCTTTTCATGATATCCCATAGTTCTTGGAGGTTCCATTCATGGTTTCTTACCATCTTCTCTGTTTGGTCAGCTTTATTTTCAAGATTAAATATTTTGTCTTCATTGTCTGAGGTTCTGTTTTCCAAGTGATCTAGTCTGTTGGTGATGCTTTCCATTGAGTTTTTCATTTGGTTTATTTCCTTCATTTCAAGGATTTCTTGTTTTTTTCAGAATCTCTCTCTCTGTTGAAATGATCTTTTCCTTCCTGCAGTTGCTCTTTCAACTGTTTATTAGAGTGATCATTCATTGCCTGCATTTGCTCTCTTATCTCATCCTTTGCTTCATGAATCATTTTAATTAAGTGTATTCTGAACTCCTTTTCTGATATTTCTTCTACCATGCTGTCATTTGATTCTATTCTTATAGAATCTTGCTTTTTTTTGGAACACTTTCTTCCCTTGCTTTTTCGTGTTGTTCATGTACCTTCCCCTCTAACAGTGCAGATCTGGAGTATTGCAGTTTCCTTCCTATAGGCTTATAGTGACCCTGCAGGTTTCCAAAACCTCTTCCTTAAGAAGGAGATCAATATTAGCAGCACCCAGTACAGACAATATGCAGCCATAAACCAAGTAGCCCCTATGAAGTTGTTAATAATATTATGATAATCAACAGAGAAGGTGAGTTCAATTATTATCAACAGTATAACAAATAGATTTGCAATGAGGTTGACAGTTTTTATTGGTAGACAAAGAGAATGGGGAGGGGTGTAGGATGTGACTGTTAATGTGATAAGGAAAGATTACATAGAAGTACTAAATCATATGAAGAGTGATGGTGGAATCAAAAGAAGTTGGTTGTGAGCATGAAAAAAGGGAGAAAGAGACTCTGAGGAAACAGGTAAATAAAAGAAAAATAGAGTGATAAAAATAAGTAAAAACTTAAAAATTTTCAAAAAGAAAAAAAATCTTTACTATAACAATCATATACTATTCAAACCTCCCAGTCTTCAGTAGTCTGATGCCTGAGAGGTACCTGACAATGAGCTTCCAGTCTCCAGCAGGGGTCTCAGGATGGGATTGGCCTCACCTAATGATGGCAGAATCCATTTCCAGGATAATCCAAGATGGCTGCACTGGCTTCCAAACATTTTGGCATATGGGAGCTGCAGCATGAGGGTTGGGTGCTGAGTCCATATGGGGTGTGGTTAGTGAAGCTGGGGGGTCCTAGAGGCAGAGTTCGGTCGGTAGGTCAGGCCTGGATTCCTGCAGGTTCAGGCTGTTGTCCCAAAATGGCAGCAACCACTTGTAACCAAACCTGCAGGTACTGTGACAGTGGACTTCCAGGCAATGGTGGGCAACTGGCAGTCTGCTGGCAGTTTGTGGGCAGTCTTCAGGCTACTGGCAGACAATCAGCAGGTGGACCTCAGTCAGTGGGTGATGGGTAGGTGAAAGGCATGCAATGGGCAAGCAGGAGGCATGAAAACAGGCAAATGGTGGATGATAGGTGGCATTCAGTAAGCCATCTGCACTCAATATGTAGTTGATATGTTGGCAGACTGCAGGTGATCAAGGTGGACAAATGGGATAAACAGCAGGGGATCCATGAGCAGCAAAGACTGCCTCACAGAGAAACAGATTTTCATCTGCTTGAAACCTGAGTTAGGGAGCGACAAAAATGAAGCCTCCCTCTAGTCAGCCATCTTGGATCTCCTCCATCTTCTTTTATTGGTGCTTCATAGTTTTATAAACTTATAGTGATGAGAGACCCTATGAATGTAAACAGTGTAGTAAAACTTTTAGTAGTTCTTCTTACCTTCAGATACATGAAAAAAATCCTATTGAGAGAAGCCCTATAAATGTAAGCAATGTGGTAAAAACCTTGCTTTTTTTCAGTTCCTTTAGAAAACATGAAAAATCTCATACTGGAGAGAAGCCCTATAAATGTAAACAATGTGGGAAAGCCTTCACCAATTCTTTTTACCTTCCAGTAGAAGAACAAACTCATACTGAAGAGAAACCCTTTAAATGTAACCAATGTGGTGAAGCCTTCACTAGGTCTAATTACCTTCAAATATGAAAAAAAAGCTCATAGTGGAGAGAGATCCTATGAATGTAAACAGTGTGTTAAAGCCTCCACTAGTTCTTATCTTCATATACATGAACAAAGTCATACTAGAGTGAAGAACTAAGAAGATATACAATGTGAAAAAGCCTTCAGTTCAAGTCATTTGATAGCATGAACAAGGTCATACTGGTATGAGCTATAACCTATCAATATAAACAATATGGGAAAGGCTTTAGTATTTTCAGTTCCATTAGTTAACATAAGTAAACTCATTCTGGTAAGAAGCCCTAACAGGGTAAACAGTGTGGGAAAGCCATAACTAGTTCTGTTCTCCCTGACAGACATGAAGGAGACCATAATGGAAAGAAACCCTAGGGATAAAAACAGTGTTAAAACCTTTACTTGGTTCACTTCCATCAGATTACATAAATGAACTCAAACTAGGGAGAGGATCAATGAGTATAACAGCTTGGTATTGTCTTCATAAGGTCCAATCACCTATGACACATCAGTGGACTCAGTGGATAGAAGCTGTATGACCAAGCAATGTGGTAAGGCCTTCATTTGTTCCATTTATCTTGAAATGTGTTAATGAGCTCATACTGCAGAGAATCCCTATGAATGTAATGACTGTAGTAAAACCTTCAGAATGGGCACTCATCTTCACAGATGTGAACAAAATCACTGGAGAGAAGTTCTGTGAATGTAAACACTGGTAACATCTTGAGTTCCATACACCTTCATACACATGAAGGAACTCATACTGGAGAGGAGCCCGTGAATAAAAACAATGCAGGAAAGCCTTTCTTGTTCCAGTTACATTAGACATACGAACAAACTCATACTGGAGAGAAGCCATAGGAATGAAAATAGTGTGGTAAAGCCTTCAATAGTCCATTTAGTATTCCTAAACAATGAAGGCTGCAACTGGAGAGAAGACCCACAATTTAAAATTGGTAAATTTTTTATTCGTTACATTAGAAAACATCAAATATCTCATACTGTAGTAAAACCCTATTTGTTGAACTATAGGAAATGCTTTCTGTTATTATACTTCCCTTCATAAACGTGCAAGAAGTTGTACGCATTAAAAATCATTTAATTTTTTTAAAATGTGACAGATCATTCTCTATTCTAGTTACCTCCAATGACAAGAACAAAAGAATACTATAGAAAAGCAAAGTCTTTGAGTGTTAAAAAAGACAAGTGAAGAAACTCTGTTAAAGACAACAGATGTTCCAGTTCTCTTTGTATGGTAACCAGCTTTTTATTTCTTTGACAAAATACATGAGAAAGTCATCTTAAGGGAGGAACAATTTATTTTGGCTCACAATTTCAGAAGTTTCAGTTTATTATTGGTTGGTTCCTTTGCTTTGGACCTACGGTGATAGACTATCATGGTGGAAGAGTTCAGGATATTTGTTACCTCATGGCAGCCTGGAAGCAGAGGGAGAAAGAGGAATGGGCTAGTTACCAGATATATCCTTCCAGGTCACATCCCTAGTGCCCACCTCCTCCAACTGGCACCTTCTAAAGTCTCCATCACTTCCCACATCTCCAACGTTGAGTATGAAGCCTTTAGCACATGAATGTTTGGGGGACATTTTCTCTTCAGGTAGACCATTTCAATTACATGAAAGACTACATGTCAGTGGGGAAAATTGCCCATCATCTGCCTGAAAAAGATACCACCATTGCTATTTCTATTTGTAGTCAAGGATTATCACTTCTAAACAACTTAGTTATGTAAGTTTTGGTTTTGCAAAAATCCTCCTTGAATGTGATCATAACTTTCTATATAAAGTGTATTCCATTTGCATTTCTAATCTGCACTTGAATAAACTTGCTATCTTTAGAAATTTCCATTTTTAAATTTTTTGATTGACAGTTTATATCACAAGTGTCCCATTTGTTTTCCAGTTTTTCTAGGAAAGTCACGTATTTCTTGTGTGATCAGAGAATCTAAGCATGTATATGAAACCAAGGAACTTTTAACGTACATAGTAGCTCTATGAGAGCTACCTGCCATATCCAGCCCTGCTCAGGTACAAGGACATGACTTCTGGCACAGGTCACTCACACTCAGCAGGATGCCTGCACATAGAGAGTGGTCTGTCTTGCTTACCTCCTAGGTATGCTTCACCCCCTTGACAAAGGAGGTGAAGTAATATCCAGCGGACATAATGAGAAAACCAACTTCTACACCTTCAACTTCAGCCAGTGTATCTTCATTCTAAGAATCTTTGACCAGATGTGCAGGTGATTAGCAACAAGAAAAACTTGCGTTTGACTTCTAGATGTTATTTCTGTTGTGCTCCCAAGTGGACAAGGCCATGACTGGGACAACTAATTAGCAAGAGATTAACATGTTTACAGATGGTAAGAGGCACAAGATCACAAATGGAAGGCAGTTGTATGTTTTTGCACATCAGCATTATCTCTGATGGTCTCTTACTCTTCATCTTGAGAAAACCTTGTCCTTCTGTGCCTCTTGTCATTGTCTGTCTTCTGCAAAGCTCATAGACCAATGCAGCCTACAAGATAGATATTTGAGAGGATTTTATCTCAGTGATAAGTATGAGAAGGGAGGCATGATTAATCTGTATTGGAGAAACTGAGGGTTGGAGTTAGGAAAGTAACCATAATCTCTGGCATAGGATATGGGGAAAACCAGAATATGAATGCAGACCATAAAATTCCAGACTCTTGGACAAAGACCTTTGCCTAATGGCCTTAGTAATAACAAGAATACAGCAAAAATCCTCTGAACCCAAGCTATTGAATTTGTGTTATACCAGAGATTACATACCTGGAAGTATGGTCATCAGGTGTAGATCCCTAATCAAAGGAAAGATACCCAATAACAAGTACCACAAGAAGAAGAACATCACTAAACTCCTAGGGGTCCTGCTGCTTTTTCCATCACAAGTTTCTGCCCTGTGTTCCTAAAAGGTGACACATTTCTAATTCATGGTTGAGCTTTGTTGTTAAACAATTGGAATGGAATCATGCAAAATATTGTCCTAAAGATTTATTTTGTTATATTTATAAATTTACACATACTTTTTATTGTTTATGTAATTTCAGTGTGGTATCCCATTTAAAGACATCCATTTTGTACAATCAGAAAAATGAAAAATTGTACCCCATGTGTGTACAATGAATCAAAAAGTAAAAAGTCATCCATTTGATTTACTTTTTTCTATTTATGCATGTTTTAGTTGTTTCCTGCTTGCAGAAGTGCCAAATAATGTTGCTGTGAGATTTCTTTTGCATGGTGAACATGTGGAAGCATTTCTGTCGTTATATAGCTGAGTGCAACCATTGGTGCACAATGTGAATGTCCACCTCTAAGACACACAGCCATGGATTTGTGAAGATGGCTGTAGCAATATGCACACAGGTGCATGCGAGTTTCCCCTGTTCTGTATCCTCCCAGCATTTAATGCTTTCAGTGGATTTTAACCATTGTACAGTGGCATCCAATTTTTGTTTGAATTTGTATTTTACTGATGCCTTTAAATATATAATCTTTGGCCAGGCGCAGTGGCGCATGCCTGTAATCCCAGCACTTGGGAGGCTGAGGCAGGAGGATTGCAAGTTCAAAGCCAGCCTCAGCAACTTAGTGAGGCCCTAAGCAACTCAGTGAGACCCTGTCTCTAAATAAAAAAATACAAATACATATATATATGTATATACATATACACACACACATATACACACACACACCATGGTGTGTGTGTGTGTGTGTGTGTGTGTGTGTGTGTGTGTATAAATATAAAATCTTTGGCTATTGATTATCTTTTCATGGAGTACTTGTCTAAATTTTGGCCATTTCTCCCTGGGAATTCTTATATTTTTCTTATTATTTTTCCTTTCTTGTAAACAGGAGGACGATTTAGATGGGGTTATTAGAAGGGCAGAGGCCCTTGGGTCCATTGTTCAATACCATCTGTTCCAGAAAAAGACCAGATTTTCCATGGACTATATTGCCTACATTAGTCATGGCAGCCCCCTACAACCATGCACATGAAATGCTCACCCACACCAACAGGGACCACATCCTTGTTCTCATGCACAGCTACTGGTTTAGGCTGTTTCACATCCAGCTCCTCATTTCACAAATGAGAACTTGAGACCTGATCCTGATCACAGGAGGTGGATAGAGTCCAGAGTACTAGGTAGTGTGCCACACACCTCAATAGGTTTGATTTTGAAATGGCAATCCTTGATATCCCGGGGCCCTGCCCATCCTCTATCTACATGGGGCCATTTTCTTCTATACATCTGCATGGGAAAGCACACATACATATACTCATTTCTAGATGGGGACAATTAAGATGGGATCAGAGCTGAAGAAAGTAAATAACAAGAAGAGACAAAAACTTAAGAAGGGGAAGTTCACCCATTATCCAAGCTAAATTCCCTAGGGCATGTAGCAGGTACAGGAGGATCTACAAAGAGTCAGGATTCTGTTTGAGTTAGAAGCCTCCCCCAAACACCCTGGATAGCATGGCACTGGAGTCCTGTCCAGCTGTGTGGGTACCTGAATCTAAAATCAGCCAACCCACCCTGATGTAGATGGGCTACAATACATACTTTAGTTTAATTCTGAATAAATTCAAATTCTTAGAATGGATTAGTTCATTAGTGTCACACAATCACTAAATGATGGTCTTTCTCCATTGCAAGCCCACTCTACTCTGATTCCCTGAAAATAAGATATCTTCTACCAGGTCTTTCTTTAATCATGAGGCTCTGGTGAGACATGAGATTACCCAAGCTCCTTTAGGATCAGTAACTGAAATAAATATATGTTTTTTATAAAATGCAAGATGAATGGTAGAGCACTTGCTTAGCATGTGTGAGGCACTGGACTTGATCCTCAGCACTACATAAAGAATAAAAAAAATGCATCTACAATTTTAAAAAATTAAAATCACCATGACATGGATAGTGTCACCATTTTGTACCATCTTTTCTAAAATCAGGGTTACTGACAACATTCAGGTATCCTAAAGTTCTGAAAAGAAATCCATATTTGCATAATTTTTATGAAGGCTATGACATGGGTCAGAAGGATTACAAGTCATAAGACCAGAGCTCTTTTTGGGGTAGGCTGTGTTGATGCAAGCAGCCCAGGTAATGGCATTTTGAAGGAATCAACTCTGGTTACCAGACATGCATATTCTACAGACAGTCCCTATTTCAGCTTGCTTTGAAAGGGACACCCAACAGGACAAAATGTTCTTTTGCTCTGTCCCAACTGTCTGAGACTCTAGTTCATCTTCTTTTTCTGGTTCATCATTCAACACATATATTAAACACTTGCTTTATGAAATCACTTTTCTAGGTAATTGACACAATTCAATGAGTAAAACAGACAACAACTTTAAGTTGAAGAGCCACCAATTCAGACTGGACCTTACAATAGGTCATGTCCACAGAATATTACGTGTTGATGTCCTCATGGCCTCCACTAATTACAGATACTTTCTCCCAAATATTGACCAGGGTGACATAAACCAGGACCAGTTAAGAAGTGGGTGGACTTTAGGTCCAGAAGGAAGTTCTTGTGTCTTCACAGAAGGATGGTAGCTTTATGTGGAATGTGGCTTGACAGACATTGACAGAATCCTGAATCTGGTGATCTTACAGTTACTATAGAGGAAAAAAGACATAAATTTCTTATGACACCTATCATCGGAAACAGGTCAAATATTATGGATGGGATCCCTGATCCCCTTCACAGGAGAGGGAAAGCTACAGCCAAGATTGTAATCAAGGGACCTAACCTCAGCACATTCAGTTCTCACCTCTTCTTATCCTCCTCCATTCCACATCAACCCATTGCACCCACAGCACCTCAGGTCCCAGAACTGGGGTTATCATGAGCAGTCTGCCCAGAAAGAGCCTCAGTCCTGACTGCTCAGGTGCCAGGAGTGCCCCTTCCAATTGACAAAAGAGTGTCAGTGGGAAGCCAAGGAACACAGCAGTCTGCACTAGTCCTGTTGGACAAGGTGTGCCACAGGGGACTGGGTGAGTGCTGGTCTGCAGTCTAGATAGGTATGGCAGGCAAAGGAACCCAGACCACAGCAGTGTCCTGTGAGGGCAGTGTAGAAGAAGAGGCCAGAAATCCAACTCTCCTGTGGAGTCATCTGTCCCCAGTTCCATCTCTTCCATTTGGGGGAACCTGGTGTGACAGATGTACTGCAGACTTCTATCATCCCCCATGATATGTTGTTCAAGTTGGGGTTACCTGCCTGCAGGTCAGCTTTTCTAGTGCAGAACTGGAGATTTGTGTGTGTTTCCTTCTTGATCAGCTGAATGACCAGACACGGAGGCAGAAACAAAGCACGAGGTGCACTGCAGTCTCTCAGACTTTCTGGGGTGCTGTTGTGGATCTCTTCTCTGCCTGAAAAGGACATGGGAAGTGACCAGTGTTGGTGAACCTTTCATGCTTCCCTCTCCTGGTTCCCACCCAGAGCAATAAGCATTCCAAACTTGGCCCAGAGCCAGCTGCAACCCCAGGGTCAACTGCACACAAGGCACACCCCCCCATGCACAGTGGCCCCAGCAGCAGCTCTGGAGCCAGTGCCAGCAGCAGAGAAAGGTGTCTCCAGGGAGAGCACTGGAGGAGAGCTGGAGCCAGAGCCCTCCGGCCCCTCCTGTGACTCCAAAGGTGTTAAATACTCTCCAGAAACCCAAAATAATAGCTGTCTAAACTAACAAGAGTTATGAAGTGGTCATTCAAAAGGAGGCAAAGCAGAGAAGCTCCAAGTAAATCTGGCATCTGCTAGTCCTCAGTCTTTTTAAAGTAATCCCAGCAAGGATTATCTAGATAAAACACAAAATCTTTTTTCCTTAAGCCACTTCTCTGTAAAAGTTACTAAGAGCAGGAAGCCAAATGGTTTTATGTATAGAGAATTACACTGTGGTTTTACTCCAGTGTACTGAATTTTGCCTTAGAATACTTTTTAAATAATCATTTTTAGTTATAGCCACCTGAATCACACATCTTCTGTTACACTCTCTGTCAATTACATAAATCCTCTCATTTTGTCCTTTTCTGATATTAGAACAGCCCAGTTATTTTATTTTGATACAAAAATCTTTCCATGCAATCTTCCTTTTCATCTACAAGCATGTTCTTTTTCTTCATAACTTTCCTTACCCACATACTTCCTGATAACTATAACTTAAAAAAAATCTCCATTTATTTCTTGGGTTTCTTTTTGTCTTAAAATTTTAATATTCATATTTTAAAATATCCCTTAGAAAATTTTGTATTTAGATAAATTATTTTTAATGCAGTACTTATGGTCTTTGTAGTTATTTATCAAAACAGAATTTGAAACTTTATGTTTTCCTTGTATATAAAATTATATATGTTTGTTGGTTTAGTAATTCATAGTTATTGAAGGTCCAGGAAGAAAAAAACTTGAAATTGTTATTTATGATTATATTTTGTACACTCATGTATATTTTCTTATGGACTTTAAGATGTCAAGGGTGAAGGGTTATGGAAAATAATATTCTTATCAGATAACTCCCCAAGAAAATGGACAAGTTGGCTTGAGAAGTGGGAAAAGAAATTGGCAGAACATTAAACCTCTCCCAGTGCATTCCTGAAAAAATGAGCCCTAATGGAAAAGGGCAGACATGGAATGCTAGGCCCTAAACCTTGACCTTCCCCATGTCAACCTAGTCCTGAATGACATTGGGCAAGATTTGAATACTCATCCTTCTGAATCTGGTTTTAACCAGTACAACTAGCCCATGATAGTTGAAACTGCATGTACACAATGATTACATCATCCTCTTCATACCCTGTAAAATCAGAACCCCCCCCCCCCATAGCTGAGGGCCATTTTCCATCCAGAAAGTGGACCCAAATGATGCCCAAATCTGTAAAGGAATAAAGGCTTCTCTGAATACATGGAGGTCTGCCTCCCATTTCCTTTTGTGCTTAAAAAGGGTACTTGATTTTATGCTTAGCAATTGAGGTTTTAGCATTTCAACTTATGAGCAACTTGCATGTTTTACCTTATTAATATTAATAAATGTTTATTCCTTTTGTGCTTGTCTAATTTATCAATTTTAACAACTATTTTTAAATCACCATTGCAAAAAAGGTATCAGACAATCACATTAACATTTAAAATAATTATTTTGTTAAATGAAAACCCTAAAAGCAATGAGCATCGTATTTTCAACAATGAGAGAGAAAAGTACAATCCCAAAGGGCTAGCAACTTGGGCAATAACGTGATAATTTTTAAACCTCTGTATTGTTATTTAACCAACACATTTAAATTAACTGATTTTTTAAAAATTATTTATTTTGATTCATTGTACACAAATGGGGTACAGCTGTTGTTCCTCTGGTTGTACACAAAGTAGAGTCACACCGTTTGTGTAATCATATGTGTACATAGGGTAATGATGCTTGTCTCACTCTGTTATTACCCCCTCCCCAGTCCCACCCCCCTTTTATCCCTATGCAATCCATCCTTCCTCCATTCTTGCCTCCCTCCCACCCTGCATTATGTATTATCATCCACTTATCAGAGAGATCATTTGGCATTTGGTTTTTGGGATTGGCTAATCTCACTTAGCATGACCATCTCCAACTTCATCCATTTACCTGCAAATGCCATAATTTTATTCTTCTTTATGGCTGAGTACTATTCCATTGTGTATATATACACCACAGGTTCTTTATCCATTCTTCAACTGAAGGGCATCTAGGTTGGTTCCACAATCCAGCTATTGTGAATTGAGCAGCTATGAACATTGATGTGGCTGCATCACTGTAGTTTGCTGATTTTAAGTCCTTTGGGTATAGGCCAAGGAATGGGATAACTGGGTCAAATGGTGGATCCATTCCAAGTTTTCTAAGGAATCTCCACACTACTTTCTAGAGTGGTTGCACTAATTTGCAACCCACCAGCAATGTATGAGTGTACCTTTTCCCCACATCCCCGCCAACACCTGTTGTTGCCTGTATTTTTGATAAGAGACATTCTAATTGGGGTGAGATGGATTCTTAAGGTGGTTTTGATTTGCATTTCTCTTATTACTAGGGATGTTGAACATTTTTTCATATATCTGTTGATTGCTTGTAGGCCTTCTTCTATAAAGTGTCTCCCCATTTCCTTAGCCCATTTATTGATTGGATTATTTGTATTATTAGGGTGAAGCTTTTTGAGTTCCTCATCTATTCTGGAAATGAATGCTCTATCTGAAGTGTGTGGGGCAAAGATTTTCTCCCACTCTGTAGGCTCTCTCATTACATTGCTGATTGTTTCCTTTGCTGAGAAACAGCTTTTTAGTTTGAATCTATCCCAGATATTGATTCCTGCTTTTATTTCTTGTGCTTTGGGAGTAATGTTTAGGAAATCTGGTCCTAGGCCCACATGATGAAGATTTGGACCTACTTTTTCTTCGATTAGGTGCAGGCTCTCTGGTCTACTTCCCAGGGCCTTGATCCATTTTCAGTTGAGTTTTGTGTAGGGTGAGAGATAGGTATTTAGTTTCATTTTGCTGCATATGGATTTCTAGTTTTCCCAACACCATTTGTTGAAGAGGCTATCTTTTCTCTATTTATGTTTTTGGCACCATTGTCTAGTATAAGAAAACTGTATTTATGTGGGTTTTTCTCTGTGTCCTCTATTCTGATTGATCTACCTGCCTATTTTTGTGCCAATACCATACTGTTTTTGTTACTATTGCTCTGTAGTACAGTTGAAAGTCGGGTATTGTGATATCCCCTGCTTTGCTCTTCTTGCTAAGAATTCTTTAGCTATTCTGGGTCTCTTATTTCTCCAAATGAATTTCATGATTGCTTGCCCTATTTCTATGAAGTCCATCTTTGGGATTTTAATTGGAATTGCATTGAATTTGTATAGTGCTTTTGGAAGTATGGCCATTGTGACAATATTAATTCTGCCTATCCAAGAACATGGGAGATCTTTCCATCTTCTCAGATTTTCTATAATTTCTTTCTTTAGTGTTTTGTAGTTCTTGTTGTAGAGGTCTTTCACCTCTTTTTTTAGACTGATTCCCAAGTATTTTATTTTTTTAAGAGGCTATTGTAAAAGGGGTAGTTTTCCTAATTTCTCTTTCAGAGGATTCATCACTTATGAATAAAAATGCATTAGATTTATGAGCATTAATTTTATATCCTGCTACTTTACTGAATTCATTTGTGAGTTCCAGAAGTTTTCTGGTGGAATTGTTATGCTCTTCTAAATAGAGAATCATGTCATCAGCAAGAAGGGATAGTTTGAGCTCTTCTTTTCCTATTTGTATCCCTTTCATTTCTTTGGTGTGTCTAATTATTCTGGCTAGAGTTTCAAGGAGGATGTTGAATAAAAGTGGTGAAAGAGGGCATCCCTGCATTGTTCCAGTTTTCAGGGGAATGCTTTCAATTTTTCTCCATTTAGAATGATGTTGGCTGTAGGCTTAGCATAGATAGCCTTTACAATGTTAAGGAACGTTCCTACTATCTGTATTTTTTTCTAGTGTTTTGAGCATGAAGGGGTGCTGTATTTTATCAAATGCTTTTTCTGCATCTATTGAAATAATCATGTGGTTCTTGACTTTAAGTCTATTGATGGGGTGAATGACATTTATTGATTTCCGGATGTTGAATCAACCTTGCATCCCCGGGATGAAACCCACTTGATGATCATGGTGCACTATCTTTTTAATATGTTTTTGTATGTGATTCACTAAGATTTTGTTAAGAACTTTTTCATCTATGTTCATTAGGGATATTGGTCTGAAATTTTCTTTCCTTGATGTGTCATTGTCTGATTTTGGTATCAGGGTGATATTAGCTTCATAGAATGAGTTTGGAAGGGTTCCTTCCTCCTCTAATTGATGGAATACTTTGAGGAGTATTGGAATGAGCTCTTCTTTGAAGGTCTTGTAGAACTTGACTGTGAATCCATCTGTCCTGACTTTTCTTTGTTGGTAGGCTTTTTTTTTTAAATGATATTGCATTTTATTTTATTTATTATTTTTTATTCACAAAATTCATATAATCTTACATATACATAGGGTAATACTGTCTGTCTCAGTCTACTATTTGTCCTTCCCCCATCCCCTCCAGTCCCATTTTCCTCTACACCATCATACTTCCTCCATTTGTTCCTATCCCCCCATAACCCCCCCCCCCCAATTATGTTATCAGCATCCACTGATCAGAGAAAACATTCGACCTTTGGTTTTCTGGGCTTGGCTTATTTCACTTAGCATGATTTTCTCCAACTCCACCCATTTACCAGCAAATGCCATTGCTTTATTCTTTTTTTATGGCTGAGTAATATTCCATTGTGCATACATACCACAGTTTCTTTATCCATTCTTCAATTGAACAGCATCTAGGTTGGTTCCACAATCTAGCTATTGTGAATTGAGCAACTATGAACATAGGTGTGGTTGCATCCCTATACTTTGCTGATTTTAAGATCTTTGGGTATAAACCAAGGAGTGGGATAGCTGGGTCAAATGGTGGGTCCATTCCAAGTTTTTTGAGGAATCTCTATACTGCTTTCCAGAGTGGCTACACCAATTTGCAATTCCACCAGCAATGTACAAGTGTGCCTTTTTCCCCACTCCATGCCAACACTTGTTATTGCTTGTATTCCTGATAATAGCCATTCTAATTGGAGTTAGATGAAATCTTAAGGTTATTTTAATTTGCATTTCTCTCATTACTAGAAATGATGAGCACTTTTTCATGTATTTATTAATCACCTGTATATCATCTTCTGTGAAGTGTCTGCCCAGTTCCTTAGTCCATTATTGATTGGGTTCTTTGCATTTTTTGGTGTAAAGTTTTGTAAGATCATTATAAATTTTGGAGATCAGTGCTCTGCCTGAAGTGTGTGTGGAAAAGATTTTTTCCCACTCTGTAGGCTCTCTTCACATTCTTGATTGTTTCTTTTGCTGAGAAAAAGCTTTTAAGTTTGAATCCATTCCATTTATTGATTCTTCCTTTTATTTCTTGTGCTCTGGTGATCATGTTGAGAAAGTCTGGTCCTAAGCCAATATGAAGAAAATTTGGGCCTACTATTTCTTCAATTTGGCAAAGAGTCTCAGTTTTAATTCCTAGATTCTTGATCCATTTTGAGTTGAGTTTTGTACAGGGTGAGAGATAGGGGTTTAATTTCATTTTATTGCATATGGATTTCCAGTTTTGCCAGCACCATTTGTTGAAGAGGCTATCTTTTCTCCACTGTATGTTTTTGGCACCTTTGTCTAGTATGAGATATCTGTACTTACGTGGGTTTGTCTCTGGGTCCTCTATTCTGTACCATTGGTCTGCCTGTCTACTTTGGTGCCAATACTATGCTATTTTTATAACTATTGTTCTATAGTAGAGTTTAAGGTCTGGTATTGTGATACCTCCTGCATCATTCTTCCTGCCCAGGATTATTTTGGCTATTCTGGGTCTTTTGTTCTTCCATATGAATTTCATGATTGCTTTTTCTATTTCTGTGAGGAATGTCATAGGAATTTTTATTGGAATTGCATTAAATTTGTATAGATCTTTGGAAGTTTGGCCATTTTTATTATTTTAATTTTGCCTATCCAAGAACATGGAAGATCTTTCCATCTTCTAAGGTATTCCTCAATTTCTTTCTTTAATGTTCTGTAGTTTTCATTGTAGAGGTTTTTCACCTCTTTTGTTAGATTGATTCCCAAATATTTTATTTTATTTGAGGCTATTTTGAATGGAGTTGTTTTCCTCATTTCATTTTCAGATGATTCATCGCTTATGTAGATAAATGCATTTGATTTATGTGTGTTTATTTTATATCCTGCTATTTTGCTAAATTCATTAATTAGGTCTAAAAGTTTCCTGGTGGAGTCTTTTGGATCCTCTAAATATAGGATCATGTCATCAACAAATAGTGGCAGCTTGAGTTCCTCTTTTCCTATTTGTATTATTCCAAATTAAAGGAATTTCTGTGGTCTGTCTAACTGCTCTGGCTAGCATTTCAAGCACAATGTTGAATAGAAGTGGGCATCCTGTCTTGTTCCAGTTTTTAAAGGGAATGCTTTCAGTTCTTCTCCATTAAGAGTGACGTTGGCAGTGGGCTTAGCATAAATAGCCTTTACAACATTCAGGTATGTTCCTACCATCCCTATTTTTTCAAGTGTTTTGAGCATGAAGGGGTGTTGCATTTTGTCAAATGCTTTCTCAGCATCTATCGAAATAATCATATGACTCTTAACCTTAAGTCTATTGATATGATGAATTATGTTTATTGATTTCTGGATGTTGAACCAACCTTGCATCCCTGGGATAAACCCCACTTGATTGGGGTGCACTATCTTCTTAATTTGTTTTTGTAAGCGATTTGCCAGAATTTTGTTGAGGATTTTAGCATCTATATTCATCAGAGATATTGGCCTAAAGTTTTCTTTTCTAGATGTGTCTTTGTCTGGTTTTGGTATCAGAGTGATACTAGCTTCATGAAATGAATTTGGAAGAGTTCCCTCCTTTTCTATTTCATGAAATACTTTCAGGAGTATTGGTATAAGTTCTCCTTTGAAGGTCTTGTAGAACTCAGCTGAGAATCCATCTGGTCCTGAGATTTTCTTGGTTGGTAGGCTTTTGATGGCTTCTTCAATTTCATTGCTTGAAATTGATCTGTTTAAATTGTGTATGTCCTCCTGGGTCAGTTTGGGAGGATCATATGTCTCTAGGAATTTGTTGATGTCTTCAAGATTTTCTATTTTATTGGAGAATAGGTTTTCAAAGTAGCTTCTAATTATGTTTTGTATTTCAATGGTGTCTGTTGTGATATTTCCTTTATCATCACAAATTTTAGTAATTTGAACTTTCTCCTTCTCTTTGTTAGTGTGGCTAAGGGTTTATCTATTTTGTTTACTTTTTCAAAGAACCAACTTTTTGTTTTGTCAATTTTTTTAATTGTTTCTTTTGTTTCAATTTCATTAATTTCAGCTCTGATTTTAATTATTTCCTGTCTTCTACTACTTTTGGTGTTGTTCTGTTCTTTTTCTAGGGCTTTGAGGTGTAAGGTTATGTCATTGAGTTGTTGACTTTTTATTCTTTTCTTGAATGCACTCAATGCAATGAATTTTCCTCTTAGGTACTGCTTTCATAGTGTCCCAGAGATTTTGATTGTTGTATCATCATTCTCATTTACCTCTAAGAAATTTTTTATATCCTTCCTGATGTTTTCTGTTATCCATGCTTCATTCAATAGCATATTATTTAGTCTCCTGGTGTTGGAGTAGTTTCTGTTTTTCTTTTGCGGTTGATTTCTCATTTCATTTGATTATGGTCCAATGGAATACAAGGTAGTATCTCTACTTTCTTGCATTTAATAAGGGCTGGTTTGTGGCATAACATTTGGTCTATTTTAGAGAAGGAGCCACGTGCTGCGAAGAAGAAAGTGTTTTCACTCATTGATGGATGGAATATTCTATATATGTCTGTTAAGTCTAAGTTATTGATTGTGTTATTGAGTTCTATGATTTCTTTGTTTAGTTTTGTTTGGTAGATCTGTCCAGTGGTGACAGCGGTGTGTTAATGTCACCCAGAATTATTGTGTTGTGGTCTATCTGATTCCTGTAATTAAGAAGGATTTGTTTGATGTACATGGATGGGCCATTGTTTGGGGCATAAATATTTATGATCATTTTGTCTTCTCGATTTATGGTTCCCTTAAGCAGTATGTAATGTCCTTCTTTATCCCTTCTGACTAACTTCAGCTTGAAGTCCATTTTATCTGATATAAGGATGGAAACCCCTGCTTTTTTAATAAGGCAGTGTGCATGATAGGTTTTTTCCCATCCTTTCACCTTTAGTCTGTGGATATCCCTTTCTATGAGGTGAGTCTCTTGATGGCAACATGTTGTTGGGTCTTTCTTTTTTATCCAGTCTGCCAGTCCATGTCTTTTGATTGACGAGTTTAGGCCATTAGCATTCAGGGTTATTATTGAGATATGATTTGTATTTCCTGTCATTTTGGCTTAGATTTGGCTTTTAACATGACTTGGTTTCTCCTTTAATTGGCTTTTCTTTTTCAGATAATTCCTCCCTTTGATGGCTTACATTGTTGTTGTTCATTTCTTCCTCATGGAATATCTCGCTGAGAATGTTCTGTAGCACAGGCTTTCTATGTGCAAATTCCTTTAACTTTTGCTTCTCAAGGAAGGATTTTATTTCATCTTCAAATCTGAAGGTTAGCTTTGCTGGATATGAGATTCTTGGTTGGCAGCCATGTTTTTTCAGAGCTCAAAATATATTGTTCCAGGCCCTTCTAGCTTTTAGGGTCTGGGCTGAGAAATCTGCTGATATCCGTATTGGTTTCCTGCTATATGTAATCTGTTTCTTTTCTCTCATAGCCTTTAAAATCCTATCTTTATTTTGTGCATTAGGCATTTTCATTATAATGTGGATCTGCTGTAATTTGTGCATTTGGTGTTCTGTAAGCCTCCTGTAGTTGAGGTTCCATTTCATTCTTCAGGTTTGGAAAATTTTCTGATATTATTTCATTGAATAGGTTGTTCATTCCTCTGGTTTGTATCTCTGTGCCTTCCTCAATCCTGATAGTTCTTAAATTTGGTCTTTTCATGATACCCGTACTTCTTGGAGGTTCCGTTCATGATTTCTTACCCATCCTCTCTGTTTGGGCAACTTTATTTTCAAGGCTCAATATTTTGTCTTCATTGTCTCAGGTTCTGTCTTCTAAGTGATCTAGTCTGTTGGTGATGCTTTCCATTGAGTGTTTAATTTGGTTTATTGTTTCCTTCATTTCAAGGATTTCTGCTTGGTTCTTTTTCAGAATCTCTATCTCCTTGTTGAGTTGATCTTTTGTTTCCTGTAGTTGCTCCTTCAGCTGCTTATTGGAATTGTCAATCATTGCATGCACTTGCTCTCTTAACTCCTCATTCGCCTCTCTGAACATTTTAATCATGTGTATTCTGAACTCCTTTTCTGGCATTTCTTCTACCATGCTGTCATTGGATTCTATTAGTGTAGAATCTTGGTTTGTTTGGAACACTTTCCTCCCTTGTTTGTTCATGTTGTTCATGTATCTTCCCCTCTAGCAATGCAGATCTAGGGTATTGTAGTTTCTGCGCTATAGGCTTAGTGACCCTATAGTTTCCTGAAACCTCTTCTTCAAGGCAGGGATAAATATTAGCAACACCCAGTACAGACAATATGCAGCTGTGAACCAAATAGCCCCTATGAAGACTATTGTTACAGTAGTCTTTTTTTACAATTTTGTTACAATATTGTCACAATAAACAGAGAGGATGAGTTCAATTATTACCTACAGTGTAACAAACAGATTTGCAATGAGGACTACAGTTTCTAATGGAGGACAAAGAAGATGGGGAGGGGTGTAGGCTGTAACTGTTAACAGTGTAAGAAAAGTTTATGAAGAAGTTCTAGATCATAGGAAGAGTGAAAGTGTAGTCAGAAGAAGTTGGTTTTTAGCATGAGAAAAGTGGGAAAAAGCCCTTGAGGAAAGAGGTAAACAAAAGGAAAGTAGAGAGCAAGAAAAGTAAAGAAATAAAAGTTTAAAAGCTATCACAAAGGAGAAAAAAGAAATCTACACTGTAACAGTCATATACTATTCAAACCTCCCAGTCTTCAGTAGCCTGAGGCATGAGAGGTACCTGACAATGAGCTTGCAGTCTCCAGCAGGTGTCTCAGGATGGGATTTGCCCCACCTAATGATATTTTCCCCTTTGTGGATAATCCAAGATGGCTGCACTGGCTTCCAAACACGTTGGCAAATGAGGAGATGCAGCACAGGGCATGGGCACCGAGACTGTGTGTGGTGAAGTCAGTCAGTCTGGGCCCCTGGAAGTGGTGTGCTGTCAGTCAAGCTGGGGGACCTGGAGGTGGGGTACTGTCAGTCAGGCTGGCAGTCCTGCAGCTCCTAGCTTTTTTTCCCCCAAAATGGCGGCAGCCACGTGTAACCAAAACTGCAGATACTGTGATGGGAAACTTCCAGACAACAGCAGGCCGTTGGCGATCCACTGATGGTCTGCAGGCTCTACAGGCTATTGGTGGACGATTGGTAGAGAACCTTGGTTGGTGGGTGAAGGGTACGTGAAAGGTAGGTGATGGGCAGGCCAGATGCAGGCAAAGAGAGAAGTGATGGATGACACGCCTGTTGGTAGGCTTTTGATAACTTCTATTTCATTGCTTGGAATTGATCTATTTAAACTGTGTATGTCCTCCAGATTCAGTTTGGGTAATTCATATGCCTCTAGTAACCTGTCGATGTCTTCAAGACTTTCTATTTTGTTGGAGCATAGATTTTCAAAATAGTTTCTAATTATGTTTTGTATTTTAATAGTGTCTGTTGTAATAGTTACATTTTCATCATGAATTTTAGTAATTTGAGTTTTCTTTCTCCTCTTCATTAGTATGGCTAAAGTTTTATCAATTGTGTTTATTTTTTCAAAGAACCAACTTTTTGTTTTGTCAATTTTTTGAATTGTTTCTTTTGTTTCAATTGCATTGATTTCAGCTCTGATTTTAATTATTTCCTGTCTTATACTTTTGATGATGAATTGTTCCTCTTTTTCTAGGGCTTTGAGCTGTAATGTGAGTTCATTTATTTGTTCACTTTTCATTCTTTTCTTTCTTTTTTTTATTTATTTATTTTTTTGCAGTGCTGGGGATTGAACCCAGGGCTTTGTGCTTACAAGGCAAACACTCTACCAACTGAGCTATATCCCCAGCCCTTCATTATTTTATTGAATGCACTCCATGCAATGAATTTTCCTCTTAGCACTGCTTTCATAGTATACCCAAGATTTTGATATGTTGTATCTTTGTTCTTGTTGACCTCTGAGAATTGTTTTTGTACCCCCCCCAATTCCATTCAGTAGCATATTATTTATTCTCCTGGTGTTGCAGTAGTTTCTGTTTTTTATTTTATCATTGATTTCTAATTTCATTCCATTTTGATCTCATAGAATACAAGGTAGAATCTCTATCTTTTTGTATTTGCTAAGAGTAGCTTTGTGGCATAATATATGGTCTATTTTAGAGAAGGATCCATGAGCTGCTGAGAAAAAAGTGTATTCACTTTTTGATGGATGAAATATTCTATATATGTCTGTTAAGCTAGGTTATCAATTGTGTTATTGAGTTCTATGGTTTCTTTGTTCAATTTTTTCTTGGAAAATCTGTCCAATGGTGAGAGAGGTGTGCTAAAGTCACCCAGTATTATTGTGTTGTGGTCTATTTGGTTCCTGGAATTTAGAAGGATCTGATTGACATACATGGATGCACATAATGTTTGGGGCATAAATATTTAGGATTGTTATGTCTTGCTGATTTATGCTTCCCTTAAGTCATGTGAAATGTCTTTCTTTACCCCTTCTGATTAACTTTGGCTTGAAGTCTGCTTTATCTGAAATGAGGATGGAAACCCCTGCTTTTTTACTGAGTCCATGTGCATGGTATGTTTTTTCCCAACCTTCACTTTTAGTCTGTGGGCATGTTTTTCTATGAGATGAGTCTCTTGAAGGCAACATATTATTGGGTCTTTCTTTTTAATCCAATCTGCCAGTCTATGTCTCTTGATTGATGGTTTAGGCCATTAACATTTAGGGTTATTATTGAGATATGACTTGTATTCCCAGTTATTTTGACTTACTTTTGGCTTTTAACCTAACTTGGTTTCCCCTTTAATTGGCTGTTCCTTTAGGGTAATTCCTTCCTTTGCTGACTTATGTTGTTGTTTTTCATTTCTTCCTCTTGGAATATTTTGCTGAGGATTTTCTGTAGGGCAGGCTTTCTATTTGTGAATTCTTTTAGCTTGTGTTTATCAGGGAAGGATTTTATTTCATCCTCAAATCTGAAGGTAAGTTTTGCTGGGTATAAGATTCTTGGTTGGCATCCATTTCCTTTCAGTGCTTAAAATGTGTTGTTCCAGGCCCTTCTTGCTTTTGGGGTCTGGTTTGAGAAATCTGCTGATATTCACATTGGTTTCTCCCTATATGTAATCTGATGCTTTTCTCTTGCAGCCTTTAAAATTCTATCTTTATTTTGTATGTTAGGCATTTTCATTACAATGTGCCTTGGTGTGGATCTGTTGTGATTTTGTGCATTTGGTGTCCTATAAGCCCCTTGAATTTGATTTTTCATTTTATTCATCAGATTTGGGAAATTGTCTGATATTATTTCATTGAATCGATTATTCATTCCTTTGGTTTGTATCTCTGTGCCTTCCTTAATCCCAGTAGCTCTTAAATTTGGCCTTTTATGATGTTCTTAAGAGGCTCTGTTCATGATTTCTTACTATCTTCTCTGTTTGGTTGAGTTTGTGTTCAGGATTAAATATTTTGTCCTCATTGTCTGAGGTTCTGTCTTCCAAGTGTCTAACCTGTTGGTTAAGCTTTCTATTGAGTTTTTAATTTGGTTTATTTTTTCCTTCATTTCAAGGATTTCTGGGGTTTTTTTCAGAATCTCTATCTCTTTATTGAAATAATCTTTTGCTTCCTGCAGTTGCTCTTTTAGCATTACCTACATTTCCTCTCTTGTCTCATCATTTGCTTCTCAGATATTTTAATTATGTACATTCTGATCTCCCTTTCTGACAGTGCTTCTATCATGTTGTCATTGGGTTCTTTTGATAAAGTATCTAGGTTTGTTTGGGACACTTTCTTGTCATGTTTTCTTATGTTGCTAGTGTATCTTCCCCTGTAATAACGTGAATCCTAGGTATTGCAGTTTCCCCTTGAAGACTTATAGTGTTCCTGCCAATTTCCAATACTTCACCTTGAAGTGAGAGATCAACATTAGCAGCTCACCATATAAACAATATGTATCCTTAATCTAAATAGTTCCTATTAAGATTTTAACAGTGTTGTCTTAATAAACAGAGATGAGTTCAAATTACTATCTACAGCATAAGCAATAAGTTTGCAATAAGGACTGCAATTTCTAATGTTGGACAGAGCAGATGAGGAGGGGTATAAGATATAACATTAATGGGATGAGAAGTGAGTCTATAGATATAGTATATCATAGGAA
Source organism: Glaucomys volans (assembly GCA_020662805.1). Lineage (NCBI taxonomy): Eukaryota > Metazoa > Chordata > Mammalia > Rodentia > Sciuridae > Glaucomys > Glaucomys volans. The sequence goes on along the minus strand of JAJEJO010053164.1, from coordinate 59,711 downwards.
TAATGGAAGTGGAATTAAAAGAAATAGGTTGTTAGCATGAGAAAAAATAGATTCTCCAAGGAAATGGTTATATACGAGGAAGATAGAGTGATAAGAATATTAATATAAGAAAAAATAGGAATACAGTGGGTATAAGAAAAAATAGGAATACAGTGGGTATAATTGGAATAATCATAATAATACAACTAATTTAAAAATGTTCTGCAATCAAATTATACTGTACTATTCAAACTTCCTGTTTTTCAATGGCCTGATGCATGAAAGGTGCTTGATCAAGTAGTGACCCAAGAAGGGTGCTGTCCCACTACCTCCAGGTTGGAAATAATCAATGTTTCTGGACAAAGGTGACCCAGAGTTGATAGATGGTCAGTTGCAGAATGAATACTAGCCTCTGGGCCAGGATGTGGGCCTGGGCACTAGACCAAGGTCACGGGGTGGTGCAGACCTGTGCTCAGTGGTGGAGACACTGGGCTTGATGGCCCAGGAAGGCCTGAGCTCTGTGCTGGGTCTCAAATGGCAGACCTGTGCCTGGAGCTGGAGCTCTGAGGGGGCAGGCCTGTGCTCCTCACTGGGGACTCAAGTGGCAGCAGGCCGGTGCTCTGTGCCAGAGATGCTGTACAATGGTGCCAGAAGGCCTGTGCTCCTCACTGGGGACTCAGGTGGTGGCTAACTTATTTGTTAAAGATTTATTTAAATAAACTAAAAGACCTTGGTTCCATGGTGCTGTTTCTTCTTTCCTTTCTTTATTTACCTATTGCCTTTTATTTACAAAATGTTTCTATCCCTCCCTGGAGCTCATATGTAAAAACAAAACAACCCAGAAAGAATTTTCTTCCTGACCCCAGACACTGGGGGAGGTTGTTGGGGGACAGGTCTGGGATTGGCAAATGGTCTGTGTGCTGGGGTAGGGCAATCTGGAGACCCCCACCTCTGCAGTTCACCCCTCCCCCATCCCTTGAGATGACACCCTGTTGTCTCCTTGCCAAATGAAGGAGAGACAGTCCAGTCTTCTGAGATGCCTGTGGGAGCCAACTGTCAATGAGCTGGTGACCAACTTTGGCAGAATTGGCAAGATGCCTCATCTACCTGGTGTTTCTGTGCTGGTCTCAGATCTTTTTCTCCTTCTCTGCATCAATCATGGTCTCCAGCAGCAGGCACCACTGGTCTGCATCACCCCTGTTCTGGATAGCAATCTCTACCAGGTCAGGGGTTCTCACTGGAGGCATAAGTCTTCTGATGCCAGCTCAGTTGTCCCTAGATCCTGCATGTGATGGTGGGCAAACTTCTCAGGTGAGTTTCCTGCTCCAACATGTCCCATTTCAACTAATCCACAAAGGAGATTTTCCCAGGTGGATATTCAGCTAGATGATGACATGCTGGTCCCATTGGTTCTTCAAGATGCAGTCCATGGAGTAGGACTTGATCTGCTGTCTGATGGCCTGTACAAATGCTAGTGGGTTCAAATCCAGATCATCACAAAGGATTTCTGAAAACATGTCAGGGGTCACGAGTTTCTCATTCATATTGCATGGAAAAGAATTCCACAACTCATGCCCACCTATGTCCATGTCCAGTGGATGGGCACTGAAGTGTTATGGAAAATACTATTCCTACAAGACAGTTCCAAAGGAGGGATGGTATGGCTTGAATGGAGGGAGGAGAAAATTAGCTAAACATTAAACCTCTCCTAGAGCATTCTTTCCTGGTAGCAATGGGCCCTGGGGGAAAGAGGTTAGTACTGAATGCTGGGTTCTAAACCTTGACCTTCCCCCTTGGCAAATTAGTCCTAAATAATAATGGGCAAGATTTGAGTACTCATTCCTCAGGATCTGGACTCATCTCCCCAGAAAAGAATGAGTTTTGACCTTTTTACAACTACTCTCGGAAGTTAAAGTTTTAACCTGTTCAACTAGTCCCTGATGGTCAAATGTGCACATACACAACTACCAAATGATTACATCATTGTACCCTATACAACCATAATCCCCTCTGTAATGGTCATTTTCCCTTCGGAAAAGTGGACCCAAATGGCACCCAAGTCCTCCATGGAATAAAGATTCTCTGAATCCATTGAAGTCGGTTTCCCGTCCTTTTGCGCTTCCAGGCACCAGTACCTCAGACTGTGATGCAGTTTGATGGATTGCAGCTAGGTCATGATCATCAAAATGAAGGGGAAAAGTTCTCTTCTTGTCCCAGCCCATGCGGGACAAGATGGTGGTGGAACGTGGCACAGTATCTAGATGATGGGAGCCACATCACTAGTCCTATTGTATTTGAAGGCATGTCTGGACAGAACACAGTTAGGTAGATTTTTATTCCTTTATTTTTAATTGTAGATGGACACAATTTTTTTATTCATTTTATTTTTAAGTGGTGTCAAGGATCGAACCCAGTACCTCACACGTGTGAGGCAAGCACTCTGCCACTAAGCCCCAGCCCCAGACCCAACATAATATTTTATTTTATTTATTTTTATGTGGTGCTGAGCATCAAACCCAGTGCTTCACCCATCTGAGCAAGGGTTCTGCCACTGAGCTACACCCCAGCCCAATGTTAGGTGGATTGTAGAAGATTTTGTTCTAATAGATTCCTTACCTTATGCCCCAAAGACTGATGCCTTCTGGTGGATATGATATGATACAAAATATGTCTAGGGAGAGTGAATGGTTTTCTCAAAGGGGGAGCCATTTTTTTCTTATAGAACCAGTACTATGTGTTTTTATTTCATTTAAAACCAGATGACCTACAAAAATAAGAAGTTAGGGCCTTATGTCCTGAGCTGTGGGTCTTCCCCCATCTGTTCCCACTGGTTACTCTATGATACCTGATTAGAATACTGCCCATTTTATTCCCCAATGGTCATTTTAAAATTCACACCTGTGGCAGGAGTTGTCATTGTGATGAGTTCACAGTGGCCGGAGGTGTCATGGTGATGAGACCTCAGTGGGGAGTGGTCAGGGAGATGGGATTTATTGTAAGCAGGAACGGGACTCTCCTTGTCTTCTCCAGTGGCTTCTTATACCCTGTCCCTGCCATCTTGGTGTCACCAAACTCCTAACAAAACCAGTGACACTCCACTCTAACCCCCTCCCTTCCTGACTCATCTTCTTACAATGGTTGCCTATCTTTCTAAGACCTGTGCTTCCCTGCCCTTCACTTCCTCAGTACTTGTGCATGCCCCAGGGCATGCAATGAAAGAGGACTTTCCCACCTCAAGAGAGCAGAGGGACATTGAGATGACCAGAGGTGTATTTATTCAAATAACCCAGTAGGAGAAAATTCAATCAGTCCCCACCTAGGAGCAGGGCATCAGTACTCTTTTCCTCAGCAGCTGTTCAGGTCAAGCATTGGGCAGTCAGCCCTGACCAATGGGCAGCGGCCAAGTCCCCTTCAGTCAGGGATGAGCACTGAGCAGACTGCCTGTTCACTGCCTGCTTTTGGTTTGGATTGCTGTGCCCCTTATGCACATAGAAGTTAAAATGCTTGTCTTGCTGACAGAGCTGCTTAGTCTCTGAGTGTTTATTTCAGGTCCTGGGGTGACTAGGACCCCAGTACTTCCAGCACCAGACCCCAGGCAGATGTGCGTGCACCTGGCCCTTGGTCCCCTTGTTGCCTTCTGGAATGGGGTGGCTTGGGCAGCAGTGGGACCCCGATCCCATGCTCTCCATGGGCCAGCTCAGCCTGAGCCCTCGTTACCCAGCTCTGTCCACCCTCCCCATGTCCCCACATGTGCACTGAAGGCAGGAATGCTTTAAGAGGTGCCCATGTGGGCATTAAAGTTCTGTGTGGAGGGGCAGTGGTCCATGTGGTCCCCGTCCTTCCTTTTTCTATGGAGTCACCTCTTTCCCCCCAGTCTTCTAGTGTATACCAGTCAGGGTCCCAAATCCCTTTCCTTTGTCCCCAGTCTACCTCCTAGGGCTCCTAGTAAATACCCCAGATTCCAGTTTCCTTCTGCATTCCCAGTTGCTCATATCCTTCCTCCAGTTCACAGGGTCGTCTTTGTGCTTGTGGCTCCTGCTACAGTCCCATGGACACAGAATTTTAGGTGTCATGTTTTTCCTTTCATTGAGTAATGTGTAGCACATTTTATTTTTTTAATTTTTGGAACCGGGGATTGAACCCAGGAGTGCTTAACCACTGAGCCACATCCCCAGCTCTATTTTGTATTTTATTTAGAGACAGGGTCTCACTGAGTTGCTTAGGGCCTTGCTAAGTTGCTGAGGCTGACTTTGAACTTGCGATCCTCCTGACTCAGCCTCCAGAGTCGTAGGGATTACAGGCGTGTGCCACCGGGCCCGGCTTGTGTAGCACATTTTGAAACATTTGTCTAGTGTTGGTGAATATCTCCCATAAGAGGGAAGCAGAGAATGAGGGCCTAGAACTCCACTTCTAAAATCTTGTCCCACTCTTCCTTTATCTTCCCCAGGCAGCAGCCCTTATCTTCCCTAGCCAGAGGCACAGTGTCTTAGGTTGAGCTTCCCTTTGGAAACTGCAGGGTCCTGTGTCCTCATCACTGTCCTGTCCTTTCCTGGGGCTGCCACGGGTGCCCACAGCTGCCCTGTGTCCTGCAGTGTGCAGGGAATCTCAGGCCCAGGGTCAGCCCCACCTTGAGTGCAGCCTGAGGTGTGGAGTGCCGCCTCTCAGGGAGCACTCTGAGGAATGTCCTGGAACAGGCCTCATCTGGGCAGCTACTCTTTGGGACGTGGTCTCCCTCAAGCCCATTCTTTAGAGGCATTTGTTCAGGTGATAGGATGCCAGTGTTGAGGAAAGGAGGACCTATTTCTGCCCTCTGGGTTCCCTCAGATGGGGGAGGAATCAAACCTCTCCCACCCCTGGGCAGTGCTGGGAAAGCCTGAAAAGCACCATTCTTGAGTCATAGTCCAGGGTCTCCTAGGAGGGGGGGCATGGAGTATTTCTTGAGCAGGACCAGGGGGGAGGATGTCCCAGCTGGTGGGATGACCTTATTTCACACGTGAGTCTGACATGTTCACAGCTGAGTGAAAAGATGAAATGTTTTTAAAGCGGCTGGAAAAAGTGAATTCTGAGAAATACATAAGACACATGTATGTGTGTAAATATATATGTGTATATAGTTTCATCCCCATTTGTTCAAACTTCTTATTTACCTTTTTGTTCCCATGAGCAAGGGCAGCAGGACTGAGATCTGCTCCTTTCTTTTGGGTGACTTCAAATGTAATTCAAGGCCCTCGACCCAAGAATGCTGAGAGGAAAGAATTAGAGAAAACGTTTCTCCCATTATTGTTGCGGAAAATTTTTGTCATGGAAAGGAGAGGAGTGCAGTGCATTCTTCCTATTAGACACAGTTGGTCTTGACTGGTGTCTTAAATATGTGGCGACTTGTTCCACGTCCTCTAAGGTCATTTATCATTGAATATAAATGTCAGCCTCTGGTAACTTTCCTCCTGCTCCGTGTCTTGGTTCACCTCTGCTCAGACTATGCTATTTGGAGCATTAAAACTTGGAAATCCTTTCTGTAGGGTCATGTGCCCTTAACACAGGGATGCATTCTGGAAGTGAACTTTTATGCTGCCACCACTGCACACAGCACAGGTGTCCACACGATCCTGGACGGGGTGGCCTCTCCCACACCTGGGCTCCGTGGAGTGGTCACTTGGTTCCCAGGCCGCAAACCTCACAGCATGTTGCTTTTCCAAGCTCTGGAGGTGGTAATGCGGGGGCGTGTCTAACATCACCGCACAGGCACAGGGAATCCCTTTACCTCAGACAACCTTGGTAGGAAGGGCGTGTCACTGAGGCAAATGTCCTTGAGCAAAGTGTTCTGCGGCACGTGCCTGCATTGGACAAGCCAGCAGTCTACTGTTCAGGGGACTTTGACCACTGTCAGACATCTGTCCTTCCTGGGAGGTTGGGAAGGCAGTTCCTGTTGACTTCTCTGGAGTCTGTCTTGGAGAGTTGTGAAAGTTTGCATGAATAGCATTTCAAGGAGGTGACCACTTGGTGACATTGAGTTGTTTCCAAGTCAAGTGGTATCTTTTCACTTATCTCGTTCTGCTATGACCTTAATCAATAAAATTATCATTTTTTTCCATTCATTGATTATTACTCTTGTTGGTTAAATTTGGTTTGGAGTAACCAAACCAAAACCAGCTGACCTTTTGATGTCACTAGAGAGGATGAGCCCAGTCCCCTGGGAACAAATGGTGCCAATCTGGATGAGATGTTGCTTATCAGGGAAGCTCATTAGAGATTGTGTATTCAGAAGGGTTTTTTTTGGGGGGGGGTGCAAGGTTGTTCTGATACTGTAGGATTTAACTGAGAATGGGAGAAAATAATACACTTTTAGAAGGTAAGGAGAAGTTCAGTAAGTACCAAAGCTGGTCGTTACTGGTGCACTCACCTAAACTCTAGCAGGGGAGGCCAGGGGAGGAGGCTTGTACATCTGAGGTCACCCTCAACCACAGTAAGGCCTGTCAATGACTAAAACTATTCCTTTTTATTTTTTTAAGTATTTTTTAGTTGTAGATGGACACAATACCTGTATTTTATTGATTTATTTCTTTATGTGGTGCTGAGGATTGAACCCAGGGCTTCACGTATTAGGGAAGAACTCTACCACTGAGCTACAACCCAAGCCTATAAACCTATTCTTAATGACTAGTGCAATTGATTGAGACAAATGACTTGCTCACCCACCATTTCATCCTCATTCTCTCCAGAACCAGACCCAGTGGATACCATTGCAGAACACTGGTTCTGGGCAACTGGAATAGAATGGATTGAGGACTCTAAAACAAAACCATGAGCCAACATAAATCTTTGCTCTTCTCACTTGTTTTTGTAATGTCTTTTGACCACACAATGAGAAGTGGCTTAACACAAGTCCATTAGTGATATATTCTGACAAAAAGCTGGTCTATATTTTGTACATGTCTTGAGATTTCCTGTAGGTTGAATTTAAAGGTGATGGAGTCACCTCTCTCTACCAGGGATTGGACCCAGGGGTGCTTAAAGACTGAGCCATGACCCCAGTCCCTTTTGTGTTTTATTTAGAACCAGGGACTCAGTGGGTTGCTCAGGGCCTCACTGAGTTGCTGAGGCTGGCTTGGAACTCACAATCCTGACCCACTGGGATTACAGGCGTGTCCCATCACACCTGCTTAGAGGAAATAATTTTAAGGTACACAGCACTCAGGCAGCGGCTTGGGCATGGGTATTGCTCAAGGTAAGTCTAGTTTAGTGTGAAAATTGGAAGCAAAAAATAGGAAAATTTGAAAAACTTGTAGTTTGGCCAGAGAAGAAACACATGTGAACCTGGGAGCAAGGGAGGTGTGGTTGCTGACGAGATCACTGCCTTAAGGGAGCTGCAGACTCAGCTCAGCGACAGCAGGAAAGGTGCCTGGAGGGCGTCTCAGGAGTCATCTCAGGTGCCATCCTGCACTTGTCTAAAGTAATGGCCTTAGGAAGAGGCTGTGGGGACCCTGCTCACATAGGGGTGCCCAGGATCCCTTCAACCATTCTTGGCATCCAGACCCCGACTCCACTGCAGCTGTGGGCTGAGGGCACAGCTCCTCGTGAGCTGGCAGCAGACTGGCATCATCCACGTCAGGAAGGCTGGCAGGAATGTAGGACAGTGGGACTCCAGGGTCATGGAGGCCTCTACAGTGACTTCACAGGAAGGCTGAGAGGTCAGGCACGGCGTGTGAGGGATGGGCTCCTTCAGGAAGTCCCTGCAAGGGTGATGGTGACGCTGTGAAGGTAAAGCTGCAGCTGCAGTGAAGACCCCGGGAGTTAAGGAATGTCAGAAATCGGGACCATCTGCTGGGTAAACTGGGCAGGGAGCAGAGCCATCTAAGAGAGAGGTCTTGCTGGCAGCAGGGTCGTGGGGAAGGGTTGCCCAGGCCCTCTGGAGCTGACCTCTTGCCACAGTGTGCCCCAGATGCTGGACATGAGCTTACAGGAGAGACCTGTACAGCCACGGCCACCTCTGATGGAGGGGACTCGCTTTCCACTCCGGGGCAGGAGAGTCTTGAGTCTACTCGGGCTTTAGCTGAGGGGAGGCTCAGCACAGAGGCCAGTGTGTTTTGCTCACTCTACTGATTTCATCAGCAATCTCAGGCAAAACACTCTCATGGAAACATCTAGAATGACATTTGTCCAAGTATCTGGAGAGCTGGTGGCACTCTCAGGCTGACAATCAGTCATCACAGTGGGTGTTACGGTTTTACCTTTTACAAGACTGAGGCAATGGAGCTTGGTGGGGTCAGTGATGGAATCAAGAAGCACAGAAATTCAGAAAGTGCAGCCTGGGCTTGGAACTCTTTTATGACAATAAAATGTGCTTTAGCACAGTTCCTGCTTCCACTCTCCAATTTTATTTAATATTCACAGACCTCTACAATTTCGAGCAAAGATTTAATAGGATTCATTACTTTCCTGATAAAGTGCTTTAAAACACCAAAATTATAACTCTGACAAAGCTCAATTTATAGCTTTTTCTTTTTTGTTGTTCATTATTTTTGAGTCAGATTTAATGACACATTGCTAAACCCAATGTCAGGAATACTTAATTTATATTACAAATAATTTAAAAATTTAGCTTGTCTATGTTGCTGATCCATTTTGACTTAATTATTATATTTACTGTCCAGCAAGAGCCCAGCTTCATTCTACTGTGTGTGAGAATCCAGTTGTCCCAGCATTATGTCTGAAAGGACTATTCTTCATTGATGCCCTTGGCATCCACGTTAAAAATCAACTGACTGGGGCTGGGTTGTAGCTCAGTGGTAGAGCACTTGCCTAGCACATGTGAGGTACTGGGTTCGATCCTCAGCACCACATAAACATAAATAAATAAAGGTACTGTGTCTATCTACAGCTAAAAAAATTTTTTTTAAATCGTCTGATTGTAAATTATGCTTTCATTTGTATTCTGTTTGTATGTAGGCCTCTTCTAATGTCATTGCCAATACCAATACCATTTCATTGTTTGTTTTTAGGAAGTTTAAGAAAAACACCAGTTATTATTCAGAACTCCTGTCAATCTAGAATGCAGAAGTGGCTTTGCTGGAAGTTTCCAGGTCAGGATTTCTCCTGCATTTGCAGTCAGGATGTTGGCTGGTGCTGCACCCCTAGAGAACTTGACTGGTTGGAGGATGGGCCTCCACAAGTGCTTATTTACCAGTCTTTATGAGAAAGCATTGCTTCTCACCACATGTGGGCAGAAGGGGTCGGGCTCTCATCCCATGGTCTTTTCCATGTGGCTGTTCAAGTGTCCTCACAAAGGTGAACAGACAGAGCAAGACAGGTGGCCAAGATCTCCCTCCCCCTAGACCAGGAAGCCAGGCTCTGTTTCCACACTGCCCTCTGGTCACAGAACACTGGTTTGTTCTGGAAGAATACATGTGGGTGGAGATGCTATCTGTGAGGCTGCCACACACATCATCATGCTTTAACTAATAAATCGTGTTTGAGGGCTGGGGCTGTAGCTCAGTGGTAGAGCGCTTGCCTCACACATGTGAGGCACTGGGTTCAATTCTCAGCACCACATAAATAAATAAATAAATAAATAAATAAATAAAGATATTGTGTCCATCATCCATCTATAACTAAAAAATTTTTTTAAATAAAAAATAAGTCGTTTTAATATTGTAATTTAATTCTTAAAAAATCACCTTATTGCTGTGAAAACTGGAAATCCATATGTAGAAAAACGAAATAAAACCCCTTTCTCTCACACTGCACAGAACTCAACTCCATGTGGATTAAGGACATAGGCATTAGACCAGAGTCCCTGCATCTACTAAAGGAAAATATAGGCCCAGACTTCCAACATGTCAGCCTAAGAAACTAACTCCTCAATGAGACTCCTAAAGCACAAGAATGAAGATCAAGAATATGTAAATGGAATAGTATCAGGTTAGAAACTTCTTCAGAAGGGCTGGAGGGATAGCTCAGTTTGTAGAGTGCTTGCCTCGCAAGAACAAGGCCCTGGTTTCAATCACTAGCACCACAAAGAGAAAAAAAAAAAAAAGCTTCTTCACGGCAAATGATACAATCAAGAATGTGAAGAGAGAGCCTACAGAATGGAAAATAAAGTCTTCGCCACCTACACTTCAGATAGAGCACTAATCTCCATGATATGTAAAAACCTCAAAAAACTTACCACCAAAAAACCAAGTAACCCAAACAATAAATTGGAAATGAAACTGAGCAGGCACTTCACAGAGGAAAAAATACGATTAACAAATACATGAAAAAATGTTCAACATCTCTAGCAGTTATAGAAATGCAAATCAAAGCTACTCTAAGATTCCATGTCCCTCCAGTAAACTTGGCAAATATCAAGAATACAAGTAAAAATAAATGTTGGCCAGGATGCAGGGGAAAAGGTACACTCATACATTGCTGGCGTAACTGCAGATTCTTGCAACCATTATGGAAAGCAGTAAGGAAATTCCTAGGAAAAGTTGGAATGAAACCACCATTTAAACCAGCTATCCCACTCCTAGGTTTATACCCAAAGGACTAAAAGTCAGCATACTACAGTGATGCAGCCACATCAATGTTTATAGTAGCTCAATACAGTAGCTAAGCTATGGAACCAACCTAGGTGCCTCTCAACAGATGAATAGATAAAGAAAATGTGGTACATATACACAAAGAATAATACTCAACCATAAAGAAGAAAGAAATTATGCCATTTGATGATAAATGGATGGAACTGGTGAGTATCATGCTAAGGGAAATAAGCCAATCCCAGAAAAACCAAAGGCTGAATGTTCTCTCTGATATGCTGATGCTAACATACAAGGGGTGTGTGTGGTGGGGAGATGATTGGATTAAGCAAATAGGAATGTAGGGAAAGGATAGGGATGGGATTAGGACAGACAATAGATTGAATCAGAAATAACTTTTCTCTTTATATATGAGTACACGATCAGTGTAATTCCACATCAGGTACAACCTCAAGAATGGGAAGTTATAATCCACATATGTACAATATGTCAAAATATACTCTACTCTCACGTACATCTTGATAGCACAAATAAAGAAAAATTTTAAAATCACCTTGTTTCCAACTTGATTTGGGAAACATTTTCCACCTTTCCCACCCCCACACCCAGTTCCCCCGTCTCCAGAATGTATCTTGTTTCTTCTAACTTGATTCAAGCTTTAAGTCTTCTGATGCCCTCTTTTTCCTGTATGTGGTACTCCAGGCTTTGGCAGTGGGGAAAGATCAGACTGTGTCCTACCATCTGTTTTCTGTGACATTCTGGTATGAGCACGGATTTTAGATTAAGCCCAGTAATCTTTTAGGTTGTCATTAGTATAAACCACTGGAAAGCCTCCTCCAGATCCTGTTTCTGTTTCAATCTTTTCATTGTTTTCCATGATTTTTCCCTGTCAATATCATAAATAGAAGAAAATGGAGAACTGAGTATATAAGATAAGGCACTTCTTGTCTGTGATTGCATAATTGTTTTAAATTGATGCTGATAAATTGATGAAACCCAATTCTTTTAGTGGGGGAGAGAGCAAGTGATTGAGGTTCAAATGTAGAAGAGAGAGAAAAACTGAATCAGAAATTAAGGGTTTATTAAAATATGAGTATTATGTTATATTAATTATATTATGTTATATTAATTATATTATATTATATTTATCAGTTGCTTCTGAAGATGATATTCTCTTCTGGGAATGAAATATGTAACTATGAACATTAACATCAGCCTGTGTGGGCTTCACATTTCAAATTTTAAGAAAATAAAGTAGTTAAGTAATGGATATGAAGAATAAGAAGTTCCCAAAATAATGAGACCTGAGAAAAAGAAATAAAAATGAAGGCCATGCACTGACAGCCTTCATCTCCCAGGACACATGTTTTCCAGTTGCCAGCCAGCTGCAGACAGGGAGGAGGTGTCTTATTACCCTTAAAGGAAACAGTCTCCAGGAGGCATTATCTCCTCCAAAGGAAATCCTCTTCAGGTGCCATCTGCAAACCTTGACCAAAAAAGGCCCACATTTCTGAGTGTCCAAGTAAACTGATATATGTACACTAGACCACCCCTGAAATTAATCTATATAAACCCAGACCCTTTATTTGTTCAGTGGCTCATTTTCCACCAGGAGAGTGGGTCCATGGGCACCATTTCATTCCCCTGAGATGAGATGAGGCCTGAGGTTTGCGTCCTGCCCAGTTTTTTTGTGCTAACATTCAGCAACTCTTTCTTCTTCCCAAATTCAGGCTGGAAGCAATTATTTCATGATAGACTTCATATGTTTCTATGAATACACTAAAACACTTGTTGTTTCATATATGGCACTTTGGCTCAGCCTCTAAACACTTCAAAAAAGTGGATTTTACCTAAATAATACATGTTTTATCTAAAAAATAAATGTTTTCTTCTGTAAGTATATAAAACTTGAGCAATATTGAAAGGTATTAATAAAGTGGTATTGTCAAATAGTAAATCAAGTTAAGATGCAGAATGTGTACAATGAAAAGTGTGTATATATTGCTGCAGATCCGTAACATGTAGGTAGAACTATGTGAAAAGGAAATTCAAAATTAACAAGAAACTTGGGTGAAGTAGAAGACTAAGAAAAATTATATATACGTGCTTAGCCAATTGGCATCAAAAGCATAGTAGTCATTATATGTGTTTGTCCACATAGAAAATGAGGATTCTAGTGAGAAGATGCACAGTGTGGAGCTGGCAATGACCTTTGCCCTACCTTCTAAGCTCCCATAAGATGAATAGCAAATATTTTGGTTGTGTGCATCTGTAGTAGGGGTGAAGGTGATGAGTGTGAGCCACACAGGCATCTTACATGTCAATGAGCACTTCGCTGCAGTGTGTAGGACTTGTAGATACAAATAGGAAGGTGTGTGTGTGTGTGTGTGTGTGTGTGGATGGACTAGGTAGGTAGACGACAGATAATGATAATACATAGAGAGATCGTCACTTAATTTCATGGGATAATACCTTATCTCTGAAACTAAATGAAGATTTCTCTGAAGTCAGAAGCTATGGAATCGAAGTCTTTCTTTTCTCATGGCCAGGTGGAAACAAAATACTCCGAACTCCCTGTGTGGTGTGGGAATCATATGAAAACAATCTTTATCTGAGTGGGAACATTTAGTGAGAAAGAAAAAAGTTCCTGAAGACGTTTTGTCTGTTCACTGCAGTGTCGCTGACACAGAAGTTGAGCATGGAGAGCTGTTAGAATTCAACAGCTCAATCATGGCTATTCAAAGTTGACAGACCAGTAGCAGAACATGAAGCATATCTAAAGAGATGGCAATAAACACCAGGATAGAAATGTCAATCAAAGTTGAATGACAAGAAAAGAGGAGCAGAGAGGAGCATTTCAGAAGCTGTTTCATTCCTTCTTATGCTGAGGAAACAAGAGGTCTTGTATCAACAGGAAGACTGCAGGTCGGTTGATCTTCACAAAATAACTATAAAATTATAGCTATAAGAAAAATAGTGCAAATGTAAGCGCCTTATTACCTTAAAAATAGACCACATAGTGAAAGACTTTTTAAAACAGGAAAAATATACAACAAAAAATGTGACATAAAGCAATCTCACTGGACATTTTGTTAAACATCGACAGGCCTCACATGCCTGCGAAAGGCATCAGGTGACTGTCTCCGCCTTGGCTCTCCTCCTGTGACACACCATCACCAATATCTTCAGTTCATCCAGGTCTTTACTACTTGGTTATCTGAGAAAATTTCTACAACCAGTGAATATAAAATAGTGCTACTTTCTTCTCTTTCCATACAATATGAACAATCCCCACAGTATTTTTTTATATATTTTTTGTTTCTTTATCTTCTTGACATTGGAAGGAGATGTTCATGAAATGAGACATTTTACTAATTTTTTTTTCCCAACAGCGGCTCTTAAAAGCCTAACACTGTTCCAATCTCAGAGAATATGCTCAAAAATATTATTCCCTAAATATATTTGGTCATTTGGGGTGGGAGGTAAGCATTGAGTCAAGCATGATTCTTAAGGTCTTGGAATATTTACCGTCAGAGAATGAAAAGAGAACATCTCAATGTTGCTTTTAACATAAAATGATACTAACATTGATGTATTTGTAAGGCCTACCTGAAAATAGAGTAGTAACAAGTTCACCCATGATGGCTAATTTCATGCCTACAAGTTTGTCTTTTAAATGTCTTAATAGTAATTAAGTGTAAATTTTAAGGAATATGCATGATACATTTCTCTACAATGTCAAACATTGACCAAAGGTAATTACTCCAAGTGACATTAAGTCATGGCTAGGAATAGGGAGTAAAGAGTTGTCAGTCCTCTTCCCTCTTACTGCCTCCTGCTGCCCACTAGAGAAGTCATCTTTAGAAGAACCAGCCCTTGAGCACACCTGCAGATCCTTCCTCTCTCTCTCTCTCTCTCTCTCTCTCTCTCTCTCTCTCTCATACACACACACACACACACACACACACACATACACACACACACGCAAGGTCTTTCCTTAGATTGAGAGAAGATATGGAATATCTTATATATACTTATTATTGCCACTCTCAGTATTTATGAAATTGTAAAATATTGAGATATTTCAAATACTAAAGACAGATGAGGGTCTATCAAACTTTTGAATACATGGGTGTGTGTTTGGAGCCATCCATGCTTAGCAGAATTAGACTTGGCTAAGCCATGGGATACAGAGGTTTGACTCCCAGGAAATGGTGGTCTTGGGAGACTGTTTCAGAGAGGCTAGGAGTAGGTGGCCCCGTATGGAGTGGCTTACCATCTGGGGATATGATCGTTCCCTAAGCGAATGGCTTCATTAACTCCATGCTGTCCTGTTCCTCACAGAAGCCCCTCCAATCAGGGCCACCTTATCTCTGTGACTATAAATAAAGGTGAAGATGGGGTTATCCATCTTGCTAGAGGCCAGATCTGGTATGGCCTCTTGTGTTTATTGATTATATAAGATTATTAGTAATTGATTGATCACCAGCACCTTGGTCCTGTGACAGAAACTCTTCCCCTCATCCATTTGGGACATGGAAAACCCACCACAGGTGTGTATGTTGTATTTTGTGTATGTGCTTCCGTTTTTGTAAATAGAGCACTATTTCACATCATGCTGGCATTTTTTTCTATTAGTCATTCAAATGTGAATATTTTCAGTTTTGATTTCCAAAGAATTCCCCACAGTAAACATTCTGAGTAGCACCCACTTCAGGCCACGGAGCCCATGTCACTTTCTCAGGGTGAGATTTTCACAAGCAAAGTTCATGCTTCTACTTCTCAGTCTTTCTTAACCCTACATTTTTCCTTCCCAGCCTTCAGAACTGCTAGTCCCTTGAGCATGATGTTGTTCATTTGGGGCTCCATGCAGAGGTCTGCTGAGTGGGGTTCATGGTGCAAGACTGACTGGAAGGATTTGAGGAAGCTGTGGTCTGTCTGTGTCCATGGTCTTAACTGCAGGTTGGTGAAAGACCATTTCATCTGCAGGCAGTTAGCTTTGAGAATTAGCGCCAGGGTTTGGAAGGTTGAAGATAACAACTGAAGTCAGAAGAGGAACAAGCTTTCTGATGCCAACAGCATTCTCTGCCTGTCCTATAGCCTTGTGTCACGTTCCACACACATCTTCACTTGATCTATGGTCCAACAGGTATGGAGTCTGCAAAGAGTTCTGGAGCTCCATTGCACGATGCGATGCCTATAGCAACAACACTGCACTGTGCACCTGAAGATCTGTTAAGCACACGTGAAGTGTTTTTAATCCAATAAACACTGTCCTTAGCCAGGCACTGAATTCAGCTGTGCAGACACCATCTGAGCATGGTGAAAGACTCCAGGGAAGCCTAAGGTGTTTTGCCACACCAAACAAGTATCTGGAAGAAAGTCAAAATTGTCTTTATAATGTGGATTGGCACAATAACCAGTGGTTTTGAAGTGTATTTCTTTTGAGGCACCTACAAGACTAGTAAGTAGTGACACCCATCAATGAAAACAAAGCCATGTCAGTTTCCAATATCAGTGTTTGCCAAAGACTGCCTCTACAATAAGGGATCATTTTATGTGATCTACTTGACATGAGCCCACTCAGTAAGACCATCTAGCTGAGACTTGGAAAAGCTGACTGCAATTCCACCGTTCACTAACCTATAGCAAACTATGAGTATGGACTTTTCTGGATTGGAGATGGATCAGGTTTATGGAGAAAAATTACACTGTAATTTTTTATTGCCATCAGTTTGCCAGTTAATCTCCATAAACACATCTAAGTTGATCTTCCTCACAAAAATGCCAAAACTTGTACCTGCAGAATTTATGATTTATATTTCAATCTATTAAAATTCACATTAGAGTACCTGATGTAGATGACCCCTGCTTCTTCTTTCTGGTTCAGTAAACATTCTGTGATTCCATTGATAAATTTTAGATAATTTGGACAGGGAAAAAAGCAAAATACTGAAAAAATTATACAAGGTTTAGTTCAGGGAGAAAAGGGAACAGATAGTCCCTGAGTGGCATGCAGGAAGTAGGATACATGACCTACTTATTCTGTGTAGTTGGGTATATGGAGAGCAGGAAAGTAAAACTCACAGAAGAGCATGTGCTATGCTCTCCAAATTGGAAATAATGAGTATTTTTGAGAGCAGGGCTTCCCTCTAGGGGTAAAGAGCCTACATTTAGCATATGTTTTATTTATGTTGGTAAATCCATAGGAACCATCATCCCAACTCACCAATTGAACTTTGAGAGACTTATGGTCCTGGGAGGATTGCTTCTGGGGATAAGAGCCTTACTGTCCAAATCAGGATCAAACAGGGTGTGGGAGACACTTTGCAGAGCTCCTGGGATAAGAAATCCAACAGCTTCAATACCCAGCACCACATCTGCTCACCTGGTAGAAAGTAGGGAAGACCTTCCCAGCAATGGCCTTGGGACTGCCAGTGCTCTTGTTGAAAATAGCCTTGACATCACTCAAGGTTGACGCTGTCAGGTAACCCTACCAACACCAGATTGTAACTACCAACACCAGAACAGGGGTTCTGAGCAGAGTTGGCCTCTCATGATCTAGAGGCATTTTCAGCCATATTCTACCTCTTCAGGATTGCAGATCTCGAACCACAGGCCTCTGTGCCACCTGTTCAAAATCCGTGGGACCTGTGGAGCTGCCCCCACACACCTCTCCCACCTCCAGGGGCATGGATACCAGTGCCAACCTTCCAAACGCACCCTGCACAATCATCAGAAGCACAGCCAAGGTCTCCACAGCCCAGACTTCAGTCCTGAGGTGCTGGGGCCAAAAGCTCTGATGCCACTCATACTCTTGACTTGGGATGTTGTCAAGTTGGTGGCAGTTGCCACCAAAAACTTCAGTGCCATCAGGGACTGACCATAGAGGCAGAGAGCGCACACCTTCGCATGCTTACTTTCACTGAAATTTTGGGTAACTACCTTCACAAACTGCAGTCAGAATATCAGGCACTCACACAATTGGACATAAATCAAAAATGAAATCACACTATTCTTTTTAGCTCCCTACAGCCAAATCTAAAGCACCTGTACAACTAGCATCCTGTAGTCCATCTACATCAAAAATCCTTTCTACAAAATCCAGTCCATACACTTAAGCCAGAGATGCAGACATCAGTGTCTGGACACAAGAATCAAGAATGGAAAGGTGGCACCTTCAATGAGAAAATGCCTCCCCAGGAATAGATCTGCACTTGAGGGTCAGCCATGAAAACGTGAAAAGAATTTACAATGGTGGTAGGACATCAGTAAGATGGCAGCCAACACAGATGAATGATAAGAAGTAATAGGGAAAAGAAATTCTGGCTTAGAATAAGAAATTCCCCAAAGATGTAGAAATCATCAGATCTAACCAATCAGGGGCTAGGGTTTTAGCTCTGTTTTGCTTGCCCAGCATGTGTGAGGAACTCGGTTCTATTCTCAGAACCACATATAAATAAATGAATAAATCAAAGGTCCATCAACAACAAAAAATATTTCAAAAATAAGCAATTAGAAATCTTGGATATGCAACTGTAAACCATTGAAAACAGAAATTAATAGTTTGCACAACATATTTAATGAGCAAAAGGAAGAACTTCTGAAATTGCTAAGAGGTCTTTTAATCAATCCAGTCAATTACTGGAATAGAAACAGGATTATCTGATGAACATCAATATGATTTAGAGAACAGAAGAAATACAACACACTAGCATAATGTCATAAAGTATACAAATAGTTTGACAGAGACTAACTTTAGACAAATTCAAACTCATCCATCATAAATTCTTCAGCACTCCACAGGTACAGGGGAGCCTCTTAGGCTAAAAGGCGTCTAGAGAAAACTTATAGGTGACACCATGATTAAAGATAAAACCTGGGGGCTTTACAGCTCAGGGAAGAATAAGACAAGAATGTCTGTGAATGTTAATTTTATTCAATATTTAACTGGAGATTTGAATATTTAACAACAAAGAAAAATTAGTTTGGAATCCTATGTAAAACTCTCTAAGGAATTCACGCACACATGAGCACACACAACAGAAGGCTTGATTAACTCAGCACAGTTGCAGAAGACAAGACAAACACACACATAAATACAAGTTTTTACACTGGAAATGAACAATCTCAAAATGAAAATAAGAAGTAATTCTATTCAAGATTGTATGAGAAAAATATTTAGAAATAAATTTTACTAAAGAATGTTAAAATCTGTCCACTGACACGTTAAGACAGACAGTTGAAGGTAATCCAAGATAATCTAAATAAATGGAAAGGTAACTAAAATTCAAGCACAACAAAACTCAATGCTGTTAAGATCACATTTTCCTTATTTACTGCATCCAGTACAATACACCAAATGTGACAGTGTCTCATTCTGCATCTCAGGTCAAAAGGTCCTGAGTGCTTCTTGGCTACGTACCATAACTTCCATCTCCATGAGAGCAACGACTATGTTTACTGATGGAGAAGGAGATATCATGGGGAGGAGAATAAGGGGCCCCAGTCTACAGCCAGTTGTCCCACAGAAGAGAAGCTGCCAGGTCATATATATATACATGCCTGAGTGGGCCCCACTGGGCCCACATTACTGATGTGAGCCCAATCATGAGCTCATAAGTTATGGAGTGATTTGTTCTGCAGTCATAGCTACCTGACACGTAGACCCAGTGCAGATGGGAGGTCAGGATTCAACATGGTCTCTAGGAGTTACCTGGCCAACAACAGGAAGCCCAAAGGCACTGAGTTCACCTTCCCTGTTTAAGGTTGCATATCCTATTGGATGGTGTTGAGTCCTACAGATACGCATGTGGAGATCTGTACATGTGATTGATAGTCACACGGTACTGCACACATGCAAAGAGGAATCAGCCACAGCTTGAAGATTAGAGTCAAGGTCAAACTACAAAATAATTATTCCTGTAATTTACTCCCTGTACATCTTTACTGTGAATGTCAACTGCAGACACCGCTGAAGTCTTGGGTTCTCGTCTTCTTTCTTTGCTGTGTGATCTCTGGGAGGGTTGTGCCACCACCAAGGAGCAGGTGGGAAGCTGTGGGCAACCTCTGGAGATATTTTGCATGAAACTCCAGTTCTTTCCTGGGGTTCTGATTCTGTGTTCCATGGAGAGCAGGAGAGCTCCTGGCAGGGAAGGGATTTTCCCTCACTGCAAGATGAAGCAGGGTGGGTGTTCCAGGCCTTTTCTGCTGACAGATATCGGGGGTCACAAATCTCAGAGACACACCTGTCATGTGACAGTCGCAAAATGTAGGTTGGGCTCCTTAGCACATGGAGTGTGGCTGGTCTGCCCTGAGCTATTTTAAGATTAGAATACAGTAAAATTTTCAAGAAGTCGTACCATAAGGACAAGTAGTTAATTAATAGTGATGCATCATTGTATTGATTGCATAGTAAAACAATGATATTTTACATGTATTGCATTAAAGAAGTCACAACCAATTTCACCTGTGACTTTCTCTCTGGTTTTTTGAATCATTGCTTTTTGTTGGGGATGCAAGACAGGGTCTTACATTTGGCAGAAACGTACTGTACCACTGAGCAATACCTAAGGTATGTTTACCTGTTCTTTAAACGCTTTTATGTGGCTTTCAGAAAATTTAAAGATACTTAAAAGATGCACATTTCATTGCGATTGAACTTGGCCTTTTTATAGCTCAGACCCCACCCCCCCCAAAAAGAAGAACACAGGTGAGGTCATGCACTTTGAAATTTTAATGTAATTCTCATATTGCTTCCAATCATGAACAACACATTTATTTCCACATCGCTGACATCTGTTACTCCCATTTAGATATTGCCTTCTACACCAAGCAAAATGTAAATATTTCCCACCAGGGTTCCAACAGAAGGGAGTCCTGCCTGCAAGGGGCTGGGCCAAGCGTCTGTCACTGTGGCCGACTTCAGCCGGGGATTGGATGAGATTAGCTGTCACTCAGGGATGGGGCGGTGCCTGGAGGCACGTCAGGGCGCTGGGGTAGAACTGTCCAATCAGGCGGGCAGACGGAGGGGCGGGGCGGGCTTCCTGTGTCTCGCGGTCTTTCGAGTGTCTGCTGACTCTGCGGCAGCCTCTGCGCCCCGAGAGCCCCGGAGGTCCCTCGGGAGGACAGCGGGTCACCCCAGAGGCCCGCAGCGGTGAGGGTGCGAGACCAGGTTGGTATGTGCCCTGGGGACCCGGCGTGCGTGTGAGCTCTGGAGCGTGGCTGAGTCCCGCTGAGGGTGGCCCTGGGGCCTGTCTCCTGGGCCTGCGGGCTGTGCTCAGAGCGGATCCCCGCAGGCGACTGACTTGCATGGCACGGCTGAGTCCCAGCTTGCGCGGGCGCCCGAGCACCTGTCCAGGGGTGGGCTGGGCAGCTCCTGCAGCCTGAAGCTTCCGAGTTGTGGGTGAGCAGGGGAAGGTGTCAGGGAATCTGGACTCGGCTGTGTTCCGAGTGTGATAGTTGACCCCAGGGGTGCCCATCTGTCCCCTTTTCACCCGGGATTAACCTGTGCAACCCACGGACACATAACTCTAAATGTTCAGGAAGCAGAGTATCAAATCCATTTTCCATTTGGAAGCCTCGCTCCTCTTAGGGCTGACAGCAGAACCCTAAAATTCCAGGTCCCTCCCTGCATTCCCAGATGGCAGCTGCACCCTCTAGTGAACACTTTATCAAACGATTTGTTCCACAGTGTACATTCAAGTAGACAGTGTTTTAATTGTAGTTTCACAACAATGGATGGCACTGTTAAATAACTTTTTTTTTTTAAGTGGGCAAACATTTGCCATGGTTGTCAAGCAGAGAGGAGTGACCTGGAAATTGTGTTTAAAAGTACTTATATCTCTTAATCTTGTCCAGGCACAGATGATCTGTGCAGTGTCATTGGGTGGAGGTGTTACTGGCCACTACCCAGGGTGCTATATCCTCAGCCCCGGACATTCCGTTCCTGGGGCTGCCCTGTGCCCTGCAGGGTGCAGGGAACTTCAGGCCCTGGGTCAGCTCTTCCTATAGGGCAGCCTGAGGTGTGGGGTGCAGCCCCTCAGGGGAGCAGCTGGAGATACCTAGGTCAGGCAGTGAGATGCTGGTGTTGAGGGAACATGACAGACATGGTTCCTGCCCTCTGGATTCTCTCAGAGTGGTGAAGGAAGAACAACTTTTAGGAAGAGCAGGAAAACTGTCCCCAGCAAGGTGGAGCAAAACCCTCCAAAGCTCTTCAGCAGCAGGAGGGGTGGGAGGATGTTCCTGGTGACAGATGGCTGACCTGAAGCTGGAGTGTGACATGTCAGTGTCCAGCGGTGCTGCACCTCCTTGGTTTTGTTGCCTTGGAAAGACTTGCTCACTTAATTTAGCTTCAGTTTTCCATTAATTGTGAAATGTAATTTATTAGTAGACTGAGAGATTAGAAAATATTCCTAAGGGGCCAGATAGAGGTACAAGTTAGGGGAAAAAAAAAAAAAAAGAAAAAAAAAAGAAACAAAAACATTTGGTCTTATATTCTGTTCCTTAAAAATTCTTATGTACTGTTTTGCTTCCCCAGAGTGAGTTCACTGAGTTTCTCAGGTGTGTTCTCTTTGTGTGTGTGTGTGTGTGTGTGTGTGTGTGTGTGGTGGGGGAAGGCAGGGCTGCTAATTTAATATAGAATTCGAGGCTTTGCTTAGGGAATACTCTCTGGGAATAGAAATAGGGGAAATCCCAGTTTCAGAGTGGTTGCAATAATGAATGCATTCCCAGAAGAAAGTGCGATAGATAAGTTTTTTGTTTTTTTTTTTTTTTTGTTTTTTTTTTATTACAAAGATACAACCTCACTAAGGTGCTGAGGACTTTGCTAAGTTACTGAGGCTAGTTTTGAATTTGTGATCCTCCTGTGCGATACTCCCAGGTCATTGGGATTTCAGGCCTTCACCACCATACCTGGCTAGTTAAAAAATTTTATGTACCCTAGTGTCTCCCCCAGGGTGAGAGCACTAAGCTTCTCAGACATGTTCTTATTGGGGGTGGAGGGGTGATGACAAGTGGTTTAAAACAGGATTCCAGCACTTTGCTTGGGGAGTGCTACTTGGGAAAAGAAATAGGGAAGACTTTGTTCCAGTATGGTTGCAGAAAGTGAGTGCATTTCCACAATACATTGTGGTGGATGAATTGGTTCATGACAAAGATTCACCAAGACCTCGGCTCCTGTTTTTTGCAGGGTTTTAGCACTGGGTGGTTGTGTTCTGTGTCCTGTGAACTGCAGGTCAGTGTTTAACACTGGTTTTATTGACCAGAACTAGAAATTCCAAATAGTAGTCACTTGTGATGATCGATCACCAAATATGTGATCTTGGGAATTCCAATTAAATACCATGTTTATTTTCCAAAAGGGGATAAATTTGATTTTTCTCGAGAAATTAAATATTAAAATAGTGTCTTAAAATTTTTTCCTCCCGTAAACATAAAAACTCAGTTTGATTTCTTGGGGTTCTTTAAACACTGAGTCACTTCTGATTGAAAAGTTGACTGAGAAGCAGAGATCCTTGATTACAGTGACTGTAGTACAAGGCCAGACTTGATCCTGGGAAAGGAGGCCATTGAAGGTCCAGTCAGAGCTTTCTGGGCAGCCTCCCCTGCAGAAGCCCAGGCTTCACACCAGCCCTGGAAGGAGCCCTTTAGACTGAGAAGCTACAGAGCTCTGGAAAGCTGGGATCCTCAGGCAGTTGTGCTGGGGGACTAGATGGGAAGGCTAAGGGATGCCCTTCCTGAGGGTGCAGTTGATACTGTCCAGGGCTGTTCCCAGAGTGTGCAGTGAAACAAGTGCAGATTTGGGTGAGCAGTGCCCTTATTCTAATGGAGCAGAGCAGTAGGGGGAGAGATCCCAGGTAAGCTCTGCAGGCACCCACAGCTCCTGCAGAAGAGGGCTGCTTCCCTAGGGAGGGGCAGACAGGGTGAGGGAGAAGCTGGAGGGGAGGACAGCAAGGAGGGAGCAGGGCCAGATCCCAGGTCAGAGAGTGTTTCACCAGAAGTCAGCCTGTTCTCAGGAGGGGCAGGAAGAGGGTCCTATGTTGGTTCCAGGGGCCAGTGGGTCAGAGTTCAGGGTCCTGGAGGAAGGAGAGAACCTGGAGCCAAGTTTGATTAACAAGCATTTGTTCTGATCAATGAAGGGAAATCTGTTCAACTGATGCTCATGAGGGAACAAAGAGGGGAGGGATTTCAGGATCAGGGTGTGTCTGCCTGGAGGTGAGCCTGGTGCCAGTCCCTTGTCACGCCCTGTAGTTTAAGCATCTGTGAGGAAGCAGATGTCACTTGGTTCTGTCTTATTGGAGTTCAGTAACTTAGTGCTCCATTGGTGCTCTGTCACTGTGGTGCTGTGAGCTGTGTTGTGGGGTTCCTCTGCCTCAGTAGTTAGAGTGGTTTTGCTCTCTGAGGCTGTGGGCCTCCCAGTTCCCTCACCTGTTCTTCCTTCAGGAACCTGACTGGTTTCCCATTTTTTATGTTCTTGACAATTTCATTCATTTTTTAAAAATTTGGTCTCCAAGTGTACACACTTCATAAGTTTTTTCACATTGGTAGATCATTGTCAAGGTATAGATTATTAATAAAACCAAATTACTGCAAACATCCAGTGCATTGTATGGATGAGCTCTGCCTGTTCATCCAAGTGTATTTATCCCCTACACACATCTAACCTGTTTTCTTCCGGGGGGTGTGTATTGCTTTTCACTGAATACAATTTGCATGAGCAGTTTTCTGTGTAGTTCCATGTGCATTTAAGTGGTTTTCAGCCATTTTCTCATGTTTAATTCATTTGTGAGGTTATTTGTTTTTCTTCCAACATACCCTGACATGAAGTCATTTTCCTCTGTAAGAGTGCAGACATTGCCCGTGAATGAAGTAGGGCAGCCTTCCCTGCACCCTATTGCAGTTTGATGGAGTAGACTTGGGTTTATCAGTCTCTTCCTTTGGACTTTCTTTATCTTCTTATTAAGAAAACCTATAGAAGAGAGGACATGTTGGGCTCTCAGGGGTGAATCCTGAGGTGTCCCCCCCTGGCCACCAGGGACTAAGCCCTCCTGTGGCTGCATTTCATCTGTCAGAGTCTGACTCCCAACTTGGAAGTGTGTTTCTCTCTCTACAAGTGGGTTTTCTTTCTTTCTTTCTTTCTTTTTTTTTGTTCGTTTGTTTGTTGTTGTTGTTCCAGGGATTGAACTTGGGGCATTCCACCACTGAGCCACATCCCCATCCCTATTTTGTATTTTATTCAGAGACAGGGTCTCACTGAGTTGTTTAGCAACTTGCTTTTGCTGAGCCTGGGTCAGAATTTGACATCGTCCTGCCTTAGCTTCCCAAGCCACTGGGTTTGCAGGCGTGCACCACCATGCCCCACTAAGGGGGTTTTCATTCTGTGGGTAAAATCAGACTCCTTACCTGAGGTGGTCCTAATGTTTGTTCTTTCTTTTTAATTCCTTTTATTGACATGTAATGCATTCGATAATTATGTTCCCTTGATGTCTTCTTATTTTCTTGCCTGGAAATGAGTTGACTGAGTGGAAAATAGGAGGAGGCCTTGGCCATGCAGCCGCAGCCTCTTCCCAAGTGATGGGTGCCTGTCATCCTCTTTCCCAGTCTGTCCTGACCTGACCCCCACCTTCTCTGAGGTCAGGATCAGCTGCCTTGGACATCGAGTGTGTGATTCCTCCCACCTGCTTGTGACCCTCTGTCCAATCAGAACATGCAGGAAGGGCCTCCTGAGAGCAGGAAGATGACAGAGCCTACTTGGGAAAGGGCTTACATCTTCCTGAGTGGAAATGTCCCCATGGTGGGACAGGTTCCCATGTAGGAAAGAAACCCTGCCTGATATGGGCTTTTGCCAATAACCTGTCCTTCTGCCCTCACTTATCCAGGAGTCTGATACACAGTCTGTCACTCAGGGCCCCAAAATGTCCATATGTGGGCTGGGGTGAGATGGGGTCTTGTGGAAGTCTGACCAGTCAGCAGGCAGCTGATGGGAGGGGGTGGCCTTTCACAGTCTCACAGGCCTTGATCTCTCACCCTGTGCAGCTCAGAATCCATCTCCACGACTGTGTCTCCTCTGCTGTGTGAGGTCCAAGTGACTCTGGCTGAGACTGTCTCCCTGTGACCTGCAGGTGCTGTGAGATCCATAGGAAGGATGTCTGGACTCCCTGAAAGGCAGGAAATGGTGAGTGTGTGAGGCCAGGGGAGGTGGGCTGCTTAGAACTGGTGGGAACCAGGTATGGCTGAACTCTGGTCTCTAGAGTAAGCCAACCCACACCTGAGTTAGGTGCTACGATAGTTCAGCCCTGATAACTTCCGATCATGGTGTGGGCTGGTCCAGGCGGGTTCCCAGTGTGCGGCTCGATCTGCAGCCACTGTGGCAGAACTCTCTTGTGTAGCTAGAACCATTCCTTAGGTTCTCAGTGTGCAGTGGGGGCAGAGGGCCTCAGGGGATCCAGACTAAGTGTGGGGCTCCTGTGTGGAGGATGCTGGTCCTTGCGATGTCCCTGTCCCTTCTTCTGTAGTGTCACCTGGTTTACCCCCTGCTATGCTCAGTAGATCCTGAAAATTCCAGCTCTCTCCTCACATTTCCTGACTCTACCCCCTCCAGTCACAGCATTATCAACTCTTTGCTCTTCACACTGCATTCAGGTGGGCACAGAATCAAAGATTTGTTTTCTGTTTGCGAGTTTGCCATGTGGTGAAAGCGGAGAACAGTCCCCTGGAACTCTCCCCTTACAACTCTTTGTGCCTCTCTTCCTTTATCTTCCCCAGGCACAGACACCTCACCAGAATAACTTGTGTAGAGGATTCCATTGCACCCCACATAGGGTCCCTTGCCCTCATCCACTGTCCTGTCCTGGGGCTGCCACAGGTGCCCAAGGCTGCTCTCTGTTCTGCAGATTGCAGGGAATTTCAGGCCCTGGGTGACCACCCTCTGAAGGACAGACTGAGGTGTGGGGGGGCAGACTCTCAGGGGAGAACTTAGAGGCCTTGGTGCTGAGGAATCTCCTGGAACAGGCCACATGTAGACAGCTGCCTCCTTGGGATGTGTATTCCCAAAGCCCTCTTGCCATTCCTTGGAGACAGGTGGCCAGCCAGCCTGTGGATGCTGGTGCTGAGGGGTGAGGTCAGCAGTGACTCCTGCCCCTTGGCTTCTCTCACAGTGTGAAGGAGCCGAAACTCTCCCAGAGCATGAGAACCACCCACCCCAGTGCAGTGCTGTGCAAACCTGAAAAGCCTCCTAGACTGGAGTCATGGTCCAGGTCTCCTGAGAGGGTGACCATGGAGTATTTCATTGAGCAGGATCAAGTGGGAAGATGCCCAGTGAGCTGACAGGGACCTTCCATTCCCCTTGACCCTGACATGTCTGTGCTCTGTCAGCTCCAGCCCTTTCTGTGTTTCTCACTTTGTAATGATCTGCTCACTGATTTGAGACCCAGGTTTCCTTGAATGTGAAGTGCATTTATTCAGAGATGAAACAAGGTAAAATATTCTAAAAGAGTAAAAAGAAGTAGATTTCAAAAAACTACCTAGTTTTTCTTTTTTTTTCCACTTGAAAACAGTTCTCCTTTATCTTCCTGATTCCCCTGAGAATGTGTAGAACATTTCTGAAACCTCACCTTTTTTTAAAGCTTGATTTCAAATGAATTTACATGTGCTTGGTTCAAGCATGCTGCTAGGGAAAAGAGAAAAATAAATCTGTCATTGTCGTTGCATTTAACATTTTCACAAGATGTGTGGTAGGTAGATTTGGACTCCAAGGATTCATGACAATATAGGTTTCTTTGCGTAGTGAGGATCTTGTGACAGTGAATAACTCCTTTTTGCTTCCTGTTTTCTGAACTAGGAAGATTACCACCATGTTTCATAGTACAAACATGGCATTTGCCACAAATACCAAAATATGGTCATTTCCTTCCAAATTGATTTAGTATCCTGGAAATGGTTATTAAATGACAACTCTATTGTGTGATCAGAACAGGTTTTCATGCTGTTCCTATGAGAAGAAACAGCATGAAAGTTCATTAGCAAGTTCATTAGCTTCTTCCACAATCTTATCTAAATCCAGTTCCCTCCAAAATGCCACCTCCAAATGGCATCCCACTGGGAGTTCACCTTGTACCTGTGAATTTTGGGGTTTACATAGACCTTTGGGTAGTGCATATTACTCCTGATAGTGTTCTTTTCTTGGTGTGTGAGAGTCCTGCACATTTTGGCTACTCTAGATATTTGTTTACTATTTCCACTTGTAGAATTTTTCTGAATTTCCTTAACAAAACAGTCCTGGTCTGGAATTTCACAGAATTTAAGAAATGAAGGCAAAGGGACAACCAAGCTGCCTCTGCAATTTGATCAAACTGCATGCAGCTCATTTCTCCTGTTTTCATTGTTGATTATTTCCCATTGAGCCAGGGTGCGGAATCCAGCCATCTGTGGTCCAGGCAGGTTCCCTGGCTTGGCTGCAAGAAACTGTTCACATCACAGCATATCATACAGGCTACGCCTGGAGGAAGGAGTTGGACGTGTTACCTGCTTCCTTTTAGAGGAGATTAAGGAGAGTTTTCTTTTCCTCCTTAGTGTGGTGCAGAATCCACCAGGACACCTCTGGGCTATGCCTTTCCTTTGTTGTTGGTTTTTATTTATTATTTCATTAGCCTGTTCACAGTGTGTGTTCCTCCTTATGTGTGAGTTGTGCTAGATTGTTTGTCTCCAAGAGTTGATTCAGTTCATCTGAGTTTTCAAATTGTGACCAGACTATTATTCATAATATTCCTATAGAGTTCTTTTACTCTTTGTAGGATTAGTAATGGTGTCTTTCATTTCTGCTGAGTAAGTTTTCTGTGTCTTCTTAACTGAGCTGGGGTGTGTCTGTTACAAGCTTGTCCATGAAGAACCTGCTTTTTTTTTAAAAAAAAAAATTTCTTTAGTTGTTGATGGACCTTTATTTCTGTCTATGTGGTGCTGAGACTTGAACCCAGTGCCCCACACATTCAAGGCAAGAACTCTACCAACTAAGATATATTCCCAGCCCTGTGAAGAACCTGCTTTGATTTTGATTCCCTGCTGATTTCCTGGTCACAGTTTCATTGATGTCCTTAATTCTATGGCTGTGTCAGGTGTAGGTTCTCCTTGCTCTTCATTCTTTAGTTCCTATAGTGGAAGTTTTAATGGGTGGTTCTCATCCTTCTTTTCTCATGTGAGCATTCAGCACCTTTGATTCCCCCTAAGCACTGCCTGTGCTCTGCTCCCCAGCATTCCCTAGGATGCAGTTTCAGATCTTTTCCTCTGAAATATTCAGCCCCATCTTGAGATGTCCTTGGCCCATGTGCTGTGTGGAACTCTGGGATGTGATCTGCACTAACCTGGAGGTGGCCCAGCTGTGCTTCTGGTACTGACGTCTGTGGTGACTCCCGTGTTCCTGGTGCACGAGTTGGAATTGGCCAGCCTTTTGCACTCAGGCCTGTCATGGCTGCACGTGGCTGGTCTTGACGCCTTCCCTGTGGGGTGGAGAAGGACGTGTGCTGTGCTGTGTTGGTTGAAGTGCCTGGAGGTCTCTGTGACATCCCTGTGGTGGGTGTGCTGTTGAGCTAGATGGTCACCTTGTGTGCTCCTCTGTGTGCTCCCTCTGTCACTCACTGTTAGATGGTTGCTGCTGTATATCAGTCACTGGATTTCACCATGTTTCCTTGTGAGTATCAGTTGTTGGTCAGGTGTTCTCACCTGTTGTAGGTCATGCATTTGAAAGATTAAGGCAGTAGGTTTAGGTCCTGTTAGTGAGTCTAGTGTCTGTGTGTTCTCAGTGGTGCTTGAAGTCAAGGGTTTTTCCTGTTTCTGTGCGTTCTTTATTTGTTGCTTTTCAGATGTGGGTATTTGAATGTTATAATGGGTTCCTCTGAATCCAGTTCCTCCTCTATTGAGAGTTTGCTCTTGTGTGTTGAAGACTGTGGCCACTGTGTGTAGTGACTTTCCAGAGCATTTTGGAGATAGTAGGTTAACTGTTCAGTGTACTCACTGGGTCTCTCTTAGCTGTTTTGAGCCAGAGTTTGACTGAGTCCAATGAGGAAATAGCCAGAAAGAAACAGAAGCAACAGTGAAAACTCAGCTCCTCCAGTTTCTCTGGGTAGTTGTGCTGGGGCTGCTGGTTTAACACATGGTCCTGCTGTTTTAAACTCTGCTTCAGCCTGTTCTCTGCAGAATCGAGCCTGGAGAGTAGCCAGTGCTAAGCATATGGGTCTTGTTCCTCTCTGAACGGCTTTTGTTTGGACTGTGTGGCCTTCTGCACTTCCCTGGTCCACCTGGGTGCTGGGAAATACTCACATTTCTTCTCCTTTTTTTCTGTACAACGGATTGAATTCAGGGATGTTGTGCCACTGAGGTATATCCCCAGGTCTTTGTATTTTTTTATGTTGAGACAGATTCTCACTATGTAGACCAGAAGTGTCTGCTGTGTGTAATCATCCCACCTCAGCCTCCTTGGGATTTGAACCATGCACCACTGTGCCCCACTCTATTCTCTAATTTTAGTTTTTTAACTCCAGGAATTGAACCTGGTGGCACATAACCAGTAAGCCACATCCCCAGCTCTTTATTTTTTAGAGACTGATTCTTGCTAAGTTGCTTAAGGCCTAAGTTTTAATGATGGTTTTGAGCTTCTGATTCTCTTACAAATCACTGGTATTGGAAACATGTGAAACCATGCTGGGCATGAATACTGTAATTTCTGGGAATAGATTGTATTGTACCTTTTTGTGTCACACTTCACAGTGTGAGTTTTTTGTTTAAACATCCAGCCAGATGTAGGACTTCATTTCCTTTAAACATGTTTAAGCATTTAGCATTAATTTTCTACACCAGTTTTTTTCTGACTTAGGCAAAATTGTCAAAAGCTTTATATAGACTTTCAGATAGCTCCAGGTCCTCTGTGATGTGCACATCCAGCAATTCACAGGTAAGTCCTTCCCTGTTCCCTTGGAAGTCAGTGACCAGGGCCCCACACTTGACCCCTAGGCCTCTGTCTTTTGTATTATTATGTATATATTACATGTATATATTTTGTATTATATATTAGTGGCTTTTGTTCTGTACTTTGGGTGTTCCATTGTAGATGAACTTTTCATTGTATTTCAGTATTTCAATTCATATAAACAAGTTTATTTTTGATTATTGATTTTTATTTAGTTTTTACATATATATATTTTAAGATGTTGATAGATCTTATTTTATTCATTTATTTATAGGTGGTGCTAAGAATTCAAACCACTGCCTTGCATATGCTAGGCAAGCACTCTAACACTGAGCCACAACCTAGCCCCTGATTTTTATTGAGTTTTCTGTATAATTTTTCACTGTTGACCTTGGGAACATGTCTTCCTCTTGTACTTTTTAGTGCTTTAAATCCTTTGAGTGCTTTTAAAAATCATACATACTGCTGCTGTAAAAGTTGCAGTGTGGGATTTTGTTAGGACATCGATTGTGACCTCATTTCCTTTACCCCAAATTCAGGAAATGACTTAGATTCCAGGAGCCACTTCTGTGACACATGAGATGGGGTTGATCACTTCAGCCTGTGAAGGTCGAGTGGTCCTGGGCCTGTGAGGAGGTGTTGAGACCTGTGTGTATCCATGTGTGTTAGAGCCCATGACTTCCCAGGTGTTGATCTCCCCCTGTAGCAGGCTTTCTGGTAGGTGCAGCCATGAGAAACCCCATCAAATGCCCTGTCCACTTGCAGTAGACCCTAGGGAGCAGGAGGCCAGAAATTCAAGTCAAATGTGCACCATGTGAGGTGGTCGCTGTTGCTGGGGGGAGAGGGGGTGGAGGTGCAGAGGCTGTGCTGCCTCCTGCTGTCTTGGTGCCTGTGGCTGCTGTCTCTGCAGGTGAGTGAGGCTGAGTCTGTGTTTCCTGCACCCACCTGTGTCTGTTGGGCTACGTCCTTCATTTTGCCTCAATGTCTGGCGTGTGAGTTTGCCCTGGGTTCTGGAACACCGTGACTTTCTTCCTGGTTCTCCTGGTCGCACCCTCTTGCTGTGCTGTCTACAAGTGGTGAGAGCAGGCGTCCTTGACTTGTTTTTGTTGTCATGAGAGAGCCTTTCATCCTGCAGCATAACCTCAGGTTTTGTAGCTCCCTGTGCCTTTTTAGGGTGTTTTGTTCTTTTCCAGCTAGGTGGGTGTTTATGTTGTGAAGATGGGTTGAGTGTTCTAAGCTGCTTTTTCTCCATTCTTTCTAGGTATCAGCACCTCTCCAGAAGCCTGATGCACAGGTATTTCTACAGTCTTTTGGGTGCCATTTCACATGTTGATGGTGTCCCATGAAGCACAGAATTTTAATTTTTTGGTGTTGATTCACTTTTAAATTTCACATGCTGATGAGGTGCAGTGAGCTAGTTGCACACCTGTTCCAGTGTGTCTTGATCAGATCAGGGCATCAGCTCTTCTTCTCCTAACATTTATCCTTTCATGGTGTCTGTGGACTGCTCCCCCAGCTTCATTATGAAATGCACAGTGACATGCTGTGCACTTGTGCCCTCTGTTGTGCTGGAAGGCAGCACTGCTGGCTCCTCCTGAGGGCACTGTCCCTAATGCCTAACCTCCTCCCCAGCCCTACCCTCTCCATCCTTCCCTCTCTTCCTTACCTCTGGTGACCACTCTGTACTTACTGTGAAATCCACTTGCAGCTCCCCATGTGAGTGAGAACACACAGCGTGTCTCTCTGTGCCTGGCTTATTTCACTTAGCATGGTGTCCTCAGTTCCAGACTCATTGCTGCAGATGACAGGAATGAAAGCTATTTTTGGTAAAATCATGTTTGTTTATTATTCTCCCTAATCTTGAGGAAGGTATCATATCTCAGAAACCATTCCCAAATCCAGTGTTGTGAGTCTTATGTCTGTATTTTGTTCTATGAATTACTGAGATTTATATCTTACTTCGGGACTTTGGTCCCAGTGGATTTCCTGTGTGCATGTGCTGTGAGGTGAGTGTCCGGCTTCAGGTCTGGACATGAGCATCCAGTTTCCCAGCCATTCATTCCCCAGAAGTCCTATTTCCCTGGAATGACCCTGGCCCCTTGTGGCACATCATTTCCTTCTGTGAGTCAGCCTTGTCCTGGGCCCCATTGCTGTACATTTCTGCCTTTAAACCAGAGCTGCACTGTCTCTTACTAAATATTGAAATGCATTGTTTCAGGAAATGTGATGCTTTTTACTTTATTTTTTTTCTTCCATTTTTGATTTTCTTGCATGTGAATGTTAGAATGATACTTCTTATTTTTGTATAAAAATGTCATTGGTTGTGAGCATGGTGACACACACCTGAATCCCAGCAACTCAGGATGCTAGGGCATGAGGATGTAGAATTCCAAGCCAGCATCAGCAGAAGCAGGTGCCAAGCCACTCAGTGAGACCCTGTCTCTAAATAAAATACAAAATAGGGATAGGGATGTGACTCAGTGGCCAAGTGTCTGAGTTCAGTCCCTGGTACCCTCCCCCACAAAAATTTCATCATTGGTAATTTGAAAGTGATTGAACTGACTATGGTTAATTTGGATAGATTTACAATTCCTTATGCTCACAAATACCAGATATCTTTACATATATCATTTCTTTCAGAATATTTTATAGTGTTCTTCTGTAAGACTTGGCAGATAGTTTCTAAACATTTTAATGCATCTTTCACCCTCCATTCCACATCCTGGCTCTTTTCTATTTCAGTTGTGCATTTATTCAGCTCACTCTGTACTCTGGCTGTCTGATGTCCCATGTATTACAGGTTTCTCCTCCGCTCGTTTTCATCTTTTAATTCCCCTAATTTTAATGTATTTGAATTCCTTATTCTTCTTCATTATTGCTTACTGTTCTTATGTAAAAATATTTTCCTATTCCTCTAGAAAAAAATTCTCTGCAAACTTCTGGAACTGTTTTAGTTTTGTATTTCACATTGGAATCTATAATGAACTAATATTTGACCCTGGAGTTGAGGGAAATGATGCATTTTTATCCAATTAGATACTGTTTGTCATGACTCCTCTTTTAATTTGCATATGAATATTTCCACTTGTCTACAATACCTTTTATGCCATTATTCAATTTTCCATATGTATTTCAAGCCACTAATTTTTTTCTTCTCTTGTTCTATCTCTTGGTTCATCTCCTTGGTAACTATACTCTGTCAAATAGGATAATATAAAAATTCTTTATTTATAGTCTGGGTCACTTAAGCATTCGGGACATGCACTGTTAGTCTGCCTCCCCATTACACAAACACCATAATGTATTTACCCAATCCTAGAAGGAATAGCCTGTTATATAACAAGGCTCTATGGTATCAGTTCTTCTAGGCTATATCCCTGCACCTCATTTCCTTTGCAAGACACCAAAGTGATCATGCATTAGGTTTCTTTGTACAACCATCCCTACAAACCCATTAATAATCCCTTTACTATGGATAATCATGTATGTGTAGCCCACTCTTCATCAAAAATGTTTGTTATATGGTACATGACTATATATTGGATAACCAACAGTCTGCTGTTTAGAACATATTGATAGGTGTCACACATTTCTGAATTCTTACTGGAATAGGACAGGTACTTTGTGTTGAGGATTGGAATTCTGTTTGTTAAATGTCAGAAGAGGTATTTGACACTTACCCCATTGTATGTTGATATTAATTATAAGATATCATCAAATTGTTTTTTGATGATTTTTCTTGTTTTATTAATTGGTTAAATTTGATCTAGAGTGATGCACCTACAAATTCTATTTGTTCTATTGGTGTAGTCACACCGGATTAGCTCAATTCCCAGTTAGCATATTGTGACCACAACAATGAAATGTTATCTACTAGGTAATCCCTTAGACTCCTTGCTCAGAGGGTTCTGTTTCTTTTTCTTTTTTTCTTAGACATGGAGGTATTTTAATCCTTTAGGTTCTAACAGAAGAGTAGAATAAAATTATAGGATTTCAAAAGTAAAACAAATATTTAGGAAATACCTTTTTGTTTCCTTACACTCTCAATCACTATTACTCAGTGTAAATGTTTAGTTTTGTGGGATTCCTTCCAAATCCTTAGCTCCTCCTAACAACTAATATCCAGCTTTGTCATCAGGGATTTCTGAGGATAGGTACTGTCAGGAGAACTAATATTAGCTCTCTTCTGCACATTAGGTAGTAGGGCTTCATGAGTCCATGTATTAGACATTCACTCTACAAAGACATTGAGGGGAACCCGGGAGCATACCTTACTCCGTGGACTCAACAGTGAGAAAAAGGGTGTGGATAGTTCCAGCCTTATGCCTCTGTTTTAGGAAGTAAGGGCACACAAAGAGTATAAGATTTTTTTTTCTTTTTCTTTTTATTTTGAAATAATTACAGATTTTCAAAGAGTTGTACAAATAATATAGGAAAATTTCAGGCACGATTCATTTAACTTTCTCCAAGTGATACATAGTAGTAATTACAGCAACTTAAAACCAGGAAATCTTTTGTTTTAAAATTATTTTTATACATGTATATAGGGTAAGAATGTCTGTCTCATTCAGTCCTTCCCATCCCCACCACCCCACCCTTTCCCTCACTCCCCTCTGAATAATCCAAAAGTATTTTATTCTTCCCTACCCACCTTCTACTATGGATCAGCATCTGCTTATCAGAGAAAACACTCCACCTTTAGTTCTTTGTGATTGGCTTATTTCATTTAGCATGATATTCTCTAATTCCATCCATTTACCTGCAAATGCCATAATTTCATTCTTCTTTAAGGCTGAGTAATACTCCATTGTGTATATGTACACATTTTCTTTATCCATTCATCTGTTAAAGGGCTTCTAGGTTGGTTCCATAGTTTACCTATTGTTAATTGAGTTGTTGTAATAATTGATGTGGCTGCAACACTGTAGTGTGCTGATTTTAAGTTTTGGGTATAAACTGAGGAATGGGATAGCTTGGTCAAATGGTGGTTCCATTCCAAGTTTTCCTAGGAATCTCTGTACTCTGTTTTCCAAAGTGGTTACACTAATCTGCAATTCCACCAACAATGTCTGAATGTACATTTTTCCCCCACATCCTCGCCAACACTTCTTGTTGCTTGTATTCCTAATTGCCATTCTGACTGGAGTGAGATGAAATCTTAGAGTTGTTTTGATTTGCATTTCTCTTATTGCGGGAGATGATGAACAATTTCATGTTTGTTGTTCAAATGTGTTTCTTCTGTGAGGTGTCTGCTCAGTTCCTTAGCCCTTTTATTGATTGGCATATTTGCTTTATTGTTGTTACATTTTTTGAGTTCTTTATATATCCTGGAGATTAGTGCTCTATCTGAAGTGCATGTGGTAAAGATTTTCTCCCATTCTGTAGGTTCTCTCTTTATGTTATCAATTGTTTCCTTTGCTGAGAAGCATTTTATTTTGAATCCATTCCATTTATTGATTCTTAATTTTACTTCTTGTGCTTTAGGAGTCTTCTTAAAGAAGTCAGGTCCTAAGCCAAGATGATGAAGATTTGGGCCTGGTTTTTCTTCTATGAGGCACAAGATCTCTGTTTTAGTGCCTAAATGTTTGATCCACTTTGAGTTGAGTTTCAGGCAGGGTGATAGATTAAGTTTTAACTTCATTTTGTTACATATTGATTTCCAGTTTTCCAAGCACCATATTTTGAATAGGCTATCTTATTTTTTGCAGTGCTGGGAATTGAATTTAGGGCCTTGTGCTTGACAGGCAAGCACTCTACCAACTGAGCTATATCCCCAACCCAGGCTATCTTTTTTACAACATATATTTTTGGCACCTTTGTCTACTATGAGATAACTGTATTTATTTAGGCTTGTCTCTTTGTCTTCTGTTTTGCACCATTGTTCTATATGTTTATTTTGGTGCCAATTTTCTTTATGTGGGCTTTTCTCTGTGTCTTCTATTTTGTACCATTGGTCTACATGTCCATTTTGGTGCCAATACCATGCCAGTTTTATTATTATTGCTCTGTAGTATAGTTTAAAGTCCAGTGTCGTGCTGTGTTCTGTTTTACTTGTTCTTATAAGGGATTACCTTGGGGGCTGGGGATATAGATCAGTTGGTAGAGTGCTTGCCTTGTAAGCACAGGCCCTGGGTTCAATCCCCAGCACTGGAAACAGAAAAGAATTGCCTTGACTATTCTGGGTCTCTTATTGTTGCTGATGTATTTTTTGATTCCTTTTTCTTTTTTTATGAGGAATGTCATTGGGATTTCAGTAGGAACTGCATTGAATCTGCATATAATGCTTTTTGTGCTATTGCCATTTTGACAATATTAATTCTGCCTATCCAAGAGCATGGAAGATATGTCTTCCTCTAGGGTCTTCTTCAATTTCTTTCTTTAGTTTTCTGTAGTTTTTATTGTAGAGATGTTTCACGTCTTTTATTAGATTGATTCTCAAGTATTTTATTTTCATTGAGGTAATTGTGACTGGGGTAGTTTACCCAATTTCTCTTGCAGTGGGTTCTTCACTTATATGTAGAAATGCATTTGATTTATGGGTAGTTTTTATACCCTGCTGCTTAGCTGAATTCATGTATTAGTTCTAGAAGTTTTCTGGTATTTTTTTTTTTATTTTTCTAATTGTAGAATCTTGGCATCAGCAAATAGTGATAGTTTGAGTTCTTTTCCTATTTGTATCCCTTTAATTTATTTCACCTGATTGCTCTGGTTAAGTGTACAAGTTTTGATGACCAAATCATGGAGTAAATATTTGTTGATCACAGAAACATGAGAACATCTTACATGTTGAGAATACAGCCCTCATGTTGTCAGTCTCTTCTGGCATGCACTACATTTTTGTGGGATATTTTAGAGCTCAGTGGCCTTTGAGGATGTGGCTATCAACTTCACCGAGGAAGAGTGGGCTTTGCTGGAACCTTCCCAGAAGAATCTCTACAGAGATGTGATGCAGGAAGTCCTCAGAAACCTGGCTTCTGTAGGTAAGGATGATACTTCATTACATAATCAAAGACAGAGCATCTGGAAGTTTTTTTTCCCCTCACGTGGAAAGGGGATATTTTGGGGAATAAATTGGGCCTAATGTAGTTGTTCTATGCAGCACAAATACTCCAATTCTTTTTCCCCCCTTTTTCATCTTTTTTTATCAGCTCGTGACAGTTGTCCAAATTGTAAATCCCATAATTCTTTGTGAAATCATGATGATTTATAATGACTGTTTTGGGTCTGCATTTTAGGAGACAGATGGGAGGTCCAGTATGTTGAAGATAAGAACACAAATCCCAGCAGTGATATAAGGTAATTGGTAGACCTAAGAGGAAACAGATTGCCTTGAGGGCAAACAAGCAAAGAAAATAAGTATGATATGAACTATGTTTATTCATTTTTCCATAGATATGAACTTTAATGTAAGACATGTTTTGTGTTTTCAAAATAATGGATTTTTGACAGTACTAACAAACTGCATTTATGATAACCCTGTTTTAGTAGTAGTATGGAGAAGCATAGTTGCAAATTGATCGTAATATTGTCTTTCAAACAGTTTAGAAATGACAGAAAATTGGCAGTTTCCCTGACCTTGGTTATAGTATAATTCCAATGCCTATTAATAAATGCAAAAGTATAATTAGCTAACTAAAAATTGTGCTTTTAATTTTTTTTTTTTTAGAAGTCATATGGTAGACTCTGTAAAAATTTAAAGTTACTAAGTGTGGAAAACTTTCTGTGAGATTCCAAGTCCAATCTAAAAAGGACATTACTGCTAGAAAGTCCATGTGAAAGCAGTATGTGTGGGCATAACCTAATGTATCAATTTTTCTTTAACAGGCACATCATATCTCACTCTTCAAAGAAAGTATATGAGAAAAAGGAGAGTGGAGGGAAGACATATGAATTTAAACAGACCAGAAATTCCTTCATTCCTTTCACAAGTGTTCAAAGGCAATTGTCAGAGCACACTGTAAATGGAACTTATGGATGTTTGACATGGGGAGGAGAGTCCAGTTCAAGGAGTTTTCAAGAATATGGAGGCTGTCATACTGGAGAGAATCCATGTGGATGTAAGGAATGTGGGAAAGCCTTCTCTGGTTCAGATTACTTTCAAACACATGTACAAACTCATACTGGAGAGATGGCTAACAGATGGGAACAATGTAAGAAAACATTCATTAGTTCGGCTAACCTTCAATTACATGAACGAACTCATATAGGAAAGAAGCCGTATCAATGCAAACAATGTGGAAAAGCCTTCACTACTTCCTCTTACCTTCAAATACATAAACGAACTCATACCGGAGAGAAACCCTATGAATGTGAACAGTGTGGAAAGGCCTTTACTACTTCATCTAACCTTCAAATACATAATCGAACTCACACTGGAGAGAAGCCCTATGAATGTAAGCAGTGTGGAAAAGCCTTCACTCAGTCAATTCAACTTCACTCACATGAACAAACTCATACAGGAAAGAAGCCCTATGAATGTAAACAATGTGGAAAAGCCTTCACAACTTCCTCTTACCTTCAAATACATAAACGAACTCACACTGGAGAAAAGCCCTATGAATGTAAGGAGTGTGGGAAATCCTTTGCTTCATCCAGTCACCTTCACTCACATGAAAGAACTCATACAGGAAAGAAGCCCTATGAATGTAAACAATGTGGGAAAGCCTTCACTAGGTCCTCTTACCTTAAAATACATAAACGAACTCATACAGGAGAAAAGCCCTATGAATGTAAACAATGTGGAAAAGTCTTCACTACTATGTCCAGCCTTCAAATACATAATCGAACTCACACTGGAGAGAAACCCTATGAATGTAAGCAGTGTGGAAAAGCCTTCACTCAGTCCATTCAGCTTCTCTCACATGAACATACTCATACTGGAAAGAAGCCCTATGAATGTAAACAATGTGGAAAAGCCTTCTGTAGTTCCTCTTACCTTCAAATACATGAGCGCTCACATACTGGAGAGAAGCCCTACACATGTAAGCAGTGTGGAAAAGCCTTTACTGCTTCCTTTTACCTTCAAGTACATAAACGAAGTCATACTGGAGAGAAGCCCTATGAATGTGAACAATGTGGGAAAGCTTTTGCTTCAACTAGTGACCTTCACTCACATGAAAGAACTCATACAGGAAAGAAGCCCTATGAATGTACACAATGTGGGAAAGCATTCACTAGGTCTTCTTACCTTCAAGTACATAAACGAATTCATACTGGAGAGAAGCCCTATGAATGTGAACAATGTGGAAAGGCCTTCACTACTTCATCTAACCTTCAAATACATAATCGAACTCACACTGGAGAGAAGCCCTATGAATGTAAGCAGTGTGGAAAAGCCTTCACTCAGTCCATTCAACTTCACTCACATGAACAAACTCATACAGGAAAGAAGCCCTATGAATGTAAACAATGTGGGAAAGCCTTCACAACTTCCTCTTACCTTCAAATACATAAACGAACTCA
>JAJEJO010053164.1:0-19786 GCA_020662805.1 Glaucomys volans | reverse complement strand
CAATGTGGAAAAGCCTTCACTACTTCATCCAGCCTTCAAATACATAATCGAACTCACACTGGAGAGAAGCCTTATGAATGTAAGCAATGTGGTAAAGCATTCACTCAGTCCATTCAGCTTCTCTCACATGAACGTACTCATACTGGAAAGAAGCCCTATGAATATAAACAATGGAAAAGCCTTCTGTAGTTCCTCTTACCTTCAAATACATTAACGATCACATTACTAGGGAGAAGCCCTATAAATGTAAGCAATGTGGAAAAGCCTTCACTGCTTCCTTTTACTTTCAAATACATGAACAAACTCATACTGAAGAGAAGCCCTCTGAATATGAACAATGTGGGAAAGTCTTTGCTTCATCCAGTGACCTTCACTCACATGAAAGATCTCATACAGGAAAGAAGCCCTATGAATATAAGCAATGTGGTTAAGCCTTCACTACTTTATCTAACCTGCAAATACATAATCAAACTCATACTGGAGAGAAACCCTATGAATGTAAGGAGTGTGGAAAAGCATTCACTACTTCCTGTTACCTTAAAATACATAAACTCATACTGAAGAGAAACCCTATGATAATAAGCAGTGTGGTTAAGCCTTCACTCAGTTCAGTCTCCTTCACTTACATAAACAGACTCCTACTGGAGAGATGCCCTGTGAATGTAAACAATTTGGAAAAGCCTTCACTACTTCCTCTTATCTTGAAATACATATATGAACTAGAGAGAAGCTCTGTTATGGTTTGTATTTGGGGTATCCCCAAAAACCTCAGTGTAAAACAATGCAACAAGGTTCAGAGGAGAAACATTCGGGTAATGAGAGTCTTAGCCAAATCAGTGAATTAATCTCCTTATAGGAATTAACTGAGTGGTAATTGAAGTGCTAGTGTGTGACTGGAGATGGTGGGAATTTGGGGCATGACTTTGGGGTATATGTTTTTGACCAGTGGAGACCTCTCACTTTGCTTCCTTTCATCATGTGAGCTACTTTCCTCTGTTACATTCTTTCACCATGATATTTTGCCTCATCTCAGATATCTGAAGAATGGAGCTGCCTTTCTATGGATGGAGACCTAAATCAACTTTCCCTCCTCTACAATTGTACTTGATGACTCTATTTTAGAAACAACAGTGATAAAGTTCAGTACAATAAAAATTGGAAGTGAGAGTTGGTAATTGTTGTGACTAACTGCATCATGTGATTCATAAGCATTTGGAGCATTTGGGGTTGGTTGGAGGAATTTTGAGATGTTTAGAAGTGCAAGCTGGAAAAGGTCTAGTTTGTATGGAGATCTTAAGGCCAATACTGGTGAGAGCTCAGATGCACAGAATGACTATAGAACTGTGGACAGTGAAGACAGGAATCAAGAGGGTTTAGAGAAAAAGGAGGACACTATTGGTAGTTGGACAAGAGGCATTCCTGTTTGTTCTGGCTAAGAAGTTGTCTGCATTTTGCCTGTGTCCTGGTACTTTCTGTGAGACCACTTTTAAAAGTGATGGACTTCTTAATCTGGCAGAATAAATTTCTAGGCAGCATAGCATTCAGGCCCTGGCATGGATATTGCTGGCAGCTTCTAGCCAAATTTATTGTGATAATCAGGAGCAGAAAGCAGAGCTCACTGGAAAGATTTGGAAAACATGGACTTGAATAAAACTGGGCCTAAGGAAGTAGCAGTTGTTGAATCCTTTACTGACACTAAAGAAATGCTAAAGACTTTGACCAAAGACAATAAGAAGGATGGCCTGAGGGTATCTCAGGAGCTGGACAGACCACACCATTCTCATGAAGCTCAAGGGAGTAAGAGTGAAAATTCTCCAGAGAAGAGACCAGTGGGACACCCTTCTTACACAAGATGGCCTAGGAAGGTTTTTCAACATGCTCAGACACTCAGAGGCTGCTGCAGCCAGGATCCCTGGAGGCTGGGCTTCTTGAATGGTGACAGACCATGTGCTGCTGTCTCTGCAGGAATGCAGGATGCTGGAGTAAAGGGGGTCTTGAGGTTTCCATGGAGATTTCAAGGGAAAACCAGGTAGGACAGGCAAGGTGCACCAGCATCAGAGTCTCTTTTGGCACTCTGACTCAGAAAGGTGTGCAGATTTGGGGAGGAAACTGAAGATGCATTGTGGACCTCAGTAATGTGGGACATTGTCCTAGGAAAACTGCAGGAGCCGAGAACAGAAAACCCAACAGAAAGGCAATTTGGGTCGTAACCAACAAGGTCACAAGGGTAGAGCTACACAAGCCCTTTGAGAACATACAATGTCATGTGCCCCAGGTGCTGGACATGAAACTGCAGGACCTGTTTTCCCAGGTGGATTTTGTTTAGCTCTGGTCCTGTCTCTTCTCTGTCCCTACTTTTGTAAATTAGTTTATTGTGGACCTTTATAAATTAGTTGTAAATAGCTTGTGATTTTTACAGGAGCTCATAATGTGAGTTTGCCCTGAGTCTGAGAGGAAACTTTGGAGTTGAACTTTTGGGCAGTCTTGGAAATGGACAAAATGTACTTTGCATTGGAGATGGTTGTGGGCTTTTGTGGGACAGGGTCAGAATGTTGCGGTTCGCATGTGAGGCGTCCCCCACATCCTGATGTGTGAGTTAGTATAAGAAGTTTCAGAGGAGAAATAATTGGGTTGTGAGAATCTTAACCCAAGCAGTGAATTAATCCCCTCATAGGAATGAACTAACTGGTAACTTGCAGGTCCCAACACTGCCAAACCTGCGGTTCTGGTGAGTGGCAATGTGGGATTAGAAAAATAAAGACTCACAAATGTTGATTTTAAAGCTGGTGGAGTGCTGCTTTTTGATGGAAAAGCAGCTCTAAAGAGTTACATTAGCAATCTTTATTTATATATGTCTCACAATCAGGTTAAAGGCTGTGCAAGCATTATTGCTTGTACTCGGGAAAGTTACAGAAACTAGCTTTTCCACATTTGGAATGGGCAATATCGGAAGCTCTGTGTAGCTCTCAAGAAAGTCCATTGTTTTAAAGTCACTGTTAAGTGGGCCGGGACAGAAGTGGAGATGGTGGAATAATGTTGTCCAGCATAAGAATTTCTCTATTCCCAGGGGCTATGTGCCTATGATCAAAGTCAGAGGTGACATAACTCTTGCACTTATCAGAGACCCCTAAACTTAGCCCATCCTCTGTCACCCCTCTCCACATTAATTGAATTTGTAGGGTGTGGCTGGAGGAGGTGGGAATTGGGAGTGTGGCTTTGGGTATATATTTGTAGCTGGCCAGTGCAGATCTCTCTTTGCTTTCTGATCATGATGTGAGCTGCTTCTCTCTGGCAAACTTTTCTGCTATGATGTTCTGCCTCATCTTGAGTCCTAAGGAATGAAGTCTGCTGTTTATGGATTAAGACCTTTGACACCATGAGCCCTTAAGTAAATTTTGCACCTCTACAATTGTGCCAGTTGGGTTGTTTAGTCACAGCAGCAAAATAGCTGACTAATACAAACCTTATGACTGTAAACAATGTAAAAAAGCCTTCACTTGTTCTAGTCATCTTCAAATACATGTACAAGTTCATACTGGATAGAAGCCTTACAGACATCAACAATGTTGAAAAGCCCTCATTTTTCCTTCTTGCTTTTACAGGCATCAATCAATTCATATTAGGAGACTTATAAATGTAAGCAATGTGGCAAAGCCTTTACTCAGTCCGGTTACCTTCACTTACATGGAGAAATTAATATGGGGAGAAACAATGGCTGCTAACAGTGTGGAAAATCCATCATTATTTCTGATCATCTTCAGAGACATGAATGATCTACTGGAGAGAAGCCTTATGAATGTCAACAATGTTGCAAAGCCTTTACTAGGTCCAGTCACCTTCACACACATGAACAAACTCAAACTGAAGAGAGGCACTTTGAATATAAGCAGTGTGGGACAGCATTCACTAATTTTGCTCACCTTAGTAGGCACAAAAT
Source organism: Glaucomys volans (assembly GCA_020662805.1). Classification (NCBI taxonomy): domain Eukaryota; kingdom Metazoa; phylum Chordata; class Mammalia; order Rodentia; family Sciuridae; genus Glaucomys; species Glaucomys volans. The sequence continues at coordinate 15,849 of JAJEJO010053164.1, read as the reverse complement.
AGCTCATACTCAAGAGAAACTGAATGTAAAGAATGTGTGAAATCCTTCACTTACTAATTCTACTTACCTTCATATAAATGAACTGTCTCATACTCTAGAGAAGCTTCACAGATATAAATGTGAGACAGCTTTCACTAGTTCAAATTGCCTTCAAATACATTGTGAAGGTTAATCAGGGTCCAGCTATAAAGGTTAAGGGGAAAGCGATAAAGAGGCGAGCACTAAGGATGATGAACAGCAAGAAATGGCTTCCATGGGAAAGCCAGTTCAGTTTTGTTATCAATTCCAGGATCATATCAAGTTACAAAGGGTTACAAAGTGCAGTTAGCTCTGTGCATGTGTAGATCACATAACGTGTTTCTCAGAGTCAACCAAATGTTCTTACAATAATATAATGTATCCAGGCATCAAGAACAGAGGAGTTACAGAACATTTCTAAGCCATTCACACAGGGTGGTCTATTGTCCGGAGGTGTTTGTTCAACTCGAGGACCTCACTTCTCTGTACATTGACTGGCCTGAAATCATTAAAAAGTGAGCATTTTAGTGAAAGATAATGTGATTCCATAGCATCTGCAAAGAGAGGAAAGTGATTTTATAGCAGCATCAGCATGACCATTTCCTTCAGTGAGTGCTCCAGGAATCTGTGTGGCTACAGATGTGAGCAAGAAATACTGGACCTATAAAATCCTGTAAAACAGATCAAAGTGTGATAAACAGGGATAACAAATTAGAGTCCAAATGAGGTGACAAAATTGCAGAGAAAATATAAGGCATCAGTTTGGCTATGTACTGAGAATCTGTCAAGATGTTTAAGGTGGTGGGAAACATAAAAAGAGCCAAAATAATTGCAGTTAATTCTGCTGGCTGAGGAGAAGCTTGAAGCAACGTGTAATAACCAGTCCATTTATTATCAGTGAATATAGATGCCATCCTCCATTGTTTTGCTCTATCAGTATAGACAGTAATCCCATTGGAACATGGAATGGAGTAGATTTTAGAAGACAGCATGAGAGACTTGACACAACAAGGAAAGGTGTTCATCTGGAGGTGCACGGAAAGCAATAGGAGGTAAAAATCAGTTAAGACAGCTTGATAATATGAAGAAATTGTAAATATTGTAAATGTAAAGTCTTTCTATAAATAAGATGAATATCTGTTCCTGTAAGAGATGAAAAATGGTTGTGACCATCTGAGATCAATTGAGCATACGTACCAGCATAAGGGAGAACATTTCTCCCTGAAAAGTGAGGAGAATATGACCACTCTGTTATAAACAAGTCTTGACTGTAAATGGCAACAGCTGCAGCAAAGGCATAAGGCTTTTCCTGTAAAAATTATTAGAGATAAAGGAACATTGAGTGTTGGGAGCCTAAGAAATGTAAATAATTATCATTAACATGCTGAAGATTTGCAGTCAGTGCAGGAATTAACTGGAAAAAAATGGTGGGATTACATAGTTTTTCAACAGCTGAAAAAAGTGACAGCATGTCAGTAGCTGAAGAAATACAAGGTCAAGCCCCATTTAATCTCCTAAAAACTGCTGTGTATGAACCAAGGGAAATTTGGAAGGAAGAGTCAGTTTTGGAATACATGGAATAGAATAAATTGGAGTATTTTGTGTCCTAAATAATAGGGAGTTGTAGTCGAATTTTTTCTGTGGCCACCTGGAGCTCAGACTGTACTAGAATATGTTGCAATTTAGTTAAAGTATCTTCGATAAGTTTTGACCCAGCAATTAAGATGTCATCCATATAATGCTAAACAAGAATATGTGGGAATAATTGTTGGAAAGGCTGGATAGCCTTATCTACAAAATGTTGATATAATGTGAGTTTTTTAGCATACCTTGAGGAAGAATTTTCCACTGATATCTATCAATAGCTTAGATATCTATCAGTATCTATCAAGGCTTACGATGATTGAAAACAGGAACTGTGAAGGCAAATTTTTCTTGATCAAGAAAGAAATGGTTTAAAAAAAATCTTTCAGGTCTATTACATATAAGGAAAAATCCTGAGAATTAGATTAGTGTTAGACAGTCCACATTGAAGTGGACCCATAGGGTTGTACACATTTATTTCTCTTAAATCTTGTAATAATTTCCATTTTCCTGATTTCTTCTTTATGATAAAAATGGGCTTATTCCATGGACTGGTAGAATGCTCAGTGTGTCCCAATTATAACTGTTCTTGAATGAGGGCCTCTGCAGCTGCCACCTTCTCCTTATACAGTGGCCATTGTTCTACCCAGGCAGGAGTAGTGACCTTCCATTTTAATGGCAAGGTGGTCAAATCCTCAGAGGCCCCAATAAAAAAAGGTGATTCTGTAGACCTCTGTAACTTGTGCAAGATGTCTCTGCCCCATACAGGAAAGGGAACTGCCATAATGTATGGTTGAATATTGTGATAACTTGTTGTGGGTTGGAAGGGGTGGAGCATCACATCCATAGAGAGTCTTAAAAACCTGTTTGTTATTGCCTCCTATGCCCCAAACTGGGGTGGCTCTTCGTAAGGACCATGCACAAGACAGCATTGAGAGAGGTGTAACTGTACATCAGCGTGGGTGTCCAACAACCCGGTGATTGACTGCTCATTTAAACAAAGGGTTAACTTTGGTCTATTTTCAGAATTAGGTACACATGCTCCAATAATACTGGACCCGAACCCTGCATTCCCACTTTCTTTTAGGGATTGTTGTGCAGTAATATAAGGAATGACAATTAATTCACCTATGGAGGATCCTTTGGGGGAGATTTAAGGGTATATGGGACCACACTTGAATATATGTTACACCACTATAATCAGAATCAATCACTCCAGGAATTACATATTTTCCTTTTTTACCACTGTGAGCAGGGAAAAATTAAATGAAAGGTACCTTTGGGTAGAGGTCCTTGAATTTGGGTAGCAATTTTAAAGACTTTCCCAGGGAGACACATTTGAGCATCCTCAGTAGTAGTCAAAACTATCTCTGTGCTCCCTCTAGTGGTATGAAAGGGTTTTGGGAAGGAGCTTCTGATGAATTGGAAGTACTTGTGAAGGAGACATTTGTGTCTGTAGGTGAAAAGAGTTCCTCGCCCTTTGGTCCTGGGTTGGGAGGTGACCTGCCAATTGGGTTTCCTGACATGCCTGTTTTAGATCTGCATTGATTGGCCCAATGAAATATCTTATGACAGATTGGACATGTCTGATTGGGCCATTTTTGTGGCCCCTCCCTTTTTTATCATATAGTCCTTTTGAAGGTGGCCAGGTTTTTTACAATTATAACAAAGTTTATCAGGGGGTTTTAAAGCAGCAGCAAGTAGCCACTTTATGAGTTTCAGCTCCCACATTCTGACATGCCTTTATTAAATCAAAGTGTAGTATCCACTTCACGGTAAGTAGATTTCATTACTTCCAGTTGTTTTGTCAGACTATTGGTAGCCTCAAAATTGTCTATTTGTCTTCTAGTAGCTTTAGGCAGTCAGTTAACAAAATTAATGAAAGGCTCCCCCAGGGCTTGCCTAATTACAGCAAAGGATGTGGAAGGATTCTGAGTATTGGGGATCTCCTCCATGCTTTACAAACTAAGGTTCTAACCTGGGCAGTGGTGGCTGTGGGCAACTGAGCTTGCTGTTGTAATGTCTCTCCTTGTCCCAGACCAAATAAATCATAATCAATATTAACATTTCCTTGAGCATTATCTTCAACTTGATCACAGGCTAAATCAGAGTATTCTTGTAAAAACACTGTATTTTGAACAGAAGTAACTATTTTCACCAATGCTTTCCAATCACTGGCATAAGCGATTCCCACCCCTCTATCATATTAAGAGTTAAATTACTATTAATTCCACTCTGCAATGTCATCCTTCTTAATTCTTTAAACATAGCAAAAAGAGATTGCTCATATTTTGGCTGACTATCATTATTGAATCTAGTGGGGCAGACAGCCAAGGCAGGAGTTTCTCCATGTGCAGCAGCCTGCATGAGACTGGACTGGGGGAGGAAAAAGAGAAGGGCAAGGAGAAGGAGTATAAGGGGAGGGCTGAGAAAAAACTTCAGTCTTAGAGACTAACAGAGAAGTTTGTGGCTCTCTCAAGTCTATTTTTGAGATGGCATCTTGATACAATTACAAAGCATGTAACGGGTAAAGAAGCCCTCAGCTCATCATGCAGTTTTTTACCTATATCTTCCCAGTCTTTGGGTCTTAAGGACCCAGCCTCCAGATACCATGGACAACAAGAATCTATTTCAGACAGCAAAGCAGCAAGTTCAGCAGCATTATTTACAGTATGTTTAGCCTTATGAAGCAAATAAGAAAGTTCAGCCCGATGACACTATTGAACATCAGGCAGGGAATTCCCCATAGCTTACCAGTGGGATCAGTACCTGTCAATGAGAAATGCATGTCAAAACCTGTTCCAGGCCGCAAGCTATCCCCTTCTGTCAACATGTCCAGAAGGGCACCAGCTGTAAAGGTAATTTGGGGTCCAGCAAAGAAGGTTAACGGGACAGCAATAAAGAGACAAGCACACAGGATGCTGAACAGCTAGAAGCAGCTCCCCTCTGTTAAAATCAGTTTGGTTCATTATTCCAGGATCACATCAATTTACATTGTTACATAGTGCAATTAGCTTTGTGCATGTGCAGATCATATAACTTGCTTCTCAGAGTCCACTAGTACCAAATGTTATTATGACAAGATAATGTCTCTAGGCCTCAAGGACAGGAGTTGCAGAGCATTTCTAAGCCATTCAAACAGAAGGCCCTATTTTCCTGAGGAGTTTACTCCTCCTGAGGACATCACTACTCTGTACATTGACTGGCCTGAAATCCCTACAACACATAAATCATACTGAAGAGAAAACCTTTGAATGTAAGAAATGTGGTAAAGATTTCACTAGGTCTGCTTACCTTCACTGACATGAAATAATGCATAGTGGAGAGAAGAGCTGTGAATGTAAACAATGTGGGAAATCCTTCACTTGTTACAATTACATTCTGAAACATAAAAAACTCAAGAGTTGAGCAATGCTGTGTTAATAAAGAAAAGGCAAAATGCCATTCATTACTGCAATTCCCTTTTAAACCTGACAGTTCTATTGGAGAAAAGCATATTGAATGCAAAAAACAAAACAAAATAAAAAACAAATGACAAATCATCTAATATTCTGTCACTTTCAAATGCATGAAAGAGCTTGTGAAAATTTGAGTTGAAGAAAGGAAGAAATATAAAATCATTGAGTGTTCTCTGTTGTCATCAAAGCATTTCGCTAACTGGGGAAACACCATCTGAATGTGTGATGTTTCATTTTCCTTTCTGTGCTTGAAAGTACTCATATTGGAGAAGCGGCTTTTGAATGTGAGGAATGTGGGAAAGCTTCCAGTTTTCCCAGTTCCTTTGAAAGACACATAAAAGAATCACAAAAGTAAAAAGCCCTATGCAAGTTGTAAATATACAGGCTTCCAGTGTTTCAGTCTTCTACTGCTGGGTAAGAACACATGAGAAACCAACCTATAGGAGTAAAGATGATCACAGGTTCTGTCTATAATTGGGTGACTGTTGGGTGGTCTGAGGTCATTTACAACATCATGGAGGATGAACAGAGCAGGGTGTCCCACATCACAGCAGCAGCAAGAGGATAAAGAAGGAGAGGAACAGGTCAGCAACCACATACCTGATGGCTGTTTTTGTTTAAGCTATTTTCATGCCATCTAAGTACAACAGGTAATAAATTAGGTGGATGTGGATGTGATCTGTGGCCTGAAAGGTGTTACAATAAGTAAAGGAATCTCAATGCAGCTATGTCTGAGTTAAAATACTGAATGTTTAACTATCATGAAGTTGGACTTACCCATTCTGGCTTTTTAAATCTATAAAAGCATGTATTCTTATCTATTATTACATGTGTCCTCTTCCATGGTAAAAAGTGTTAAGAGGGAGCATATGGTTCTAGAATTTATTCAATAAGACTTAAAATTAATTGTTTTAAGGCAAACCTTTTAACTTTTGATGATTTCCTCTCTTTTCACTACAAATAAGTGTGCTGACTTTTCTAATTGGTATATATGTGTTTCAAATTGTGTACAAAATATGTAATAAAGACATGTTTTTTTGTTTTGTTTTTTAATGTATGATAGTCTTTATTTACAATTTTATTGGCAAAAAAAGAATTTGGAAAACTTTTAAACAGCTTAACACAGGACATTGTAGCTGATTCTGTCAGGTTAAAATTCCATTTAAAATGTCCATCCAGTTGTCCTAAGATACAATACTGAATCTGCAGGTGCAGCTTTTTCTTTCTTTCTTTCTTTCTTTCTTTCTTTCTTTCTTTCTTTCTTTCTTTCTTTCTTTTGTTGTAGATTGGCACAATATCTTTATTTTATTTGTTTATTTTTATGTGGTGCTGAGGATTGAACCCAGTGCCTCATGCATGCTAGGCAAGTGCTCTACCATGGAGCCACAACCCCAGTCCTGCAGTTTTCTTTATGAAGTACAGTGCTCATGTTTTAGGCAGTCTTTAAGACATAAATACAAAGGAAAGGAAACAATTCATTAAAAACTGCATCAAATGGTGGGTATTTTAAATTTATGTTGTTCCTAGTAATAATACATACCCAATGAAAACCAAAAGTTGCAAAAGCAGTTACACTTATTTGAGTGGACAGTTATGACAATCATTTTCTGTAATGACCATTATATTTTCAATTTATCATGAACTGCTCTGAACTTACTATGAGATGTAGTCAAAGTCAGAAGAGAAGACATAGGGAGATGATTCCTTTTTTGGAGAGTAAGCCCTCCAGAATTGGCATGGGAAATAAACATCCTGTGGTTCTAGGTGGAAAAAATTAGTTTCAACTCATGCTGAGCTGACAATATTTTCATTGACTTGTTTGGTGTCATTCTTCAAATCAAGTGTGTTTAATTATTCTTCTGCTTCATCCAAATCTTCTCTAGTAAAAAGATTTTCATCAACAGGAACAGCATCGATGTCTCCATTTTCCTGCCCTTCTCCTTCAATGTCTTCTTCCACATCACTTCTTTCACCATTTTCAGCTCTACCTCCAGAAGCTTCACTTAATTTGTTTTCATCTTTGTCTGAAGCACATGTGCTGAATCTTTCAAGACTGGCTACAACAATACTTGCCTCAGCTACATCTCTTGGAATGTAAAGGTTTAAATCTATGTCATTTACACTCACAGAACATCCACCTGTTCCCTGAGTGTAGCGGGTATCATCTGCTTCCTCGTCATTATCATTCACCAGTTAAGGATGAAAATCAAACACTTCACAGCCACTGATCATGAGCATTTTCCTTGCTTTGAAGTCAGCTTTCCATATTTCCATATCTTGTTCAAGTTTATCAATCTTTTCTTGACTTTTTCTCCTCTTCCATGCAAGAAAAGATTCTAGAGTGATTCTAGGTATCGTTTCAAGATACCTAGTGATTCTAGGTATCATATCAAGATTCTAGGTAACATTTGAACCTAGGGCAGAATGCTCTCTTCAGATTATATCTTCTAATTATATTTCATCTTCTTTCTCATCTTTTTTTTTTCAACACAAATCAAGGAGGTAATGCATGACAATGCATGCAATTATCACCCCCTCCAGGACACACCCCAAACCAGCATACGTGTTATTTTCAATAGCTTCAAGGAAACGCTTGAACACTATTTGAGTTTTTGGTTTCTTCTTTTCTGCCTCACTGTGCTTCTTGTTCACTACTTCTTCCAGCTTTTTCTCATCCAAATTATCCATAGTATCTTTTGGAAGTTTTTCATCTCTTGCATCAATGTGAACACTTCAGTTTTCACATTTTCTCTCCAAAGTCAAGTCATAAGAGAACGTACACATATCTCCTTTAGTTCATTGTCCTTGCTTAAAGAATGCACACCACAGATTTGGGAAATGCATCTTTGCTTATTTTTTGGGCAGCAACTACAGATTTGAGAAGTTCATTCAGCTCCTGCAATTTTTTCTTTTTGTCATCTTTCTTCAATTTCTTTTCAGCTTCACTTTGCGCTACTTGACGTGGTTTTGCTGACCAAATTTAACTTGGGGAGTGAAAGCCTTGATGAACTTCTGTTGCTTTGCTCCTTTCTTATTTTTCAGACCAAAAGTTTTGTCTTCGATAATCTGCTTCTTTTTCTGCTCTGCCTTTTTGCTGCCCCCAGCCTGAGCCTGTTTCTTGGGGGACATTGTGGAGACAGGTGTAACTGGACAGACTTAAGGGGGGATGGATACCTTCAGGATATCTGGGACCAGGGCAGACTTTTTTTTTATGACAAACTATTGTTAAAAGCATGAAAGTATGATTTGTTAGAAAAAGATAACCAATTCAGGATTTTTCATAGTGTGGATGTAAAAATCAAATAATGCAGCAGAGAAGCAGTAAGTAGAAGAGGTGTAAAGGATTTGCAAGGTGAGTGCATGTGGTAAGGACAATTGATGATGACAGTGTTGTAGAATAAAAATCTCAAAGTAGAATGATGGACTGTGAATGGGCAGAAGACAGTATGAGTCAAAACTGCTGGCATAAGAAGCAAATTATAGGTCTAAAAAAGTCAATACTTCAGAGGAAGCTTCAAAGCATTTATGCAACAAGAATTTTATAGGAGGAATTTTGTGAGCATCCGCATTGACTCTGAAATCTTTTTGAAATATTTTTCTAAATATTGAGCATTAATATTTCACACAAATCAGAATCTAACTCACTATATTAAAGTGACAAAGTTTTCTTAAAATCTTGACCTAGTATTAGGGAAAACAGTTGGAAGAGGGTTTTTATTTAGTGTATATATGTATTTTTAAATTCTGAAACTTGTTTCTTTAAATGTCCAACCATGTCCTGGACTGCAGTTTTACAGATGAGATCAATATTTTCTCCATTGTAACCTGATTGATATTTTTGGGTGTGTCTTTATGCACTTTTGTTTTTCTCTCAGAGTCATGTATGCCCCTATTCATAGCATGGATTTCCTTATTCTTATGTGATTCATAAACTTTGTCGCACACTCTTGTAGTATCTAATTAAATTTAGATACACCACCAGGAACAGCAGCAGTCGTCTCCCTGGAACTTTCTGGGCCAGACTCTCCCCTGGCTGCTTCTGTTCTTGGGCCCTCTCCTTACATTCATCATACTGCTCTTAACTGGACCTTGTCTGCTAAATTTCCTAAAATTTTTTTTTTTAAATTGAGTAAAGGCCCTCACTAATCAGACTTTAAATGAGCCCTTCATAAGCCAATACAGCCCCCTCCTCAAAGTTACAGCCTAAACCCTTCTTTCTCTCTCCTTTTCCGAAATCCCTATCAACTTGGGTGCATTTTCACACATAAGCAGTTAATCTCTGTTGCTCAGGTGGTGTGAAACCAGAGTTCTAAGATGAGAGTAGATTCTCCACTTTGCCAATTTCCTTCTGGGTTCCTCTCTCACAAATTTTCAAGAATAAAATGGATGGGCAATCATGGAAGGGAAGAGTAAATGGAGCAGGATTTGTTTAAAGAAGATGACATAGAACTCTTGCCATGGAGGAGGGAGCCTAATAGTCGACAAACTCCCTTTGGTGTGTCAGCTTAACAGTGTATATCTGGTTCTGGGCAGAACATGGAGCAACATCCATGTAAAATGGCTATTGAAAAGGCATCCTGGGGGAATGAGAGAGGGAGTGGGAATAGAAAAGATAGAATGAGTTGGACATAATTATCCTATGAGCAAATCTGAAAACACCACTAAGGTAATTCCACATCATGTGCAACCAGAATGAGAAATTGTACTCCATATATGTGTAATATGTCAAAATACATTCTACTGTCATGTATAACTAATGAGAACAAATTAAATAACAAAGAAAAAACAAAAAAGCATCCTGGCTACCATCCCTGTTCACTTCCCTCCTCCTTCCTGTAACTCCACCAGGATTCATGCCCACCTTCCATTCCCACCTCTGGGACAAAGGGGCTGGCTGGAGGTGTTCCCACAGGTGAGTCTCAGGGTCTCCCATGTGAAATAGTCCTTGATGGTGCTCCTCAATATGTCTATGGTCAGCCCCCAGGTGTGGTTGAATGGGCCAGCACCCCACTGCCTGGTCACCCACTGCCTATGCAGGTTGGTCCTCCTTCAGTGGTGGGGCTTCCCCCGCACCCCGTTTGTCAGGGGGCTGTGAATTTTCACACTCGTGTTCCCTGCCTGTGACTGTCCTCCCTGCTCTCCCTCCAGCTGCCTTTCCCACATCCCATCATTTTACATTGGAAGCGAGCACTGCGTTCTGAACACGGCTCAGTGGACGTTCTAGTTCTGACACCTCCAATGGTGAGCAGCACATTTATTTCCACACATCGCTAGCATCTCTTACCTCCATGTAGACTTTGCCTCCTTCCCCAGGAAAAATACAAACGTTCCCACTAGGGCCAGGTCCCAGCAGGGCAAGGCAATCCTTCCTGCAAAGGGCTCGGCCAAGCTCCTGTCACTCTGGCTGAATTCAGCCAGGGATCGGATGTCATTAGCTGTCACTCAGGGCTGGGGTGGTGTCAGGAGGCATCAGTCAGGGCCCTTGGGCGGAGTTGTCCAATCAGGATCCCAGACGGAGGGGCGGGACTGGTTTCCACGATCTCGCGGGTTTTCCTTGCTCACTGCTCTGTTCCTTCCTCCTCAGTCCAGGCGTCCTGTGGTCTAGTCTCTGGTGATTCCGCGGTCTGTGCTCCCAGAGGTCCTATGAGTCCCACGAGGTCCCTTGGGAGGACAGCGGATCATCTCGGAGTCGCAAAACGGTGCAGGTGTGACCAGGGCTGGAAGGGCTCGGTGAGCACCTGTCCTGGGGACCCGGCCTGTGCACTGCGGATTGTGGCTGAGTCCCCGCTGGCGGGCGGCTACTGGACCCTGGCCCACGGGGTGAACGGGGAGGTGCGGTTCCCGGATCACCTGCAAGAGTAGTTGAGTCCCCAATGGCTGCCGGCGCTGGCCCTTGTGCCCTGGTCCCGCGGGGTGGACTGGGAAGTGATTTTCCTGGGTCACCTGCAACAATGGCTGAGTCCCCGGTGGCGGGTAGCCCTGGGTCCCTGTCCACTTGTCCTGCGGATTGGGATTTGGTCTTATATTCTGTTAGTTAAAAATGCTTATGTACTGTTTTTTACCCCAGAGTGAGTTCACTGAGTTTCTTTCTTTTTTAGGGGGCTGGGGGTGGGGATAGGGTTAGGCAGCAGGTGAGGTTGCTAATTTAATGTAGAATTCCAGGACTTTGTTTTGGGAATAGAAATAGGGAAAGTCTCTGTTTCAGTGTGGTGGCAGACATGAACACCTTCCCAGAAGAAAGTGTGGCGTATGAGTTGGTTTCTCTATTACAAAGATCCTACCCCAGTCATTGCTGAGGGTCTTGCTGAGTCACTGAGACTGATTTTGAACTATGATCCTCCTGTGTAACCCTTTTGAGTCACTGGAATTACAGTAGTGCACCACTGCACCTGATTAAAATTCTTATGTACCTTTTTTATTCCTCAGGGTGAGAGATCTATATTTCTCAGATGTGTTCTTTTTGGGGGACTGGGAGTTGGAGAGTTAGAACAGAAATCTAGGGCTTTGCTTTGGGAATGCTACCTGGGAAAAGAAATAGGGAAGATATTGTTCCAATATGGTTGCAGATTGTGAGCACATTTCTCCAATACATTGTGGTGTATGGATTGGTTCATTACGAAGATTCACCAAGACATCAGCTCCTGAGTTTTGCAGGATTTAGGTAGTGGGTGGGTCTGTCCTGTAGCCTGTGAACTGCAGGTGGGTGTTTAACACTGACTCTATTGAGCTTGACCAGGCAGCTGTCTATAGTAGTCATGTGTGATGATTGATTACCAACTGTTATCTTGGATGTAGCAATTCAGTAGCATGTTTATTGTCTGAAACCAAATACCGTGATTTTCCTGTAGAAGTATTAATTGTACGTGTTTTAAAATTTTTCTTCCTATATATTTAACACTGAGTTTGACTGATTTATGGGTCCTTTAAACACCAAGTCTCTTCTGTTTGAAAGCAACTGCAAAGAGGAGATCCATGATTTCTGTCTGTAATCCAAGGCCCAACTTGATCCTGCAAAAGGAGGCCATTGAAGGTCCAGTCAGAGCTTTCTAGTCAGGCTCCCCTGCAGAGGCCCAGGCTGCTCACACCAACCCTGGAAGGAGCCCTTTAGACTGAGAAGCTACAGAGCTCTGGAAAGCTGGGATCCTCAGGCAGATGTGCTGGGGGACTGGATGGGAAGGCTAAGGGATGCCCTTCCTGAGGGTGCAGTTGATACTGTCCAGGGTTGTTCCTGTTATAGCCACAGAAAACAGATTGAAATGTTGGTGCTCCCCAGGGAGATTCTCCATCGGGATCGGGAGAGTCAGCCCCACCCCAATCCCAAATCCCCTCCCTGTAGCCCACCCCAATCCCTTCCCCTCCCTATAGCCCCACCCTAATTCCTTCCCGCACCCTATGAAAGTTGGCAACAAAAGAACTAACGCAGGATCCCCTGGCACCCCACTTTTAGGCATAAGGGTGATCGTCGCTGGCCAGCTAAAATAAAGGCTTCTTTTGGCTTTACGTGATCGGCTTGGATGATCTTATTTTTGTCGGGCACAACATTTGGAGGTCCCACTGAGATTTGATTTCTCCAAGCCTTTACACCTAAATTGGCCTCCTGTGATGGTTGCCTCGGAGCCTCCACCCTGAGTAGAGGGGAGCTCCTGAGAGATGTGCCTCAGCCTCACTCTTGGGGGACCCCAGCCCATCTTCAGGATACTCTTTTGGACGAAGCCACCTGGTGTCCTGTTTTGGTGAGTTGGCTATCTGTATCTGGGGGACGTGGTCAGACTGGACGCAGTCGCTTACACCAGTCCCAGGTCAGGGTGAGACATTGCTCCTGGCCCCTGGTAGGCCTCCTCATGAGGCCTAGTCTGGTGAACCCCCTCGTGGGTTCAATCTGGTGGGCCCCCCAATGGACCCAGTCTGGTAGGCCACATGGGGCCTAATCTGGTCGGCCATTGTCTGTCTGTCTGTATTTGTCTTGTTAGTCTGGTCTGGGACTCGTGGGGTCTGCTGGGCTCGACCGCCACGTGGTTGGCTGCTGGCATGGCTGCCGCCTGGGGCCTGGGCCGCTCAGCCACCACGTGTGGCTTGGGCCTAGTCCAGTAGGCCTCTGCGGAGTCCGGTAGGACCTCCCTGTGGGCCCAGTCTGGTTGGCTGCATGGGGACTAATCTGGTTGGTTGATGTCTCTGTCTGTATTTGTCTTGTCTAGTTCATGGCCATTTGTGTTTTCTGTGTTTTGGCTTTGCTTTCTATGTAGCATCTCTCTCCAGGACAGTCTACTGTGGGATAGAATCAATCAACCGCATGCCCCACTGTTCTAACTTGTTGTTTAGATAAATTTCAGGACTTCCAAGAACATGCTGCTAACTACAGAGCTTTTTGGATGTAACTTGAGAAAAGTTTTGTAAATCAGAATGGCCCACTTTCGAGGATGATTGGTGCCCTCAGGGCTTTGGACGGCCAAACCATCCGGAGTGGGTGCCTTACATTCAAATTTGGATTATGGCTTAAGCATTGCCTTTCAGATTCTGCATCCTCTAGTTCGGGAACTAGGAGAGGCTGCACCGGTTTGATGGCAAAGGCCAGACCAGACTTAAATGCAGCTTGTGCTGCTACCAATCCCTCAAGAGTCAGGTAACTCTGCCAGAAACCATTTCCAAATCCAGGGGCCGAAGGAGGGAGAAGATGACTGGGGGCACCCGCCCTCTCACCCTCTTGAGGGGGAGAAGGAACCAGGTCCAAACCCTCCCCCCAGTGTTATAGCACCCCCACAGAGAATTGTCTTACAATATGTAAATGACATGTGCCTCCACCCAGGAGGAATAACAAAAGCCCGTTACAGAGCTCTTAAGCATTCAAACCCTGTCCTGATAAAAATGGTTAAAGTGCCTGAGATATCAGGTTTCTGCTGGAACCAAATCTCAAGTAGAACTTATACTGAAATGACAATAGAGGAAGCAAAAAGCCCAGAAGGAGACCAATTTCCAACCCAAGGAGAAAAAAACAAAAGAGTGTTTTATTTGAGAATAACTAATGGCCAACTGAGTACTTGGTGAGCTCATATCCTTTGGTCAGTCCTATTTTTTATTCAACTTAGATTTTTGAACATCTTGTTACATTGCAATGGAAATAAAAACCTACAAGGCCTTTGTTTAAGTGTATATTGTGTTCAAAATTCACGTACATGATATTAGAGATTAACATTGGGAGCGCTAAAAGAAAAAGTGGATCCAGGTATATTTGATTCACATGATTAAAAAGGTTCAATTTAAATTTGGTAAATAAATGAAGGTAAAATATATCTAACCTCATGAGTCTCTAGGTAGTCAATTAATAAAATGTTGATGTCTATAAAATGTGTAATATCAATTTTTTTTTAGGACTTTTCCAGGAAAGAAATGACAAATGCTATTCAAAATACTTGTCTGATCTTGATTATTACAGTAAAATAAGTAAATTAGAGTTAATACATTACACCTTAAATTCCATGGGGTAACATGCTTTAGCATTATTGGTGTTTTCATGGATTGGTAAGTAAAGGGATTTGGAATTGTTTTGTATCATCCCTGAGAGCAAGATTACTAAGAGTGAAATCCTAATTTATCTAAATTCAGAAATTTCATAGGAGTTGTTTTAGAATATGAACAAGGAAGGAGTCAACAGATGGGAAAGGGAAAGTGGAAAGTTCTAGGTATGAAAATATATTCAGTAAAAGGAAAAGGAAAGTATTTCTGGGTAAGAAAGTCCGTGTGTAGGTAAAGGGCAAATTCCAACAAGTTTTTGTGTAACTAAATAGTTTTATGTATGTGAGATCATCAATTAGAAACTGTTTAAAGTTTTCCCCTAAGGTCAAATGTTAATGGGCTAATATAAATCAATGTGTAATCAATGTGTTAAAATGACAAGGATTTCTTTAAGTTTTATTCTTCATTGTGGTTAAATAACTGGTGGGGTATTGTGCTACTTTGCAGGACCTAGGTTTTTCTTGAAAAACTAGATTTGGTTGCTCTTCTTTGTATATTAATGTGTCTGTGCCTTCCAGGTGCACAAGTCCTTAGAGCAGAGGATTTGTTGGGCTGATGTTCTCCAAACTAGGCTTGTCTGTGCTGATAATTTATAAGAATAACAAATTTTATTGGGGACTTAATTTTTATCATTTAATATTATGTAACAGAACCTGCTATCAATAGAGTATATGTAAATTTGTTACTTTTTACACTGAGATCAAAATTTAAATACAAATGTATTTAAAGTTAGTGAGAGCCTGATTTGTTTAAAGGTTAATATCATGAAACATAAAAAAAATATTTGGTCACTTTGCCGCACAAAAGGAAAGTTAAAAGCTCTCAGCTTTTCCTTGATTTGTTTTCAATGCAATATATTGTGTTAACAACTATTCACGTAGATTCAGAAAACAATAAATGCAAACAATAAATTGCCTCCTAAGAGGAGGCAAAAATGACTTCAAACCTGGAACACTCTAAGATTGTAAAAGGCCCTGCCTTACCTGAAATAAGGGTCTGCCTCCCACCCTGCTACAAGTCAGAATGTTTCCAAAATAAGTCAGCTTTCAGCTCATTTAAAATTATATACAAAAAATTGTTATTTGTTGTAGAATTGCTGTGATATGAAATAGGAAATATAATATATAACTCTGTCAGGTTTTAGGATGACTATTACGCAAACTAGATATGTTTTTACGTTTGTTAATTCTATTTTGTATTTTCCTTGTGAGCTCTGTAGCTGATGCCAGATTAATGTTTTGAAGAAGAATACTAGGCCATCACCTATGAAACAGATGAG
>JAJEJO010053163.1:26448-75930 GCA_020662805.1 Glaucomys volans | reverse complement strand
GGGCGGCGGGGTGGCGCGGGCGGGGCGGCGGGGCCGGGCCGCGGGTGTGCTTCGCGCCCTGGCGCGGCCCGTGCCTCGATTTGCCCACCGGCCAGGAACCAGCGCCTGGTCACCGCCGCCCGGGTGCGGGTGGACTCGGAGACTGCGAGGCCGAGAGCGGGTGTGCGCGCGGCGGACAGACACCGGCGCCTCGCGGGGGGCGCGAGGAAAGGGCGGGGCCGGGCGGCGCGGGGTCCGCGGGCGGCCGCGCCGGGCCGAGCTGCTGACTCATCAGGTGTCCGTCGCGTCTCCACGCGCTGGGTCCCCGCGGGTCGGCAGGGGCGGCGGCGGCGGGGAGACCCCGCCGCGCGGCTTTGGCCCGCCACGCGCGTGCGAGCCCAGCGGAGACGTGCTGAGTCATCAGCATGAGGTCACTCGGTGCTCCTGCTGACGCTGGGCTGGGGCGGGGGCTGGGGCGGGGGCTGGGGCGGGGGCCCGGGCCAGCAGGCCGGGCCTCGGCGGCGGAAGGAGGGCAAGGTGCGGGGTGGCGAGGGCCGGGCCCTGTTTAAGTTTTGCAGAGCTGCGAAGAGGGGTGGGTGTCACGCTGCAGGTTTCCTCCCGGGGTGGAAGGTGAAGCCCGGGCCTGCGCATCGCTCCAAGGCAGTTCCCGGGCATCTGGCCCCGATCCCACGTCTGGGGCAGTTCCCCAAACTGGGAAACAGTTCTCTGAGTGAGAAGATGGGAGGAGCTTAGGTGGGCCGAGCTTGCCTGGCTGGGAAGCTGGCTTTCCCTGCGACTGGACTGGTCTGGCCGGCCACGCTGGGCCTCCCCTAATGGAGAAGACAGGGAGGTAGTGGGAGAAAGAGGGGTGTGTGGCATAGAGGAAGCAGGGGCGATTTTACCAGGAAATTGCAAATGAGAGGAAGTGGGGGACCTAGACAGCAGGTGGGAACCTTGGGGTACAGGCGTTGTGTAGAAGAATGCAGTTCCCAGTCACCCCAAAGTTTGCCCACTTGAATTGTGGGGTTTCAGTGTTGTGTAAAGTTAGCAAAGAGTGTGCCCTGATGGGCGTATAGCCTAGTACCTGGGGGTTCAGGAAATGACAGCCTGAGGGTGCTGTGGCCTTGAAGGGCTCAAGCAGAAAGATGGGCACTTACTCTACTGCTTCTTTTGCTCTGGGTTCATGACTGGGTCAGGCTGACCTTGTGGCTTGCCCTTAGGGATGGTCTCCACCCCACATGCAGCATCCTTACTTACTGAGCCCTGGGGCTTGTAGGGCCCAGGTATTTTCACACTTTAGATTTTTTATGGTGTAGAATTTTATGTCCCAGGAAAATTTAGAGTTCCATGGTGTGTTTTTTTACGTCTTCTCAGTCATTTGTGTTTCAGTGGAAACTAAATTTTAGGTTCTTTCAAAAGTGTCCAGAGGGGATGGGTCTGGAGTTTGGGGTGCCAGAGCATCCAAACTCCTGCCTAGGACTTTTGGTCATTGGGGTTTGCAGGCCAGGATGAAGGAGCAAGGACAGCTGTCCTACCACTTGCTTTTCCTCTTTCCTGGCTCTCATCCTTGAGAGGGTGGCCCAGAGTCTCTTGGAAGTCTCGGTATGACCATCCATGCCTCCTCTGTGAGCAGGTTCTTCTTATAGGTGAGCAAAAGGTGAAGGATGCCTGGATCCCTTCACCAGGCTTCAGGACCCGAAGGAGGGCTGAGATGGGGTAGCTTCTTGATCATCCAGCCTCAGGATCCCCCTGAGGCTCTGGCTTAATTTGTATCCCCAGCAGGCAACTGGAAGTACCAGCTTCTCTGAGACCTGCCCTTCCCCCCACCATGCACACATGCATACACACATGCACACACACACCTTTGATTAGGAGGCGATTGGCTTCACTTGTGCTGAGTTCAGGCCTTCTGCAGAGGGTGAAATCTGTTGAGGAGGCACTTTTCTGCTCCCATCTGCCATACTCCGCACTTTTCTGTGTGATCTCCTCAGGAAGTCACCGTTATCATTGTGCTTAGCAGTCAGGGTGGGGGAAGGATGGGGGTGAGAAAAACCTGTGCCAGGGCAGCATCCCTGCATCCTGTCTGTGCTCAAGGTGGGAAAGGCCCTTTAGGCTGTGCTGTGGCTGGCTCCTGGAGTGCATGGGGCCAGCCTGTGAGACAGGCAGATTCCCTGCGGACCTACAACTCTGGTCTCCCGCTTTTTGATCTGGAAAGATTCTTGGCTCTCTGATGCTCTTGGTGACCTGGTATGGGGAGGTGTCCGTGGCTTCCCCAGCCTATTCTGCAGGCAACCTGGCCTCTGGGCACAGGGCTAGGTAAGGAGGGATCTCTAGTGGGAACAAGCTCTTCCACCTCTCCAGCCACACTCCAGCTCCCCTGATGAGGGTGGGAAGTTCCTTCATCCCTGCCCCCCAGTTGCCTAAAGTGAGGAAGAGATGAGATGGCCCTGCTCTCCTGTGTCTAACCTGGAAAGTAGGGGATGGAGCATGGGGTAGTCCTTGCCTAAGGGTCTGGTGGAGGCTGAGCTGGGTGGGGATTCCCTGGACTAGGTGTACAAAAATGTCCCAGCAGGGCTTCAGAAATCTGAAAGTGAGTTGGGGGGGCCAAAGAGTCAGGTGAGTGTACAGGAGGTAACCCTTTTGCTTTCGTTCCCTGGCCCTGTGGCATTGACCCCATATGAGGAGCCAGAGAGCAGTCCTGCCTACTCCTGCCTTCCTCCAGCGGAACAGGCCCCCAGTGTGGTTAACTGGGGGACCTTGTGAAACACCCTGGTGGGAGTGGGGCAGGGCTCAGGATGCTGCAACTGAAAGCCACAGGATGGTTACTCCATCATCAGAGGAGGTGGACAGGGAGGGCTGGAGGGGTCTCAAGGCTCTCCCTCTCAGCCGGATTGCCTGCCACCTGGAAGGTGATGGGAATCCCCACCAGCTTGCAAACACAGCCTAGCTAGGAGGCATCTCTGGGAGACTCAGGCCTGAATCCCCAAGGGACGGTCCTCAGAGCCCTGGAGGGAGCAGGAACTGCCCCATGAGGGCTTAGGGAAGACAGCGGTAGGAGGTAGGACCCTGAAATACACAGACAGCACAGTCACTGGCTGGCCCTCACCTGCTGTTGGCACCAGCAGCAGGTCTCCTGGGGCCCTGGCTGTTGGCTGGCCTCAGGAGCAGGCTGGGCCTGGAGGGAGGGGATGTGCTGAGTCAGCGTGACTCGCCAGGAACAGTGCGCTCTTGGGCAGCACTGGGGTTATTTTTAAAGCTCCGCTTCCTTCTAGGCTTGCCCCTCCCGCGTTTATTCCCTCTGATCTCTCCCCCTGCCCCTTTGTCTGTCCCCTGCTTTCCTCACAGCCTTCAGTTCCCCTTCCCCCATCAGATCTCCCTGACCTCCCACCTGGTTCTCTAGGGGCAGGGTGGTCAGGAGCAGCCCATCTCAGGAGAGGCAAAGCCCAAAGGTACCAGGGGAATGGGCAGGTGAGGGGCAGGGCTCTTGGGGCTGGGTGGCAGGCTCCCTGGAGGGATGTGTGTGTGGAGCTTGTGTGAACTGGGGAGGGCAGTTGGGTGGTCTGCAGGGTCCTGACCCCTGCCCTGTGTCTTGCAGAGTGCCTGCTCACTGTGCCCCGGGTTATGACGACCCCCAATAAAGGAAGCAAGGCCTTGAAGGTGAGTGGGCATGGCAGGGGAGGCTCTGGCTGGAGTGTGGGGCGCCCTGCTCAGCTGCCACCCTGCACTGTGCTACCGTAGGTGAAGCGGGAGCCAGGTGAGAATGGCACCAGCCTGACAGATGAGGAGCTGGTGACCATGTCGGTTCGTGAGCTGAACCAGCACCTGCGGGGCCTGTCCAAAGAGGAGATCATTCAGCTGAAGCAGCGCCGTCGCACACTCAAGAACCGGGGCTATGCGGCCAGCTGCCGCGTGAAGCGGGTGACGCAGAAGGAGGAGCTGGAGAAGCAGAAGGCGGAGCTGCAGCAGGAGGTAGAGAAGCTGGCCTCTGAGAACGCCAGCATGAAGCTGGAGCTCGACGCCCTGCGCTCCAAGTATGAGGCCCTGCAGAACTTCGCCAGGACCGTGGCCCGCAGCCCTGTGGCCCCGGCTCGGGGCCCCCTTGCCGCTGGCCTGGGGCCCCTGGTTCCCGGCAAGGTGGCCGCCACCAGCGTCATCACAATAGTAAAGTCCAAGACGGACGCCCGGTCGTAGGGACGTGCAGGATTGCCGGGCAGGTCTTCGAGGGGCCACTAGGCGCATGGCGAAGTCAGCAGCCCTGTCCCACTTCCTCCTCTCCCCTCTCCTTCCTCCTCCCCTTTTCCCCCTCTTTTCCCTTCCCTGCAAAGCACAACCTGTTCCCCAGGGGCACTGGGCTGAGCCCCTTTGATCTCATCTTGTCGTCAGTGCGTGTGTGTTTGTACGCCGGGATTGGTCAGTTCGGTGGTGATACTGGGTTGCTCCTAACCCTCTTTGTACCTAAGCCATGCAGGCTAGGAGTCTAGGGCGAGCACGGTGGGAATGGAAGAGAGAGTGGGAGATCCAGTGAGCAAACTGGGCCTCAAGGTCTGCCCTCCCCTTCGGGGTGCCCACGGTCCACAGCCTGCCAGACTGGCAGGGGATTAGAGGGGTTCTCTGTCTTTAGACCCAGGCAGGCAGCTCAGCTCAGCTCAGTCCAGCCCAGCAGAAAGAAAGAGGCTCTACTCTGAAGAGTGGGGTGTCCTTGAAGGCTCTGGGCAGGTAGGTCTCCCGCCTGGGCACTGTGGGTGCTGGGGCAGGGGCTTTGGCGTCAACACTGACACAGTGCACTGAACAAGACCAAATCACTGGCTGTGAGCGTGCGTGGAGGTATGTCGGTGTGTCCTATGATGGGTTCCGTGTCACTGTTTACATGACCTATTTGTGTGGTTATATAGCCCTTTATTTAAAAGAGAAGTTCCTTTTACGAAGTTATTAAATTATATGTTTAAGAGCTAAAGAGAAAAAAAGAGCTGCAGAGTATTTATAAAATTGTCTTTTAAAAAAAAAAAGCAAGTAAAAAGAACATTTGACCATATAAATGGAAAAGGGAAGAAAGTATAATAGTAACTTTGCTAGTTTAAAAAAAGAAGAGAAAAAAAAAAAGAAAAAAAATCCCTTCTTGTAAACTTACGGACAACTCTTTGTGGCTGTTGGAATTTAGTTTTTATATACACAGAGTTATCAGACATTATTTATAAAACTTAGTTTAAAAAAAAGGAAAAAAAAAAAAAAAAAAAAAAACAAGCGGCGAGCCGACCGAGGCCATCCTCTTTGATATCTCTTTTGCAATTGTACCGAAAGTGACTTACTCCTTTGCCCTTCCTGCTTCCGTCTCTTGCCGGTGCCGTGGTGTTGTCCGTGCCTGGTGAGGTTTTGTGCAGCCGTAAAGTGCTGGTGCTTCTGGTGACCTTTGACCTGTGGCCGTCCCTTCTTGTGTATTTTCCCGTGTTTGTTTTTTTGGATTTGGTTGTTTTTGCTTCTGCTGGCTTGCTGGACCTGAGCTGGGCCGGGGTACCAGGCAGTGCCTACTCCATTGGAGTGTGGACGTCCATGCCTGCCAGTCCAGCCTTTTCTGCTTTCAGAGCCTGCCCATTGCCCCAGGTGGTCTGCTGAGGGGCTCTGCCACTCCCGCCTGTGCTGAGCCTTGGTTTCATAGGTGTGTCTGGGGCTTGGGCTGAATCACTGGCAGGGTAGGTGAAATTGAGGGCCATCCAGAGCCTCCATGCTGCTTCCACATCCACCACCCCTGGCCCTACTGGGTGGTGGCATTGCAGGGACCAAGGAGTTACTGTGGGTGCCCACAGAGCTGTGGCCAAGCTGTTCCTAGCTGTCTTCCTTCTGGCCTTGGCTTTATTCCTATAGGCCTCAGCTTGGCTGGGACACTCAAGGGACCCACCCTAATGGGTTGCAGATCCTACTGCTCACTCCTGAGCTGGCTCTGTGCTGTGGTGTGTTGCTTCCCAGGCAGAATAGTCAGGGGCTCCACCTGGGGCAGCCCCTTCTCTGCTTCACTGTGAGGATCTAGGTGACCTCCACCAGTTCTAGACAAGGGCTTGGGCTCCAAAGCTGGGTCTGTCCCTTCTCTGCTGGTCTGTGCTGGCAGCTCTTGGCTCCAGGCCCTTCTTCCTCCTCTCTTTGGGATCTGTGTCTTCCAGGGATTGCTGCTCAACTTGGAGGTGCTTCTCTGCGGTGTCCCAGCCCACTTCCCTTTCCCAGCTGCCTGACAGAGGCTGCCAACTTTCTAGGCTTGGCTCAGGAAGCTCCTCATGGGGATGTGACCAGGGCTGGTGCCCATGTCCCCCCACCCCCAAAAGAGGTATAGCCCCATCTCTGGGAATGTGGGCTTTGACCTCTTGACAAGGTTGCTGGTGTCCTCTTTGGGGGACCCTGGATCCCTGAAAAGCACAGAAATGTGGGCTGGTGAGAGGAAAGACTACTCAACAGGTATTCACTTTGTGGACAGCAGGATTTTCGCCCAGAATTTCAACTGGCATGTCATAGGGTGGAAGCTGGGCATCTGCCATCCATAGTGTCTTGAGGGAATCCTTTGGTTCAGGGTGCTCAGACAGTCCTATTGGTACCTGAGACTGCTACAAATGGAAATTCTGACTTGAACGAGTCACCTCATGACATCATCCCTTCCTTTAGTCTAGCTAACTGGAAGGCAGATGCAAGCTGCTGCTATTGGTCATAGCAGCAGAGTTGGAATGGATCAAGTTTGTCCTTAAGAGATGGGTAGGGCCAGGCCCTCCATGTCCTTTGGTCCTGGCTGGAAGTGGAGGCATCGCTGAATAATGCTCTACAGGTGTAGAGCTAGAGAGTCGGGGGTTGGTGCAGTCGAGGAAGAGGAGGTTGAGCCTGGGCCAGTACTGAGTAGAAGTTGCTATCTTGGTTTGGTGTAAAGAAGTAGCTCTGGGGTTGGTGAAGCTGTGCTTCTTTCTGTGGTGTTTGGATTTGGAGCAACTCTTACCTTGGGTCCGTCAAGCCAGCCCTGCAGGGCCACACCATCCCTTTCCCTTCACCTTGATTTCTTGGCAGTAGATTCTGTGTCCATATGTGACTATTGGCTGTCTTTTTGATCCTTGTTGATTATGTTTTATTGCTGTGAGGGTATTGTGTTCTTTCTTATCTCAACTTTTCTGACACAGTGAATTGAGGGTTTTGGCTGAGGCCGGGTCTCCCAGACTTGTCCGCCCAGTAAACCATATGTGCGTCTTTCCTCCTCCTTTATCCTAATGTGGATGCTCAGATTTCAGAGGGGAGGGGGGATAAATGAACAGGTTAGCTCTTGCCAAAATGAATGGCCCCAGAGAGCCCTCCCTGTGGTCCCTGGCTGCTGCTCCAGGGTGGTGCTTCCCTTAATACAGACACTCCATGACTGCTCTGTGTTGTGTACTGAGCTTTCTGCTGGACAGGCCTTCCTGCAGGTTATTCTCCGTCCATATTTCAGGTCTGTGTGCACACCTCTGTCAGCAGCAGCCGCCTTGGGCAGTGCTTGGGCTGACTTCTCTGATCAGCTATAGCCTGCTTTGGGATGGTGGTCAGGCCACATCCCTACTGCTCCCTGCCTGCAATGGCCACTTAGCCAAAGCTCCCATCCGCAGCTGGCAAACCTGAACCACAGCCTGCTACACCATTTCCGCTCTAGGATCTTGTGAGTTACATTTTTAAGCTGTGGTTTGGTGAAAGGAACCAATACATTAACGATTTTTTCCCCAGAAGCCACTGAATAATTTTTTGGGGTGTTCTCACCTTCCAGTTGACTGTCTGGTTTTGGAGCAGTTGTAGAGAGCATAGTACATAATCAGTGCCACACAGAAGCAGGCCTGCCAGAGCTTCTCATGGGCTATCCTGCTCTGCCTTGTGTATCTTGGTCATGTTCTGTACCTGCTGGGCTAACTGCACACATTTCCACCTCCCCCCTGGAGCAGCAGCATTGATACTGGGTGTTGCTTGAGTCTGAGGTGGAGTTGTAAGAGTGTATCCCTGTGAGCTGTTCTTGGTGACAGCAGTTGGGCTTTCTGCCTCTCCAGCAGCCTCATGTTCCAGCCCTGCCCTTCCTCCCATCCCTCCATCCGCTAGTCCCTGAAGCCTTTAACCAAACGGGAGTGGGTGCGGAAAGCCTTCTCCTGGCAACTTAGGGCAACAGGACAAGGGCTACCCTGTGTCCAGCTCTGTTGGTCTCCTGGCACTGAGAGGTGTGTCCCAACAGAGTTGATCAGCCCCTGCTTGCCCTGCTGAGGGCTGAAGCCAGGGGGAGGTTGGAGGGGGTACCCTGAGATCCGCTGGAGTGAGGGCCGGGGACTGGCTTCGAGGAGAGGCCGAGGGGCCCACACCGTGTAGGGCGGTCAGGGGCCTCAGCGGAGCAGCAGCCTTGGTGCGCACCCGCGCCCTGCGCAGTATTTATTGCTAAGTTATTGTCCAGGAGGGGCGGCGCTGGGCCTGGCCCCGGGTATTTATTGCTGTACATAGTGTATGTTTGTGATATATAAGGTTTTCTTTATTTTGTATATGATCAATAAACGCCTTTTAAAGAGACCTGCAGGTGATTCTTTGGTGCGACGCGCTGGGGCCGGAAGGGGCGGGTCAGGGCTGGCGCGCGCATGCGCTCACGTTGCTGCCGGTCGAGGCGGAAGCGGAAGCCGGAAGCGCGGTCCCGGGAGCAATGGCAGCCGGCGGTCTGAGCCGCTCGGAACGCAAGGCGGCGGAGCGGGTCCGGAGGCTGCGGGAGGAGCAGCAGCGGGAGCGCCTCCGCCAGGTAGGCTGCCGCCGCCCCCACGCCCGCGCGCGCCCGCGCCGTCGCTCACCGCCCGCCCGTCCGCCCGCAGGTGTCGCGCATCCTGAGGAAGGCGGCGGCCGAGCGCAGTGCGGAGGAGGGCCGGCTGCTGGCCGAGAGCGAGGACCTGGTCACCGAGCTGCAGGGCCGGAGCCGGCGGCGTGAGGGCCTCAAGCGGCGGCAGGAGGAGGCGAGTTCCGCTCGGCGGGCGGCGGTGGCGGCGGCGGGCGGCGGTGGTGGCGGCGGCGGGCGGTGTGACTAGTCCCTGCTCCCGGCAGGTGTGCGATGACCCGGAGGAGCTGCGTAGGAAGGTCCGGGAGCTGGCCGTCGCCGTCCGGAATGCCAAATACTTAGTGGTGTACACCGGCGCGGGCATCAGCACGGTAGGGACGGAGGCGGGCCAGGCGGGTGTGGGCGCCCTCGTCTGGGAGACTGAACCGAGACAGTCCGTGCTAGTTAGGTCACCACCGGGTGGCAAAGAAAAGCGCCTTTGAAGCAGCTTTAAGGTCTCTCTCTTTCTCCATATACGAAACGGCTTAATATAAAAGTTAGCCAAGGCAGACTTAAAAACGCTTGATCTCTGTTACAAACACTAAAACAGATGGAAGTAGACGTAGTAGCGAACTGCCTCTGTCCACCCCTTCTTAAAGTTAAGGGAGTTAATGGACAGACCCAAGTTATGCGAGCAGAGTTCAGTCTCCTCTTCATGTGGTTTCCCCACCTTGTAAGGAAGAGAAGTACAAAACAAGACAGTAATAATCAGAATGTGCTGGGTAAAGAAAAGAAATGCACTGGGTTTTGAGAAGTTTGACAAGATATCCTGGACTGTGGAACATGACTAGCTTTGAGTGTGAATGACAGGTCATTTGATGGAAATCTGATCCAGGAGTGTGAGGTGTTAGGCATGGGTAGGCCCAGCAGAAGTGAACATCAAGTAATTTGTACCCTTAGGAAGTTAGGTGACAGTAATCAGCCATATAAACAAATAAACAATGCTGGCTGTGTGGTTGCTATCCCAGAAATCCAGACAGGCATTTAGTACTCAAAACTGGTGCCTCTCTCCCAGTGGGCTGGCTGCAGAAGGTGGTATTGAGTTGGGGCCTTGAAGGGAGGAAGATTTACAGTTCAAACAGATAACAGCAGAGGTCCAGTAGCAGGAATGTGTAAGGTGAGATTACTGCTTTAAACTCACAAGTACCTGGAGCCCAAGCATCTGGGGCCCCCTCCTTCATAGGTGTGTCTAAAAATCCAGTTGGGATTATTGGATGACAGTACTGTCACCTCTCACAAATCTAATGGCAACTAAAAATCACACATAGCTTATTTTTATCTGTTATTGTTTGAATAATATTGAACACAGTGCTGTTTTTTTTGGGGGGGGTGTTTGTTTTTTACACAAGGGATTGAACCCAGGGGTGCTTAACCACTGACCCACATCTCTAGCCCTTTTTATTTTTTGAGATGGGGCTTGCAGAGTTGCTTAGGGCCTTGCTAAGTTGCTGAGGCTGGCCTCAAGCTTGCAATCCTCCTACCTCAGCTTCTCTCTAGCTGTTGGGATTACAGGTGTGTGCCACCATGCCCAGTTCTGTTCTTCATTTGAAATATGCCAGAATCACTGGTCAGAGTGGCATTTGTCTGAGATTAAATAGCAGTGAGAGGACAGGGCCTCCCCAGAGAGGATCACAATACACCTGGATCCTGTTTGCTTTCTGCTTCCTTCTTAGGATTGGTTTATTTCACTGGATCAAAACCTTGGAAAATTAAGCACTGTGTGGTGGTGCATGCCTATAATCTCAGAGTCTAAAGAGGCTGAGGTAGGAGGATCGCAAGTTTAAGGCCAGGCTGGGCAACTTAGTGAAAACCTGTCTCAAAAAATTAAAAGGGTGTAGCTCAACAGTAGAGCATCCCTGAGTTCCGTCCTTTGTACTGAAAATAAACGAAACTTGGAAAAACAAATGTTTATCTCATTTGGAGAGGTTGTCCTGTATGTGTTGAGGTAGAATGGGAATTATTCAGAGTTTCAGGATAATATAATCTGGACAGAGGAGTGTTCTCACCCAGGGGCTTGCCATTGCTAAATATTTCTTTAGTAGGCTCTGAAAACACAGATGAACCTAATCAGTTCTCCACCTCAGTGTGGTGAACAGATATGGCCATAGATCGAGGCTTCTCTCAGCTTAAGCCTGGAAGGATGAGCTGGGCTTGGCAGGAAGAGGAAGTCCAGGTGGAGGGAAGGAACTGCACTGGGGCATACTTCACCTGGGGTCAGGCATGTAGTTGTGGAAGGAATGAAGGCCAGTCTGTGGGCCACCCTGGAATGTGGCATGTCCCATTTGGAGAGTTCTGTGGATACCCACAGTGATGGCTTTTCCTTGGGCTTATCTTTTTTCTGAATGTGCAGGCAGCCTCTATCCCAGATTACCGGGGCCCCAATGGAGTGTGGACACTGCTTCAGAAAGGGAGGAATGTGAGGTGAGCAGCCCACATGTAGCCTTCCCATGTGGTGGAGCGGAGCTGCACAGCCTGGCCTGCAGCTCCTTCACCTCTGCTTTCCCTTCGCCCAACAGTGCTGCTGACCTGAGTGAGGCAGAGCCTACCCTCACCCACATGAGTATCGCCCGTTTACATGAGCAAAAGCTGGTAAGAGCCCACTGTGACTGGCATACTCACTCAGGGCCAGGCCTGGGACCTAGAGCCATAACCTCAGTACCCAAGTGGGCAGCTGTATCTCACCTCTGCCAGTCGACCCTGTAATGAGGATCCTCAGAAGGTCAGACTCCTGTTTGATCCTGTGGAGTTTCCTCTTCCAAAAGAAAGGGTATCCCCTGCCCTGCACTGTTCCCTCCAGGGCCAGCCTGCAGTTTCTCCAGCTTCTCTTGCATTGCCCCAGGTGCCTTGGAAGCCTACCTAGCCACAGGGAAGCTTGTCAGAAACCTCTTGAGGCCCTCTGCTGAGCAACTTCAATCTAGTAGGAAAGGGCGATATCTTTCTGGGTCCTTTGGGACCTGAAATAAATGACCCAAGAGGGCATCTATCTGGAGCAGAGTGGCTATACCTGCACCCAAAACCTTAAGCCACTTCCCAGTCTTACAGGGACAACACAGATGCTTGCCTTCCCAGCTGCTCTGAGTGTGTCAGAGCTGGTAGTGGGAGAACATAGTACCTCCCCACCATGGGACCCTCCCAAGTCCTGGTGGGATGCACCTGGTCTTGGGAGTTCTTGGCTAGGCTGGGCTCAGAAGGTTTTCACTGCTGTCGGTTGCTCCCCCATTCCCATGCTGACCACACCACGTCTGCCTTCCAGGTACAGCATGTGGTGTCTCAGAACTGTGACGGGCTCCACCTGCGGAGCGGGCTGCCACGCACGGCCATCTCAGAGCTCCATGGGAACATGCACATTGAAGTGAGCAGTGCTACGGGGACACAGGGCCTGGGTGGCAGGCAGGTCCCACTCACGGTGTCCTCTTGTCCTCAGGTCTGCACCTCCTGCATCCCCAACAGGGAGTATGTGCGTGTATTTGACGTGACAGAACGCACTGCTCTCCACCGACACCAGACAGGCCGGACCTGCCACAAGTGTGGGGCTCAGCTCCGGGATACCATTGTGCACTTTGGAGAGAGGGGGACCTTGGGGCAGCCTCTGAACTGGGAGGCTGCAACAGAGGCTGCAAGCAAAGCAGACACGATTTTGTGTTTAGGGTCCAGCTTGAAGGTATGTGATGACATCATGGTAAACCCAGTGCAGAGTAAGCATGTCTTCCCCTGCCTGGCAAACCACCTTGTGTGCATTGGTTCCTGTTTTTCCAGCCTTGTTCCTCACATGTATATGTTGTGTCTGGTCTATTCTCGAAGGTCCTAAAGAAGTATCCCCGCCTCTGGTGCATGACTAAGCCCCCCAGCCGGAGGCCAAAGCTCTACATTGTGAACTTGCAGGTAACTTGGGCACTCAGAGCTGGTTTCTTTGACCCGAGACTTAGATCTGAAGAACCAGAAAGACATCCCACATCCATACCTTGGGAAATCTAGTACAAGCCCAGGTGGGTACCTGGGGAGTGCTGACCAAGTGCTGACTCAGTGCTAACTGAGCCTACAGAATTCAAGGCTGACAGAGTGGGGAGGAATAGGGACTTCTTGCTTGTTTTTGTTGTTGTTGTTGTTGTTGTTTTGTTTTTTGGTACTGGGGATTGAATCAAGGGACACTTTATCACTGAGCTACATCCCCAGCTCTTTTACTTTATATTTTGAGATAGGACCTTGGTTGTTGAGGGTCTTGCTAAGGTTGCCCGGGCTGACCTCACATTTGTGACCCTCCTCCCTCACCCTCCCAAGTTGATGG
Source organism: Glaucomys volans (assembly GCA_020662805.1). Taxonomy (NCBI): domain Eukaryota; kingdom Metazoa; phylum Chordata; class Mammalia; order Rodentia; family Sciuridae; genus Glaucomys; species Glaucomys volans. Next base: position 62,842 of record JAJEJO010053163.1, on the reverse strand, counting down.
GCTTATAGGTGTGCACCACTGCACCCTGCCTCACTTGCTCTTGCTTTTTTTTGTCTTCAGTGGACCCCAAAGGATGACTGGGCTGCCCTGAAGCTTCATGGGAAGTGTGATGACGTCATGCAGCTCCTCATGGATGAGCTGGGCCTGGAGATTCCCCTCTACAACAGGTGAGTGGGCAAAGCTGGGTCACCCCATGTCCCTTCCCCTCTGTGGTGGGCCGTGTCCGTCTGCTCCTGTGAGCTGAGCGTGGAGGAAGTTCTGAGGTGTTGTGAGCACTGTTTGAAGTGAACTGAAGCATGTGGCCTCCAGAGCGACTAGCCTCAGTGGTTGACTGAGGTGGCAAGACTCCTCAGTGGTTGACTGAGGTGGCAAGACTCCATGTGTACACACTTCTGTCTGGCTGGTGTGTTGCCCAGCGTCCCTTGCAGGGAGTGGGAATCAGCCGGTGTGTTCTACATGACCTTTCCTTGTTGACCTCTCAGACAAACTGAGTGGAAAGGGGCCTGGAGGGGATGAGGACTTGACTACTCCAATCAAACAGAATCATTGTCCTTGGTTTTGGGCGTTGGCATATTTGGGGGAAGCATAAACTGTGCCTTAATACGGAATTTGTGATAATTTAGACTTGGTATATGTGTTGAGTAAAAAGTTTACACTTTCTTTCTCTGTGAATTTTCAGGGTCTTATAGGGGAAATCAGTAACTTCTTTTAATCAAAGGGTTCAAGAAATTAAGGATCCCTTCACCTCTGGGCCTGGCAATTCTTGTATGTTATGTTTGTGGTGTTCTGTGACGTGGGCCTATTGTGTCCTGTATTTTTTTTTTTTTTTACATTAACTTAGCTCATTTTCTTTATCAGTGCTTATGTGTACCTTACGTTTCCAACATGTGGTTCTACATCTCAGTCAGACACATTTGGTCTGTGGGCCGCTTCTCCCCAGTCAGCTGGCCATCCTTCTCATCCCCGTCATGCAGTCTGGGAAGGGGAAGAGGGTCTGGGCCACCTGCCCCGGCTGAACTAGTGAGAGGTGGGGCCCAGCGTTGCTAGTGAGCATCCCTGGAGACACCACCCCTTAGGGCTGTTGCCCTCCCACCTTGTGTGAGCGTAGCACACTAAACACTTGAACTATGAGGAGGCCACTAGGGTGGGTGCAGGCCTTCGAGTTGCCACCCAAGGAGATCTCCTCTCCTGCAGCTCTTCTGTAGCTTGGTGATGATGCAGCTACCACCAACCAAAGCCCAGCCATGGTTAAAAGACAAGAAGGGAGGGGGAGGGAAGGCAGGTGACCTCAGACAGCTTCCCTGTGCTGGGATGGGTTGCACTGTGAGGTCCCAGACCTGCCTGATGCAGCCTTCCCTTCTTGGTAGGTGGCAGGATCCAATCTTCTCCCTGGCGACTCCCCTTCGAGCTGGTGAAGAAGGCAGCCACAGTCGGAAGTCATTGTGCCGAAGCAGAGAGGAGGCCCCACCTGGGGACCGGGGTGCCCCACTTACCTCAGCCCCCATGCTAGGGGGCTGGTTTGGCAGAGGCTGTGCCAAACGTGCAAAAAGGAAGAAAGCCATATAACCTGGTGTTGATGAAGAATAATTGGCACTTTGCAGAGGGCTGGAACTCTCGTTCAGGGGCCAGTGTCACTGTCAAGGCCCAGTTGCCCCCAAAGGGTCTAGTGGGAAGAACTCCTGGGGGTGATAGGTCACCTTGACGTTTTTTAGCCATTTGTCTGTCCTTGTGGGAAGCCCCCTTGCACTGCACGGTTGCCCCCATTAAGGGCATGACCACTGAGGACACCCCTTCTCCATACAAGAGGTGGCAGCAGGCTTTTCTGTGAGGACAGAGCTGGGTCCATCCCAGCCTAGCCGGCAGAGGAGCCCACGGCTGCCTTACCTCACTCACCAGGCTACTCTCAGGGCCTTCCAAATTTCTACTCCTTCTTACTAAAAAGCTGACTTTATAGAAATTTCTGTTGGGTATGCGGCAAAGGGTTAATTCCAAGCCTTGGCTCGGTACAGACCTTTCTTATTAAATATTTCTGCACTGTGTTCGTGTCCGAGTAACTGCTGTTCTCACCACCGAGCGGCTGCGCGCAGTGGTTGCTTAAAAGCTCCCCTTCGTGGGACTGCCCCACAAGAGTGCACGAAGGCGGCGGTGGCGGAAGCACCGGCGCGGTACCAGCCTGTCCCTTCTGCCAGGTGTGCGGCGAGTCACACAGGCCGATGTGGCCGGAGGGAGGGGGTGGCGTATGCCATTGGCTGTGCTGGAGGGCGGAGGGGCGGTCGGGACTCGGGGATGCAGGTCATTGGCTGCATGCTGGAGGCGGGGCGGGGAGGTGCTCGCTATTGGCCACCCGCAGCGGGCTGGAGGGCGGGGCCTGGGGGCGGAGCTAGGTGTTGACGGCTCATGCCATTGGTCATGCGCCGCGGGTGAGGCCCGCGTGACGGCGCGCGCGGGGCGGGCCGGCGGCCCTCGGAGTCGCTGGAGCTGCGGCACCGCACCGCCGCTGCGGGGCCATGATCCGTAACGGGCACGGGGCTGCGGGCGGCGCGGAGCGGCCGAGCCCAGCGGGCGGGCGCGCGGTGCGGGTGTGGTGCGACGGCTGGTGAGCGGGGCGGGGGCGGGGTTGGGGGCGGGCGGCCGGCAGTTTCCTCCCGGGGTCCCGCGCCGGCAGTTGCCCGGGGGCCGGCCCGCGCCTGCGGTCGCGCCCTTCGGCGTGTCGCCAACCCCTGTCGGGTCGCGGGTGCCTAGCCCAGGGCTTCCCTGATGTCCCCTGATGGCTCCTCAGCGACGCCTGCCGACTCGGGCTTGGAGCCTTCCGGGGCTCTGGCGCTGCGGGCCGCGCGAGGCCAGCCCAGGTCTGATTCCTTCGAGGTTAGGCGCGAAATGTGCCGACGCCGGTGCCGCCGGCGGTGTCCTTCCGGAAGACTGAAGATGCGCCCCTTGGCGTTCACCGGGAACTGCCGGCCTTCCGAGGCTCTGTGGGGGCGCACAGGCTCCCGGGCTGTGGTGGGTCCGGAATGCCCTGGGCTTTTCTGTCAATTTAGAGGAGGTCATTGTTTTGAAGAAAGTTTGGGGCTGTCAACAAGTAGAAGGAAAGCTGACCTTTCTGATGGCCTGCTGCCCTCGGTGATTTCACAGGCCTGCACCTGATAAAGTGGGGAGGGACCTCGGCTGGTCAGCCCAGAGCTCCCGAGGAGGCTTAGAGGGGAGCAGGTAGAACTTTGGAATCTTTTGCACCTGAGTCACCTTGGGAAGAGGGAACACGGCTTCCTGTTGGTGGACTCTGACCTTGGCCCTGGCCAAGGGCCCACCCCAACCAGGCCACAGGCCATAGTAGCTAGGATCCAGTGTTCCTCTTTCCCCTTTGTGTTCCCCCAATCCAGCCTCCAACCCTTCCTATCCAGTCTGTGCAGTGGGCACATGAGCTGGATGACTTTGATCCTGGGCCTGAACCCTGTAACCCCACATAACTTGTCAGCTGGGGCCCCCTAAACTGTGGTGAGAGTGGTAGATGGCTATTCCAAGAGGGGGCGGGGCAGGGGTGGTGGCACTGCTCCAGTTGCCTGATCACACCACGGGATGGGGATCTCTGGAGGGAAGCAGTACCAACCCAGGGCCCAGCATTGGCTCACAGAGGAGTGGGAGGGCTGTTGCCAGTGTGTGCACGAGCACCGGGGGCTCAGGACATTGCAGGGGACTAAGAAGCCTTGAGCTGGAAAGTGCACTCAGAGCTAAACTCGAATTTGAGGATAAGAACTCTAGAACCAAGTGACAGGCTGTTTTTCACCCAGAGAGTAAAGCCAGGCAGTGGAGAAGGAAACGAGATTTTCAAACTCGATTTTCAAACAGATTCCCTGACTTCCTTGGTTGAAGTTTTGGTTTTGTGTTGACCCCAGGGACCTCAGGATAGAACATGATCTAGCCCCAACCCACAATGTTTGTTTTAAAGTTTGAAGTGACTCCCCACAGCAGGTTGTATTTAGTAAAGGGAGGGGAGAAGTGCCGGAACCACTTGAGGCCTGAGAAATGACTACAGCCACCAGTGGGAGAGTCTCCCCTGGGAGCTCCTCAGCCTCCCACTCCTCCAGGCCTTGTCCCTGTGTGCATCACCCTTGCTTGTCCTGGCACTGATGGGGTCCTGACCTCTGACCCAGGACCTTGGGGTGTGAACATCTTAGTGCCCACCTCCCCACTGAAATCCTGCTTTTGGCCAGATCCTGGGTAGCAGTTTCCCATGGTGGTTTCTCAGAGAGCTAACTAAGCTAACTACAGAGTCCTGGAAGGATCCAAGCTGTGCCCCACAGAGCCCCTTACCCACTTCCTCAGCATAGGGCCTGACTGCCCTGTCTCTCCCCACAGCTATGACATGGTGCATTATGGTCACTCCAACCAGCTGCGTCAGGCACGGGCCATGGGTGACTACCTGATCGTGGGTGTGCACACTGATGGTAAGGTGCAGGCTGCCGTGCCCACGCCACCCTCCAGTCTGACGTGGTCTTCCCTGACTGAAGAAAAGCCTGTAGGACCCCTGGTTGGTTAGGGCAGGTCCATGTATCCTTCCCCAGAGCTCAGCTGTGAGTGAGCTTAGCAAGCTCAACCAGCGTTGCTTGCCTGAGGAAGGCCCAAGCTATAGAGAACAGGCCAGCGGTATCGCGAATAGTGCCGACACCGGACAGCTTCCCTGGCTGTGCTGCCCACTCCACTTCACCCCTGTCCTGGTTCCTCAGCGCCTGGACTGAGGAGCGTCTTATTGCCCAGCAGCTGCCCTAATCTGTTGTGCTGGCCAGAGCACAGCAGTGGTCTTGCCCTGTGGGCTGAGGACCCAGTGACAGAGGCAGGCCCCCTACCACATGCCCTATATGTACAGGGCAGGGGATCTCCTGAGAAAAGGGCCTGGGAGGCTGGAGGTCATTTGTTTTTTTTCCTTTTTTTTTTTTTTTTTTTTTTTTTGCGGTGCTGGGGATTGAACCCAGGGCCTTGTGCTTGACAGGCAAGTCCTCTACCAACTGAGCCACATCCCCAGCCCGCTGTCTTGTCCTTTTCTGTGGGTATAGAGGAGATCGCCAAGCACAAGGGGCCCCCAGTGTTTACCCAAGAAGAGAGATACAAGATGGTGCAGGCCATCAAGTGGGTGGATGAGGTCGTACCTGCAGCTCCCTACGTCACCACCCTGGAGACACTGGACAAGTACAACTGCGACTTCTGTGTCCACGGCAGTGAGTGGGTGGGGCTGGGGCGGCTACGCTCAGGTCCACCTGGTGGTGTCTGGAGGTGGTGGGCCTCCTCTCTGTGTGGCTCCCCCAGAAATGAGTGCATAGACATGAGGACAGGCTGGGGACGGAGAGGGTACTGGGCTCTAGGCTGAGCCACCTTGTCGCCCTCTAGATGACATCACACTAACTGTCGATGGCCGCGACACCTATGAGGAAGTGAAGCAGGCTGGGAGGTATAGGTAAGTCCCCAAGGGGTGCCTGCCAGTCAGGGTTGGTGCCAGGGTTCCTTCCAACTCATTCTTGGCTGCTTTCTGGCCACCTCTGAGAGAGTATCTGGGCCTCTGGCCAAGACTGGGGACGCAGGAAGGGAAGCACTTGCTGTGGCCCTCACTTCATGACAATTCCAGATCTTCAGGGAAGTGCTACAGTCAGAGCTTAGCAGGGATGGCTGGGTTCTCGATCAGAGCTGTGGGGACAGCCCCCATAGCCCAGCACAGCTGGTGAGGCCTTAGTGGGCCAGGCACCCTGTGGAGCCAGCTTTTATTTTAATTACTTTGAAGAGCCAGCTGTGGCCAGTGGCTCCTGTAAGAGATGGTGCAACCTGGAGTGACCTTGGCAGACAGTGTACAGTGGGGCAGCCTCTGGGCATGAGGGAGGGTGGAGAGCCTGATGGCAGATGGGGACCAGAGCTGCACGCACTGAGTCTGCCCTGCCTGCTCCCAGCCCGGCAGGTGTGGGGCTTAGTGCACGTCCTCCTCTGCTCCTGCCTTCTTAACTGTTCAAAGCACAGTGCTCTCCCCGGGCTCCAGTCTGTTTTCCGTTGTGGTCAAGTGCAGGGAGATGCAGAGGCAGGGTTGGAGTCATGTCCCTCAGGTGGGGTCCACTGCAGATGGAGCTTGGTGAAGGGGCCCAGGACAAGAACTCCCCACCTCCCTTGTCCCCCCAGAGAGTGCAAACGCACCCAGGGCGTATCTACCACAGACCTTGTGGGCCGCATGCTGCTTGTGACGAAGGCCCATCATAGCAGCCAGGTGAGTGTGCAGGACGGGGCACAGGGCCTGATTCCCTGAGTCGAGGACAGCCACCCTGCCCAGCTTTCCCTTCCACTACCTCTCCTCCGGCTGGGGGAGCCACGAGATAGGCAGTCCTGGGGTTGGCAAGTTTGGAGGCACGGCCCCTCAGCTGCTGTCCTTCCGGTGCAGGAGATGTCCTCCGAGTACAGGGAGTACGCGGACAGCTTCGGCAAGGTGAGTGCCCGGCCGGGTCGCCTGGGGATCGCCCTCCTCCTCCACGCACACTCCCCTCAGGGCTCCCTTTGGGCAAAGGCCAACTCTCCTCCCTCCCTGCCTGGCACTGACAGGTGGCCTCTAACCGAATGGCCTGGCCCTCTCTCCCATTGTAACCCCCTCACCCGACACCTGCTGGGGACATACTTTTCTCAGAAGTCTCCTCCAAGGTGACCAGATGGTGGCCTAAGGGAGCTGGGTCCCCAGAGGGCTGTGTCCACAGGTCACTAGGTTCTGTACCTCCTGGTGGTGAGGCCACCAAGTAGAGCTGGTGTTGGTTGTAGTCCCTCCTGTGGCCATGAGGCAGAGCCATAGTCCTGCCAGTGGCCCTGGCCTTGCCTGGACTGGTGGTGGTGCCCCTGCCCCTGTGGGCCTCTGGGTTGCCGCAGGCTGCAGTGGCATTGTGAAGTCCTGACCTGTCATTCCCACCAAACCTGCTCCCCCATCCCACATCGTGACAGGCAGGGGTAAGGCAGTCCCAGATCCGGAAGAGTGGTCCCAAGGGGGCTGGGCAAGGGACATGCCTGAGAGGCCTCTGCAGCTGACCAGCTCCCTCTTTTGGCTGACAGTGCCCTGGGGGGTGCAACCCCTGGACAGGGGTGTCCCAGTTTCTGCAGACATCCCAGAAGATCATCCAGTTTGCTTCTGGGAAGGAGCCCCAGCCAGGGGAGACGGTTATCTACGTGGCTGGTGCCTTTGACCTGTTCCGTATCCTCCTGCATTCCTCTGCGGCACCATGTCCACACCATGGATTAGGGACCTGAGCCACGCCCATGCCATGGATTGGGGACCTGGGACTGGGCAGGGGGGCCAGGGAAGCAGCTGTGGCAGGCAGAACCATGGTGAGGTTCTGGGCAAACTGCTGGGTAGGCGGGAGCTCTCCGCCCTCGGGCCTGTTGTTGCCTCTTGACCTGTGTGCAGACATCGGGCACGTGGACTTCCTGGAGAAGGTGTTCAGGCTAGCTGACAGGCCCTACGTCATCGCAGGCCTGCACTTTGACCAGGTCTCTGCCCTGCCTCCTGCTCCCCAGGTCCCAGACAACTATCAGGCCAAGAGGCCCTGGTGGGGCTCCAGGGTGGATGTTGGGCATGGGTGGCCTCTGGAGAAACAAGGCTTGAACTGCCTGTTGAAGGCCAGACCCTGGGTTGGTGGGCTTGGGTCTCTTTTGGGGTCCAGCACCATCCTGCCTGGCTCCTTTTCCAACTTCTGTCCATAAGGGACAGCTGGGTGGGAGAAACCCATACACATGAGGACCTTAATCTGAGCTGACCTTGCTCTGTCCTTAGGAGGTCAATCGCTACAAGGGGAAGAACTACCCCATCATGAACCTGCACGAGCGGACCTTGAGCGTGCTGGCCTGCCGGGTGAGCACGGGCCAGGAGCCAGCCCAGGAGTGGGGACATCCTCTGGCATCTCCCTTTCAAAGGCTTGCCTGAGCCAGGGCGGGGGTGCCTGCCATCCGCTGGGTAAGGTGGGTGGCAGGTGGTCTGGCCCTGTTGGTGGTCGTGTTTCTCCCCCACAGAGGAACCCAAAAGGCCCAGAAGATACAGGGGCCTTGGGTTCCTTGGCCAGCTGGCCCCAGCCATACCTGTCTCTGCTGGCTCACCTGCAACTTCAACCCTGCATCTGAGGCCATCTCCCAACACTCTCCAGCCCTGGCTGCCAGGATTGGGGACCTATCAAGCTACTCTGCTCTGTGTCCCCACAGTATGTGTCAGAAGTGGTGATTGGGGCCCCGTATGCGGTCACAGCAGAGCTCCTGGGTCACTTCAAGGTGAGTCTTCTTATGGGCTAGGTACCTGGTGCTGCTGTGGCTCCCAGAGGCACCTGGGCTGACCCTGCTCTCTCCCCAGGTGGACCTTGTATGTCATGGGAAGACAGAAATCGTGCCTGACAGGGATGGCTCTGATCCCTACCAGGTGGGTTTCCCTGCTCCTCGTGGGCAGCTCCTCAGGCTTCGCCTTGTCTTTGGAAACGGAACAGAGGTCCTTGCTGCTGTGTGGTCCCAGGGGCCAGGGAGGCAGGTTGCCAGTGAGCAGCAGTGATTGCTTCCCCTGGCCTTGTGCTGGTCTCCCTGTGGGGCAGGGCAGGGGCAGGCAGTTTCTGTGGTCAGGAGAGGGCTCCTCTTTCCTTGAGGCTTCCAGGAACCCAAGAGAAGAGGCATCTTCCGTCAGATCGACAGTGGCAGCGACCTCACTACGGATCTCATCGTGCAGAGGATCATTAAGAACAGGTACCCCTGGGGCCCCTTGGGGGCACCAGGCAGCTGCCAGCAGAGGGAAGGCCCCCTGGCAGCTCACCCGAGCCCTGCCCCCAGGTTAGAGTACGAGGCGCGAAACCAGAAGAAAGAAGCCAAGGAGCTGGCCTTCCTGGAGGCCGCGAGGCAGCAGGAGCTGGAGCCCGCCAGGGAGGGCGACTAGACTGCTAAATGGAGAACATCATGGTCAGCCCTTCTGCCAGCGCCTGCCCCACTCTGCTTCTACATCTTAGAGTTTGGCTCACACGATTCTAAAGGAAGCTGCAGCACCACCCACTCACTGGCCTGGCTCCAGCAGGGCTGGTGGGGAGGGCACTGCTCCTTCCTGCCCGCAAGGTGCCTGTTTTGCAGTGGGCTTTCAGCTCCTCCTGCTGAACTGCTCAGAGAGGGCATCCAGCAGTGGGGCAGCCCAGCAGGCAAGATGAACAGAGAGCACCAGTGGTATGAGGGCTATTGCTCCAGTGTGCTTCCATCCAGTGGTTTCTAACTGCTGCTCCCCCATCTTGGACAGGGATGCCCCTCTGGCCTGGCTGGAGGCTGCACTTCCTGCCTGTCCAGCTTTGTGGGAGGCACAGCGTGGATGGCTTTGGGGAGCTGTGTTCCTGGAGCCAACTCCCCATTGGGCACCCTGTGCCCTGCAGCACATGCCAGTACCCTGTGCCTGGCTCCAGGAAGATGCGCTCATCCTGCCACCCTTCCGACAGATATCCTGGTCTTGTTTTGTACATCTCTGGTGCAACTGAATAAAGCCTGCTGGGAAGTGCTGTGTCTGCTCCTGGAGAGACAGGATCAGGAAGCTGGCCTCCGAGCCTCAGGGCTGCCTCCTGAAGGGCCAGGAGGCAATGGGTTGGTGTTTTTGTTGCATTCAGATGTGGGGATTAGGGCAAGAGGCGTGACCTAGTGGTACAGCGATGCCCCAGGGTGCGTGAGTCCCCAGATCTGCAGAAAGAAGGGTGTGAAGGTGGTTCTCAGCCCTCACACCTTTAGCTGCTGAGCCAGGTAGAAAGAGGCAGGTTCCTCTCTGAGGAAGATAGGCCTGTCCTTTCCTTTTAATCCAGCTGACTTTGAGGTCTGCTTTACAATCTGACAGGATCCTCACCCACTACCCCTCTGTACCCTGTCTCAGGAGTGTAGGGTGCTCACATTCAGACCCCTGAGCTGTGGGGTCCCTCAGCAGAGGGGCCAGTCAGTGCCTGCAGGCTCAGATCTGGTAGGGCATGGTCTGCCTGGCTGCTGGGTGGGCAGAGAATAGCCCTGGCCTAGACAGGCCAGCACCTGGAGTGTGCTGCTGCCTGCACCCTGGAGCAGGGGCAGGGGACTCATCTACACCAGCACCAAATAGAGCCTGGAACCAGGCGCAGTGGCGCACACCTGCAATCCCAGCCGCTTGGGAGGCAGAGGCAGGAGGATTGTGAGTTCAAGGCCAGCCTCAGAAAGGGAAAGTTGCTAAGCCACTCAGTGAGACCCTGTCTCTAAATCAAATACAAAATAGGGCTGGGGATGTGGCTCAGTGCCCCTGAGTTCAATCCCTGGCACCAAGAAAAGGAGAAAAAAAAAAAAAAAAAAAAAACCCTGGGCCCAGCACCCTAAGGACACATCGTAAGGGGGCTGGGGATGTGGGATATGGCTCAGTTGGTAGAGCGTTTGCCTCACAAGCACAAGGCCCTGGGCTCAATCCCCAGCACCGCACACACACACAAAGACATCATCCAGCCAGAGGAAACCTGCTCGCCTGCCATCCAGCTGTCCAGGCACAATGGGACACCCTGAGAGGCAGACTCAGCCCTGCCAGGAATGGAACAAGAGGGAAGCAGCCAGAGGTCCCAGCTCTTGCTGTAGAGGAAGACCCAGAACCCTTGAGTGTGTGGGGGTGAGGGCAGGAATCAGCCTGAGTGGAGGGAATTGGGGGCCACTGGGACCCTTTAGTACCTTAAACCCTCAAGGCAATGGGGGCTAGTGCCCCATGGGTGGGGACAGCATGGACCCAGAGCTGCCAGGCTTGTGTTCAGCCTTATGGATGGCTCTGAGAGCCTCTGGGTGGCCTAGCTCATCTAGACACGACCCCGTCCTCCCTGAACCTGCACACCCAGCTGGCCCTCCTGTCTGGCCAGCCTGGAAGCTGTTGTTCTGATCATTAATTCATTGCACAGAGTGGCTCTATTCTCAGCACTTGGAGGTGTTGTGGGGAGTCTGTTTCTAGAAATGGGTGAGATCCAGAATTAGGATTAGAGACAACAAGTCCACATGAGGTGGAGCAGGGCACAGACAGGGCCTCCTGAAGGGACTCAGGCACTGTGGCTGGTCGGAAGAGGTTTGAAGACCAGGTAAGGTAGGGACCCATGGGAGGTTACACAAAGGGAGATGGGTTCACCTTGTGGGGCCTGGGGTCCTATGTGGGGTGCCATAGGACAGCCTGGCACATGTCTGCCAGAGCCTGGTGGACACTCAGGTGGGACCTTTCACCTGAGAAGGGCTCCTGTACCCTAACTCTCCCACTGAAGCACCTGGGGGCTCTGACCCACCCCCTTACCAGGAAAGGCCCAGCCAACTTGACCAGAGAAGAGGGGGCACCTGGGAACCCTGGTTTCACTGGGCCAGGCACCCACCCACCAGGGCTGCATTTGTTGTCCAGGACACTTTCGGGCCCCACCTCTCCAGCAGTCCCCTCTGAAGACTGACTTGACTTTATTCATTTAGCCAATTACTGCGTGGCCAGGGTGGGCCGGGGAGGGAAGATTAGGGGTGCCATCCCGCGCGGTAGGTCTGGGGGTCCCCGAGCGGGCAGTGGGTGTAGGGGGCACCCACCCGGGCCAGCAAGGTCGGGATTTGGAGTCCGGGGCTCAAGTGCGGCGGCAGTCGGCGGCACGCAGCGATAGGAAGACGTCTGCTTTGCACTGGAAGGTCCCTCCGCCGCCGTCGGGGAGCCGCTCGCAGCTCTGCAGGTTCGGGGTGACGTCCTTGACGCACATGGCCTGGGTGGGCGGTGGAGGCTGAGGGGGCCGCCCGCAACCCCGGCCCCCGCCGCCCGCCCGCACGCACTCACGAGGCTTCGCAGTCGAGGCCGCTGCTCTGAGGAGGCGCGGCGCTGGGGGCCCGTCTCGACGGTGAGCTGTGAGCGCCGCGCGAACGGGGATCCGCGGACGCCGGACAGGAGTCCCGAGGCGCGGCCCACCGAGTAGTGGCTGGGCCCGGCCGCCGGCTTGTACCACGCGAGGCCCCGCGGCACCAGCAGCAAAAGCAGCGCCAGGGCGAGGGCTACCAGCGTAGCGCGCCGGGCCATGAGGATGCTGGTGGCGGGGTGGAGCCGCAGAGCCTGGCCGCGCCTTATATCCACCTTGGGGACCAGGGCGGGGCGGGGCGGGAGGGGCCCCAGGCGCGGGACTGAGGCGCTGTGCGCTCAGCACCGTCAGCGCCCCACAGGCGTAGGGCACGCTGCAGGCTCTGGTGAGCCCCCACGCAGCACCACGCTGGGACGACAGACCCTTCCAGTGACCTGGTCCCCCCTCCACTAAGTCCCCAGTACTCCCATGGCCACGCCTGCACAGTACTCAAGGAGCAAATTCCCCCTCTCTAAAGGGGAACTGAGGGCTGGGGACAGCTCAGTTGGTAGAGTGTTTACCTCGCAAGCACAAGGCCCGGGGTTCAATCCCCAGCACCGCAAAATAAATAAATAAAAAAGATAAAGGGGAACTGACTATTCTTGATCACAGGCGTCAAGGTCCCTGGGTGGAGTATGGGGGTCATGGTCTGTTTCATGCCTGTTGTGTCAGGTTCTGTTACTGACTGGATCCTATAGGAAGAGGAGGGCAGCAAGACCAGGACCCAAGTTTGGGAAGACCAGACTAAGAGATCACAGACCAACCCCAAGCCCCACTCTGACCTCAGAGGCACTTCCACCTGTGTGTCCTTGGAACCTTCTCTGCATTCATTCAGCGAACATTGATTCACACACTCTGGACACAGAGGAGACTGCCCAGAAGTAGCTCAAGACATGTACTGAACACCTTCTGCATGCCAGGACCAAGGCCATGAACAGGACATAGTCCCTGCCTAGGACAGGTGGGGGACAAAGGGGTCCTCCCAGGGAGATGAGGGGATGCTTGGTAAGAGAGTCTGCAGACCAGTGGGTGACCCTCCCACAGGGGTTTGTGCCTTCCTGGACAGAGGGCTAAGGGAGAGAATGTTACATACAGGGTTTGATGGGACCTTGCAGGAATCTTGACTTCCTGGAGAAGGCAGGCAGCAGAACAATGGGAGAAAGGGGCAGGAATGAGAGCCCTCAGGTGCAGGGTGGGACTATGGGCCCAGGGTGAATCCTAGGTTTGTAATCTCCAGAGAATCACAACATTCTGGGAGGTCTGGTGAACAGAGCAGAGATGGGTGGAGGTGACCCTGAGGAAAGGACCCAGTTGCATCTCAGGGATAACAAGGGAGAAACAAAATGGCAGGGAAGCCAAGAGGTGAGCCTGAGAAGTCTAGGCCCTTGTGGCCACTTCTTGTCTCATGCAAAAATGCCTCGGAGAGGACAGCAACAGAGAGCAATTTCCCTAGGTGAAGTTACCAGAAGAAGTGAGGCACATCCTTGCTCACACTGGGCATGGCTCCTAGCACGTGGTGGTAGGACTTACTAAGAACAGTACAGGAAGGATTCCAGTGGGCAACTGGAACACAATCCACATTCACCTCCACCCAGGAGCTGCCCAACACTCCAGGGCTGGGCCACTGCTCCCCTGTCACTGCTGAACAGCTGTGGAGACCAGAGGAGCCTCCTGAGGGCTGTCCTTCCCTATGACACCAAAGACATCCCAATGTTGAGGGCCTACACTGGACCTGGCCTTCAGTCTGAACAAAGGACAAAGGACCATGAGAACAGAGTACCATGGCCATCTGCAGCCCATCTAGACACTACCGGAACCTGTTCAGAGACAACTTCTTCCTGCCAGCTGGAAGCCCACTGATGGGCCACAGCCTCTGTGCCTCCCCTGCTGGTGCAGACACGTTCCAGGGCCTCTACTCAGCCACACCCTGCCTTGGGCTCTCCTGAGCTTACATTCCTTCTCCCAGAACTGTGACTCAGGTTTGATGAGGGCTTCGGGGTGTTTTATCAAGATGTTTATTCATGAGTTTTCATATCAAAACACTGCAGCTTCATCAATATGCCAAGAAGACAGGCAACCAAGGCCTCCGGCAAGGCTCAGGTACTTTAATGAGTTTTACTTATTGAATAAAAGCATCAGAATCATGATGGAAAATAACAGGTTCCAGTCCTTGTTTCAACCCTTTCACAGCCCAAGGACTGTCCCCAGACCATGGCCATCAGGTTCCACTGTGAAGAGGGGGATTCAGAGGCCATCTTGAGTAAGGGAAGAGGGCTAAGCCCAGGCACGGCACTGGGGAAAGGGGGCCCAGATGCTGCATAGGCGCCTCACTCCTTGAACTTCCACTCCTGTCGGCACATGGGGCAGTGCTGCTGCACCTGCTGTGCGTTGAGCCACTTGAGAATGCAGTGCATGTGGAAGCAGTGTGAGCACTGGCCCCACACCAGCGGGCAGTCATCGCCAGGCACCTTACCTGCGGGAGGAGCCGGGAAGGACAGCATTAGGGAGAGCCCAGCATTCTCAGGCAGGCTGTACAGAGCATGTGGCAAGCCAGGCAGGGGTGCCAGGACATCAGGCTATGGCTCCTGCCCCAGGCCACAATCTCTCCTGTCTTGTGTTTCAAAGACAGAAATCAGGTCAGGCACGCCTGTAATTCCATCAGCTTGGGAGGCTGAGGCAAGAGGATTTGAGTTCAAAGTCAGCACCAGCAATTTAGCAAGGTCCTAAGCAATTCAGTGAGACCCTGATTCTAAATAAAATAAAATATTTAAAAAAAAAAAAAAAAAAAAAAAGGCTGAGGGATGTGGCTCAGTGGTTAAGTGCCCTAGGTTCAATCCCCAGTACCCAAACAAACAGAAATCAGGAGTATGACCAGACTCATTCTCACATGGCCCATCCCTACAAAGACCTGCAGTGAGCGAGGCCTCATCAAGTGCTGCAGCAGACCCCACCCAAGGGAAGTAGAGGAGAGCGTAGCAACCCCCTCAGAGGGGAAGAAGTCTGGCTGACCCACCAAGACCCTTGTGCCTTTGAAGGTTGGGCAGAAAGGGCAACATCTGACCTCACAGGCCCTGGGGACCATCTGTGAACTCTTGACCCACTGTGATACCCAGAAGGCAACACTGCTGGTCAAGGTGCCAAGGAGACCATCTGAGTAGCGAGCTATTTGTCTTTAACGAGGCAGGAGGAGCCAGGTGTGGTGTCGCACGCCTGTAATCCAAGCGACTTGGGAGGTTGAGGCAGGAGGATCGAGAGTTCAAAGCCAGCCTCAGCAACTTAGCGAGGCCCTAAGCAACTCAGTGAGATCCTGTCTCTAAATAAAATACAAAATAGGGCTGGGGATGTGGCTCAGGGGCCGAGTGTCCCTGAGTTCAATCCCTGGTTCCAAAAAGAAAAAAAACAAGGCAGGAGGGGCAAGGACCTAGATCCCTTCCCTAGACTTCAGGGATTCATTGAACTACAAGCATCCTGGGGACACTGGTGTTTAAGGGCCAGCTCGTCTTCCCACCTACAGTTTCAAAGGGCCACATCTTCAAGACCAGGGGAGCAGGATGCAGACATTCAATCTGTGGGCCTGGAAATGCTTCCTCTGTGGTGAGAGAATGGTGCAGAGGGACACTTCCTATCAAGAGAAACAGATGTCCTGATTTCTAAGGCACTGGGAAACCCCATGGAAGTGCAGGCTCCAGCAGAGCACAGCAATGCCCTCTGGTCCTGCCCCAATCAGCCTGGCAATGAGGAGCTAAATCTCACTGCCCTCAACCCACCCTCTGGTGCCAACTGTATGTCACACCTGCTTCCAGTCTCCCCACAGTGCCCGTTCAACATTAGAATTCTCCACAAAATCACCTGTTCAAATTAGGGTGAGAGCCTGTGAGTCCGCAGACGTGGATACCCAGTTGGCCCAGTGGGAGGGCTCCTGTGGAGGAAGGCACTGCCTCCTTCCAGTGAGGCCCTGTTAGGCAGCCTGCGGGGCATTTGATGACTGGATGTACAGAGGATGACTCATGTGAGGGCTTGCTAGTGTCCTAATGAAATTATATTTTTAATTAAAACACCTCTCAACAAGACTGCTTTAACCCAGGCCCTTCTGGGGTGTGCAGCAGATTTATTACAGCCTTAGTCACTGTGGATTGCTCACAGGCATTCAATTTTAGCAAGAAACCTGCACTAGTTAACCTGTCCAGAAAGCACGTTAGACTTGCCAAACGCTTTGCACATTAAAATCAGCTCCCTCTAACTTAACAATCAGAGACTCTAAGCACTGGACTGAACTCCCTACTGTCTACAACCAATTGGCCCTGTTTTAACAAAATTTCAGCACAACGAACAAGAGTGAAATACTGAGTGTTCAGCTGCGAAGACCTTGTTTGCATGCCCCAGTCAAGGACCCCCCGGCATGCTGCAGGCTGGGCTCTGTAGGCTATGTGTGTGGATCCATCCCTATGGGGTCTAGCAGCTCTGGGTCCACCAGAGCCATCCTCCATCCACAGGATCAACTGCCCATGCCCCACCTGAGACCAGAAAAGGCACAGAAGTTACTACAAATGTTTTTAAATTACTTCCCATGTTAGGTAAATGCTCTGCCACTGAGCCTCACTCCATGTCTTTTGGTTTCATTTTTGCCACCAGGGACTGAACCCAGGAGCAATTAATCACTGAATCACATCCCCAGCCCCTTTTTGATATCTCATTTAAAGACAGGGTCTTGCTGAGTTGCTGAGGCTGGCTTTTTTATTTATTTATTTATTTTTCTTTCTTTTGAACCAGGGATTGAACTCAGGGACACTCGGCCACTGAGCCACATCCCCAGCCCTATTTTGTATTTTATTTAGAGACAGGGTCTCACTGAGTTGCTTAGGGCCTCACTTTTGCTGAGGCTGGCGTTGAACTCACGATCCTCCTGACTCAGCCTCCCAAGTCGCTTGGATTACAGGTGCTCGCCACCGTGCCCACCTTGAGGCTGGCTTTGAACTCACAATCCTCCTGCTTCGGCCTCTGGAGGACTGAGATGACAGGAGTGTACCACTGCACTTGGCTTACAAATTTTTTTGTTTTGGGTACCAAGAATTGAATGTAGGGGTGCTTAACTACCCAGTCCTTTTTATGTTTTATTTTGAAACAGGGTCTCATTAAGTTGCTTAGGGCTTCACTAAATTGCTAAGGCTAAACTTGTGATCTGTCTGCTTTAGCCTCCTGAGTTATTGGGATTATAGGCATGCGTCGCATGCCAGGCTCTAGAAGTCATTTAAATATAATATGATCAATGATTTCTTTCTCCTCCTTTTTTTTTTTTTTGGTACCAGGAATTGAACCCAGGGGTGCTTAACTGTAGGGACACACCTTAAAATGGCGACCACATTAACAACACCCTCGGGGCAAAAGCCTCCCCTACTCGTGGTACCACCAAGGTGGCGGCCCAGGATTGGCTCATTCAACTTCCATGAACCTGAGCAGCTTTACATCTTAGCAGACCTCTGCCCTGCAGGCCTTGCTGTATACTGCATGTGCTGTTGACCTTTAAAATGATTGGCCCCCGCCGGTATCTCCTCCCCTCGTCCCTTTTCATATACCTGTTTCACCTCTCCATTAAACTGAGATCCTGCTCGACAGACTCCCGGCTGGTGTGCGTTTTTCAACCGTCGACACTCGCCATCCTGTTTGACCCCCGTGCCCCCTCTGGCTGGTCCAGGGTGGGCACCCAACCTTTGTTGTTCGGTGCGGAACAACACTTAACCACTGAGGTACATCCCAAGCCCTTTTAATTTTTTCAGACAGGGTCTTGCTAGATTGCTTAGGGCATTATTATGTTGCTGAAGCTGGCTTTTACAGGCATGTGACACCACTCCCAGTCAATCCTAAGATACATTTCACCTATTTTATTCAATCAGTATGGATTAACTCTCAGATGATGGAATTTCTTTTCAATCACGGCAGATGTAAAAATTAAGTCTAAACTGGGCATGGTGGCAGAGGCCTGTAATCCCAGCAACTCTGAGGCTGAGGCAGGAGGCTGAGGCAGGAGGATTGCAAGTTCAAAGCCAGCCTTGGCAACTTAGCGAGGCCCTAAGCAACTCAGTGAGACCCTGTCTCTAAATAAAATACAAAATAGGGCTGGGGATGTGGCTCAGTGGTTAAGCACCCCTGGGTTCAATCCCCGGTTCCAAAAATAAATAAATAAAATCTAGAGCTGGGCGTGGTGGCACATGCCTATAATACCAGTGACATGAGAGGCTGAAGCAGGAGAATCATAAAGTTTGAGGCCAATCTTGGCAACTTAGAGGGACCCTGTCTCAAAATAAAAATGTAAAAAGGGCTGAGGATGTGGCTCAGTGGCAGAGCACCCCTGGATTCAATCCCCGGTACCACACATACGCACACACAAAAGATACCACACCAAGTTTTTAAGACTCAAAGGCCTTGACAACATGTAGAAGTACAGTAAAAGAGGGGCTGTTCTAGATTAAAGGGCTGAAAGATGGAGCAATATTGAAATGTTTTGTTCAAAATACCCAACTGTAAAAGGATAAATGGCTACAGAGGACAGAACAAGAACCAGAATGACAGTCATGTTGTCAGATGCTACAAGAGTCGATAAATAAGACACAAGGGTAAAGTGTTTATAGTTTAAAAACATCACTGCCTGGTGTGGTGGTGCAGGTCTATGATCCCAGCAGTTTGTAAGGCTGAGGCAGGAAGATCACAAGTTTGAGGCCAGCCTGGGCAAGTTAGTGAGACCCTCAGCAATTTAGTGAGTCCCTACCTCAAAATAAAAAGATAAAAAAAAAAAAAAAAAAAAAAAAAAGGAGGGTATGAATCCCCCCCTGCATTTAATCTTTAGTACAAAAAAAAAAAAAAAACCCCCCAAGAACAAAAAGTCACACTTAGTTTACTTTAAAATACTTAAGCATTGAAGGCTGGGGATGCAGTTCAGAGGTGAAGTACCTGCCTAACAGATATGAGGCCCTGGCTTCTAGCCTCAATACCATAAAAAAATTTTTTTTTTCTTGTAGGCACGACCAGCACATTGGAGCATACCTTTAATGACAGGGATTGGGGAGGCTGAGGGAGGAGCATTGTAAGCTGGAGGCCAGCCTCAGCAATTAATGGAGACCCTGTCTCCAAAAATGAAAAGGGTTGAGGATGCAGCTTAGTGCTAAAGAGCCCTGGGTTCTATCCCTGGTACTGAAAAAATAAAATACTTAGCCGCAAAAAGCAAACAAGGTATTCCCTTCAATGTGGTAGGCAAGGGTGTCCTTTTCTTGGGAGGTACTGGGGTTGGAACCCAGAATATCTCTTGCACATGCTAGTCAAGTACTCTACTACCAAGCAACATCCCCAGTCCAAGGGGGTCCTTTGTTCCACTGTTCAAGAATTTTCAAACAAAATGTTTAAAACATCTCTATCTTCGTTCCACACATGCTCTGCGGATGAGTTTGATCATAATAAAAGGCAAGCAACTTTTGGCAGGGTCTTTATTTCTCTTCCTGAGCTGGGTCTTGCTATGCTGGTCTCCAACTCCTGGGCTCAAGCGATCCTCCTGTCTCAGCCTCCGGGATAGGGACCACAGTTAGGAACCACACCGGCTTTTGACAGGGTCTTTATACGAACGCGATCCCAACCTGCCTGGCTCTTTTCTGTCAACCTTTTCAAGAAAGGAGACTAAAGCCAGGGATTTCGAGGCCCGGTGAGCCAGCAGAGCTGGGCGCGCAGAAGACACTTACAGTCGGGACAGCAGCCATTGAACGCCATCCTGCAGATCCCACAGTTCTCGTCATTGGCCACCCAGAGCCAAGTGGCCACACCATTCCAGCACTTAATCTTCACCTTCATGGCGGCGGAGCCTGCGGGCCGAGAGAAGAGGATGACCTGGATAAAGTTAATGTGCGCAGCGACAACGTCCGGGCACGGAAGTAGGAGCGCGGCCCCAAGGCCGGGGCTCGGCGCTTCGGGCAGCTCCTGGGGGCCGCGTCCTGGCCCGGGGCTGTCCAGACACCACGACCGCGGGGGACACACACCTCCGACGGCGGAGGCGCGCCCGCCGGGCACACGGGCCTGCAGGCCGGCCCTGCTCGCCTGGGCAGCGGTCGGACCCGCGCCCGCGAAAGGGCGCGCCCGTTCTCATTCGGTCGCCGCGACGCCACGCGGCGTTTCCAACGGGAGAGGCCGGCGAGGCGTGGTGGCCGCTCACTCGGCAGGCTGAGGGAGGCGGGCGGGCCCTGGCCGCCGCCGCGCGTCGCCCGAGGGCAGCTCTCCGGGCTCCCGCTCCCACACCCGGACCCCCGGGCAAGGAGGGGCGCCAGGCCCCGCCCACCCCGCGCCCTCGCACCTTCGCGGCCTAATCACGCGCCGCCCCGCCCTTCCGTTGGCGGCGCCGGCGTCCGCGCGGGAAGGTATAAAAACGACCGCACGGCGGCCAGCGCCTCCAGAGCTGTGCCCGCCGAGCTCCGCTGCCAGTGCGCACGCGCTCTCCCGCCCCGCGCGCGCCGCGGCCAATCGCCAGCCGCTCCGGAGTCGCGTCGCCGGAAGGCCGCGCGGAGCGCCGGAAGTGACGTGCCGGCGTGCTGACGCGCGGGCTCGAGCTGAGGCCCGATTCCGCGCCCGCCATGGCCGACAAAATGGACATGTCTCTGGACGACATCATTAAGCTGAACCGGAGCCAGCGAGGCGGCCGCGGCGGGGGCCGGGGCCGCGGCAGGGCCGGCTCCCAGGGCGGCCGTGGCGGCGGAGCGCAGGCCGCTGCGCGGGTGAATCGAGGCGGCGGACTCATGCGGAACCGGCCGGCCATCGCCCGCGGCGCTGCGGGCGGCGGCGGCAGGAACCGGCCGGCGCCCTACAGCAGGGTGAGTGCGGGGCCGCGCGGGCGCAGGCGGGCGGCCGGGCAGGCGGAGGTGCCGTCCGCGGAGCGGTGGGCGGAGACGAGGTCGCGCCGCGAGGCCCGGCCCCGAGGCGGGGGCTCTTTCGCCGCTTTGTGTGATCCCGACCGGCCCTCGTGGCGGCTGCGGCGGGAAGCTGAGCGGGCAGCCCCGCGGGCTTGCTCCGGCGGGGACCGGGCCTTCGGCGCCGCGCCAGGAAGGGTCGGGATGGCGGAGCGGCCCGGGGAGCCCGCGGCGAGGCTCACGGTCTGTTCCCTTTTGCGCTTTTCCTTCAGCCGAAACAGCTTCCCGACAAGTGGCAGCACGACCTATTCGACAGCGGCTTCGGGGGTGGTGCCGGCGTGGAGACGGGGGGGAAGCTGCTGGTGTCAAATCTGGATTTCGGAGTGTCAGACGCCGACATTCAGGTAGGAGACGCGCTGCTCCCCCGCACAGCACACATCGTTTCTGGGTTGTGGCCCAGAGTCCCCTTCCCGCCTTGGGCCCTGTGCCTTCCTTTCCGCTCAGGGCGAGCCACTGTCCTGGTGAGGGCTGTGTGGGAAGGCAGACCCCTGCGTGACCTGGGGCGCTGCATTCTCCTGCTGAAGTCTCTGTGAGCACAAGGCTCTGCTAGGGCTGCCAGCTCCTGGCATGCACAAAGACAGGGCGAATGTGCCGAGTCCCTGTGTTACTGATAACACGGAGGCTGCCTGCTTCGTAAAGCTTGTGTCTGCTTTACTGAGCTAAGGGGAGAAGAAAATTCTTCCTCTCTGACCAACAAAGCACAGATGTGTATGGTAGCTGTGTTTTCTGGCCCTGCTTGCCTTGAGCACTGTGCCTTATCTTCCCCAGATCTTGTCAGTGGCAAGATTCTTTTAAAAACCCATACTTGAAGACTTTTTCATTTTGTTTGGACTTCAAAGTCATTTAAAGTTGTTTGTGGGACTGGGACTGTAGCTCAATGGTAGAGTGCTTGCCTAGTATGTGCAGAGCCCTACGTTCAGTCCCCAGCGCTGCAAAATAAAATTTGTTTTTCTGCTGAAGAGACAGCCCGTTAGGCATGAGTATTGGAGATGGCTGGGTTGGGGTGCTGGGCCTCCCTGGGTTCCATTTCCCAGAGCCCAGCTGTGACCTTGCCATGGGAGGACAGAGCAAGGCCAGTGAGCACTCACAGTGTCTCAACACTTTTTTTAAGGTGGTTTCTGGCATCCACTGGAAACCGCTTTTGGTGAACTCCACTTCCTTGCTGTGTGCCTGCAGCCGGAGCAGCCCCACACTCTGGGTTCCCTCTCCAACTCCCAGCCTGCCTGAGGTCAGGGCAGTTTCCATGGCGCGCTTGACCTCAGACTTTGAGGCAGGCTTGAGTAGGAGGAGAGGGAAAGGTGAGCAGCCAGAATCTGCCCTTGGGGGAGGGGCTGGGGTCAGGGCTCCAGAGGCAGTGGGCCCTTTGAGCTGGCCTGGTCTATTAGATAGCTTCCCTTGCTCTTGGCCTCTTCTGTTTTGTGAAACAGTTCTCAGTCATATTTTAAGTTTACCATTGTTGAAAAAGGTAGTAACTTCATCCTTGTATCAGGGAGTTTTGTAGCTTCCTTTACCTGCATGGTGGTACAAATGTCAGATCCCCAGATGGACCAGGAGTTCTCCTGACCCAAGTGCTCTTAAAAGCTGCTGTTTCTCCTGGCCCATCCCTTCCCTTGGTTCTTGTTGCCTCTGCCCCATCCCCTTTGTAGATGGCTGCCAGGGATGTACCCCCAAAACATTCATACTTGCAGGGACTGTCCCTGGGCCACTGGAAGGAAAACAATGTCACTGCCTTGTCAACATCTGCCCTTTCTGACTCCTAGGAGCTCTTTGCTGAGTTTGGAACGCTGAAGAAGGCGGCTGTGCACTATGATCGCTCTGGCCGCAGCTTAGGGACAGCAGATGTGCACTTTGAACGGAAAGCGGATGCCCTGAAAGCTATGAAACAGTACAACGGTGTCCCTTTGGATGGTGAGTCTAGGGCTGGGCCCAGGATGCCTGCGGGGCTCGTGGAGTTTGGGGCTGGCACCTGTCCCTGTAGGAATATGGGTTGCCCCTCTGGCTGAGGACACTTTGCATTTGCCCCTTTGTCTCTCTCTTCCATTCTGCCACCTCTCATGCTGCCCCACACATCTGGACCAACCTCTTGTGAACCCCCATCCAGCAAGCTACATCCCTCCCCTCCTTCAGCTCCTTCCGGAAGATTCACTTCTGTGAAGCCTTCTCAGAACCGCCATAGTACACCTGAGTGCGGGGCTGTAGTCGTAAAGACAAAGGTACCTGTTCTTCTTCCGTCAGGTCACCCACACCTGTCCACCCATGAGCACCCTGGACACCTGACCAAACAGCCCACCTAACCTGGACTGAGAAGGAGTGAGGAGGTGTTGGTGGGGTTGTTGTTGTTGCCAATTTGTTGTTCTCCCACCAGACTCTCCAGGCCTTTTCCCTTGTTGGGGGCATTGGAGACACACAAAGGCCCTTTCCAGAGCTTGCATGGAGACCAGGGCATGGTACCCCCTGGGCCGGCTTCAGAGCCTCTGGAGTGAGCCTTCTTGTGTTCTTTGCCACAGGCCGCCCCATGAATATCCAGCTTGTCACATCACAGATTGACACACAGCGGAGACCTGTACAGAGGTGAGTTCCATGGCCTCTGGGGTCTGTGGAGATCAGCTTGTGTTGTGTGGTTGCTGCCCCTCAACGCCTTCCTGGTAGTCAGTAGTTCTCTCTTCCTCGCCAGCATAAACAGAGGGGGCATGACTAGAAACCGTGGCTCTGGAGGTTTCGGCGGTGGTGGCACTCGGAGAGGGACCCGTGGAGGTAGCCGAGGAAGAGGCAGAGGTACTGGCAGGAACTCAAAGCAGCAGCTCTCTGCGGAGGAGTTGGATGCGCAGCTGGACGCCTATAATGCGAGGGTGAGTCCCAGCAGGCCACCAAGGTCACAGTGGGGGAGTGACTCCTTTGGGGCTAGCAAAGTTAGGAATGGACCGAGGCCAGGTCCTCCTGAGTGAACCTCCTCCCTTTGTTTCAGATGGACACCAGTTAAGCAGCCGGGCAATCCGCGCGCGAACAGGACCCAGACGTCTCGTCCCTGCTCCCTGGTGGGAGGGGTGGCAACTGGGCTGTGCAGCCAATGACGGATTTGTTTCTCTTATGTTTTAAAATAGGATTTAAAAACTCATGTAAAGGTTTTTCTTTTTCTTTTCTTTCTTTCTTTTTTTTTTTTCTTTTTTTTTCTTTTTTTTAAATTCTGAAACAGACCTGTTTTGTACCAAGTTATTTTTGGGATAAATTTTACTGGTTGCTGTTGTGGAGAAGGTGACGTTTTTCACCTTTGCCATAATAAAATAGAAATGTGTGTAGACCTGGAATTGTCTTGTCCATCCCGCTGCTGCTGCCCTTGCCTGGCAGTGCTGGGTATCTGCCCTGTGCGAGGGTAGAGTAGAACCATCTGTAGCGCCTGGCATGGGGTGGAGCTAGTGCTGTGAGGTGGTGGCTGCCCTCTCTTGTACCTTTCCCCACCTTCCCTAACTCTTTACTCTCTAACTCAATAGGTGGGAAGACATCAGAGTGGCAGTGGCCCCTTCCTGGAGCTGCCTGTTCACTCTGCCTGTGCCGCAAGGTGAAGGGTGGGTGGGTCATCTGTGCGGTGTCCAGAGTCCTCCCATGGCATGCTGCTGGGCTGTTCTTTCCGTTCTCTGCACTGTATTAGGAAAACCTGGGCTCTGAGGTTCTGATAACTCTGTGTGGTCTCCTCATAAGCAGGCCATACATGTTCCCCCTTAATTTTGTACAGTTGTGCAGATACCCAAATCCAAGGGTGCTTGAGTGTCTCCTAGTACAGTGGCTTGGTGGTGCATAGATCCTGTGCACATTTTCCCAGAGACTGCTGAGTTGTGTCTAGGCTCCTTATGCCTGGCATTGTCCTGTAATGCTAAGAAAGTCGTGTTACAGCATCTGGCAGCACTCAGAATCATCCTGAGTGTCTTCATCCTTGATTGTTTGAAGCAGGATGTGGAGAGCTGGCTGTATTTAATAAGGTAGCTAGTGGAAGCCAAGGCAGACTCTAACCTCCATTCAAGAGGGGGCAGGGCGATAGGGACAGTCTTTTTTTTTTTTTTTGCAGTGCTGGGGATTGAACCCAGGGCCTTGCTGAGCTGTATCCCCAGCCAATAGGGAGAGTCTTGATGCTGAGTTGATGATAGCATTTTGAGAATGGATTGGGCATGGAGATGGATGGCAGTTTTAGATCTTACTCTGCAGTTTTAGATCTTACCTCTGGGAGGTTGGGAAGACCAGGGATGGGTGAGTATTGTGGAGACTGAGGCTAGAGAAGGAATTCATTCAGGGAACTGAAGCTTCTTCCTGTAGTTGGTGGGTCCGTTAGGCACATTCCCCAGACCAGCTTTGCTTCTCCAAGTTTGGACTGACTTGAGTCATGTGGGAGAGTGTGTTGGTTTCAGTGACACTACTGAAAAGCAGTGGCAGCCACTTGAACAGCCTTTTCCTGTGCCAGGCAGGGCCATTGCTAGTACCAAACAAGACAACTCATCTTGGCCCTCTGAGGAGCCTAGTCTGATATGGAAAGGACTGCTGCATGTGAACCTGGTTGCCAGGGCAGAGCAGCCAATGAGAGGCAAAGCAGTTCATGCAGTGGGAGTGAGGACTCAGCCTGTCCTGGGTGTCGGAGCAGACCTGAGCAGGCACATGCCATACTAGCCTGTCCTGCTACCCGCTGCCTGGCTAGCAGAGGGAGCACCTGGTGGGTAGTGCCTAGTGGGGAGTATAAAGGAGAGTTAGGGGTCATGGCATTCTCGGGAGGAAGGAACACCAGAATGACATTGTGAGGTGCACCCTCAGTGGAGTAGGTGGGTGCCCAGGAAGGAGCAGGCTGCAGGTGGCAGTCACTGACTGGTTCTGTGGTAGACATGGGAGGCAGGCAGATACACCCAGGTGTCCTATATGAGAATGCCGTGTTGAACTGGACATCTTCAGTTTGGTAGCTATTTGGCAAGTGGAAGTGGCCCAGAAGGAGATTTTGGAAGAGTTGGAAATAAGAAGGAAAATCACATTGTAGGAGCAGTGGCTAGTGTCTACCTTGGGGACATGGGTGCTATTCAGGAGGTAGAGGACAGTGTCATGGGGGTGGCAGGCCTGGCCATTTGTTACTAGTGTTAGTGCGGCCAATCTGGAGTCCACCTGGCTTCCTGTGAGTGAGCAAAGGAGCTGGTTCACCTTCTTGCCAAAGTAGACCTTTGCTCCCAGTCTGCAATACAGGGAAGACCTCATTTGCTCTCTGGGCCATTCAGTCTGGGTACTTTTCAGGGAAAAAAGTAGGGGCTCTTCGTGGAATGCACTGGTGAGCAGTGGAAACCAAGTTGCATGCAGTAGTCCAGGTCATTTGGAGGGTGGTGCCTCAGTTTCCTGCCTAGAGAGGGAGGAGGAAACCACCAACCCCAAGAGTTTTTGAGGAAAAGTTGAAGTGAGACTTGGTGTTCTGCATGTTTTTCTTTATGTACCTCCCTCAGACCACGAGCTGCAGATGTTTGGTTGGCTGCCAGAGCCCTTCAGCTGCCCAGGGTGACCCAGTTTCTTGTGTTGCCCAATGGTCTGCATGAGAAACTATAGTGATTGGCCCAAAGGAGGACACATGACTGAGGCAGGGCAAGAGAGAGACTGGGCTTTCAGATGTGCTGAAGGAGGGAAAGGCCAGCACTGGGGAGAAGCAGCAAGTCCAGGTGCAGGGGGCTCTTTCCAGGTTAGCTCACAGCACCCAGCACTGGCATGAGCTCCGGGCATTGGAGGTGGCTCTGGTGCATGCACAAGGAGTTGAGCAAAGGCCTGCCAGACCCCTGCTCCGAGGAGGGGGAGCCTTCCTTTGGAAGGCTCTAATTAGATCTGACCTGATGGCAGGCTCTGGGTCCAGTGATTCAGTGGTTCAGTTGCTATATGCAGACAACATTGTCGTTGGTTCTCTTGCTGTCTATACCTTGCTACAGGGTCATCTTGTAAATTAGTAAATTCTGATCCAGCTTTCAATAAGCCGGTAGTTTAAGTAGGAAATAAAACAGTAATGAAATGTATGGTAACGACAGTAGAAGTAAGGAAAGCGGAAGCACAGTGTAGGGCAGACTTGTCTGCTACAAGCTGCAGAGTTGTCAGATGCTTGTTGAGGCCCTGGCCTGTGCCTTGTATCAGTGTTTGTAGCTCTCTCATCCTTTCAAGAATTTGGTGATATGATCTTTTCACTTTAGAATTTAAAGAAAATGAAGTTTATTAACTTGCCCAACAAAAATGTGAGTGCCTGCTGCAAGTAGCAGGGAAAACAGCACCGAACAAAGTCATGATCTCTGCCTAACAAAACTCTAGTACAGTCTAGTAGAGCAAAGAGAAGGGTCAGCCGGGCACCGTGGCACAGCCTACAACCCCAGCCACTCCACAGCCGAGGCAGGAGGATTGCAAGATCAAAGTCGGCTTCAGCAATTGAGTGAAGGGTGGGAACAGTCCAAGATCCCACTGTGTGTGTGTGTTGGGGGCAGGTGACATGAGGCATTAACGTGAGGACACCAGCCAGAGGGGTGCAGACGGGCTAGGGGAAGAAGCAGTGAGTGGAGAGGGCCAGGGCCTATGCATGCTAGGCGGCACTCCACCACTGAGCTCCGTCCCCACCCCAGGATTGAACAGGGACCCACATAAGCTGGGCAAGTGTACTGCCGCTGTGCTACGCTCCCAGCTCTTTTTTTTTTTTTTTTTTTTTTTTTTATTTTTTGGTTGGGGTTGGGGGTACTCTGATTGAACCCAGGGGTGCTTTGTCACTGAGCTACATTCTCCGCAACCCTCCCTTTTTTTCCATTTTGAGA
Organism: Glaucomys volans; assembly: GCA_020662805.1. Taxonomy (NCBI): domain Eukaryota; kingdom Metazoa; phylum Chordata; class Mammalia; order Rodentia; family Sciuridae; genus Glaucomys; species Glaucomys volans. The sequence goes on along the minus strand of JAJEJO010053163.1, from coordinate 35,260 downwards.
AAGAGTCTTGCTAAGTTGCTGAGGCTGGCCTTGAACTTGCCATCTTACTGCCTCCGCCCGGCAAACCTAAGAGTTTTAATTGAAGAAGTAACACGGCCTCAGCACAAAAGGTGCCGACACAAAGCAAGCCATCTCCCACCTTCCCCAGGGAAGCCTTGCTGTTCCCTCCTGCAGGGTGGGCTTAGAAGGGGCTTTATTGAAAGGTGGTAGAGTTCCACAGAGTTCACAGATCTCATGTCCAGCACCACTGTCAGATTCCAGAACATTCCATCACCCCCAGCAGTCAGTCCATATTTCCCCAGTCTCGAGCAATCTACTTTCCATCTCTGGAATTGCTTGTTCTGGATATTTTATATAAATGAACCAAAATAATTGTATCTAGGTGCTTTGACATGTTTTAAGGTTCATTCATATTGTAGCATGTGTCAACTTCATTCCTATAACAACCTTGTGGCTGGGATTACAGGTGTGGCCACTGTGCCTGGCTGAATATGCACATTTTTCATTCACTCATTGATGAGCATTTTAATTGTTTCAATTTTGTGGCTATTAGACCAATGTTAGTAGCATTTACAATAATTTTGTTTTTGTTTTTGAGACAGGGTCTTGCCAAGTTGCTAAGGGCTTTGCTTAGTAGTTGCTGAGGCTGGCTTTGAACTTGGAATCCTTAAGTTGCTGGGTTTATAGGTGTGCACCACCATGCCTGGCAATTCTTTTCATATCTGGATAAGAGAGAAATTATATCACAGGAAGACTTTCTTTCAGGAACTTGGGAGGATTTCACTTGGGAACACTGATGGCCTTTATGGGATTGAACCACTGGTATTAATGCAACAAAATAGATCCAAGCTGGGCTCAGTGGCGCATGCCTGTAATCCCAGCACTTGGGAGGCTGAGGCAGGAGCATCATGAGTTCAAAGCCAGCCTCAGCAACTTAGCAAGACCCTAAGCAACTCAGTGAGACCCTGTCTCTAAATAAAATACAAAATAGGGCTGGGGATGTGGCTCAGTGGTGGAGTGCCCCTGGGTTCAATCCCCAGTACCAAAAAAAAAACCCAAAATAGATCCAAATGTTGATTTTTGTTGCTGGGCCTGGTAGCCTTCACCTGTGGTCCTAGAAAACATTCAATCCTGAATGTAATGAATGTGCCTCTCCTACAGTCTGTTGTGCCCTCACCTACAGTCTCCTTAGGCTGTGGGGCCTAGTAGGAAGTTAGGTTTTTGGAAGCATGCCCTTGAAGGGGATTTTGAGACCCTGGCCTCTTTTTCACTTCTGGCTGCCATCCTAAACTGTGCTGCTGTACACCCAAACAAGCCAACAGCTCATAGGCTCAAACTGGAAGCCAAAATCAACTTTTCTTTCATTTATGCTGATTGTCTCAGATATTTTATCACAGTATAGGAAAGCAAAGTGTTGTTAAATTTAATACAAACAGGTGTCTCATTGGGTGCAAAGGTGCATACCTATAATCCCAGCTACTTGGGAGGCTGAGGCGGTGGGCCCAAGATCAAGGCCAGCTGAGCAACTTAGCTACACCCTGTCTCAATTAAAAAGGGCTGGAGATGTGATCTAGCATCTCCAATGCTTCTGTTGGTCTCAGCTTGTTTTATCTGTTTGAAAAGTTATGTGATTTTGGTATTCAGATTCATTGAAAAGAATTCCTGTGTAACTGCTAGACTTCCCAGATGGTGATCTGCTACAGTTTGTTATCTCCTTTTTCTGAATGAATTTAGAGAAGATTGTAGACAGGCAACTTTATCCCAAAAATCCTTCTGTAAGATATATGTATTCAGGTACTGGGGATTGATCCCAGAGGTCTCTACCATCGAGCCCTTTAAAAAAAAAAAAAAAAAAAAAAAACCTGAGAGGGCCTTGTTAAGCTGCTTAGGCTGGCCTTAAACCTATGATCCTCCTGCCTCAGCCTCCTGAGTCACTGGGATTATACATGTGTGCCTCTATTTCTGGCTCCATAAGTATCTTGAGATATTTAGGTGAATATCTGTTTTACTTCAGTTTTTCCCACTAATTTTAGCATCTGTTGGATCTTGGATGCAGTAATTGTCATGGTTTTTCATATTCCATGTTCCTTTGACATTTATTAATTGAAATTCTTATCTAAAAAGCAGCATTCCCTTCTCCAGTATTTATTTATTTAGTTGGTTGGTTGTCAGGACTTTATTGCTCCAGTGGCTTTCTCTCTGAGCGGCAGAGCTCTTTGAGGGCCCTGTGCCATTGTGATATGCTCATTTCCTTTGCTAAGCACTTCAGACATTATGAGATGCCCAAATCTGAAGTCACCACTTCACCAAGGAGCCCTGGTCCCTTTCCCTGCAGACTGGCATTTAGCAACCAGGATCTCAGCACAGGCCATGTTTGCTACTTCTGACCCTCAGGCACAGCACAGGAAGCATGTGCTAAAAAACATCTACATACTGCTGGATGTATACATTTTGGAAAGCCTGAGTTCCTGCAGGTGTCTGACCACCCCAGTGCCACAGGGCACTCCTGCCCTGCACTTTTCTTTTCTTTTTTGGTGGTGCTGGGGATTGAACCCCAGGGTCTTGGGCATGCGGGACAAACACTCTACCAACTGAGCTGTATCCCCAACATCCCCTATTCTTGTCTGTATTTCCTCTGAGACCGAAGCCTGGACTTGGTCCACACTGTTTACCCTCACAGTTTCAGTGTCTGGTGTGCTCCTTGCTTTCATGGTGCATGCCAACCTGTGAGGGCCACTGGCTAACGCAGCATTGGGTGTCGGTGCTCCTGTGTTCAGCCCCATGGGGCCCTAAGTCTGCTGTCCAGCATCACCTTGGTGAGTTCCTCTGCCCACTGCTTGTGGTTTGTGCAGTGAGGCCTGTCTGCCCTGTTGCTTCAGCTTCTCCTTATCCTGGCTCACTTTCCTGGTTTTTTTGTTTCTGTTTTTATTTTTGTTTTAATTATGTTAAGGTAAATTGACATGGAAATGGTCTGAAGAGTTCCTGAGCAGACAAAACCAGTTGGGCCATGTAGGTAAACGAAGCCATGCTAACTTAAGTGGAAATTTATTTGGGCTATTTCCTGTAATTGCCCAAGTTAAAGAAAAACAACTAATTACAGCCATTCTGAACCTGCCAACAATGTTACATAACTAGGATAACTAGGGTTGCCATTGGATAGCACACGTAGCCCAGTGTATAACTAACCTGTCTAATGCTTCCTTTTTCTCCCTATCTGCCCCGTAAAAGGCAGATGTTCCTCAGTGGAGCTCCTGATCTACTTCTGGTTTCTAAAACTAGCCATTCAAGTTATCTTTCATGATTCATACTATTTTTTTAAAAAATCACTGTCAAATATGTAATCATCCAGGTTCATAATAGTGCTTAAAAAAAAAAAATCTTAGTACGGTTGCACACACCTGTAATCCCAACAACTGAGGAGGCCAAGGCAGGAGGATCCAAAGTTCAAGGCCATCCTGGACAATTTCGAAGACCTGTCTCAAAATTCACAAAGCAGCTGGGATATAGCTCAGTGGTAAAGAGCAGGCCTTGGTTCAATCCCCACTGAAAAAAGGTGGACAAGCCTGACTTCTGGAACCTCAGCACAGGAAGAGTCCCGTGCTGGAGAAGCAGTGCCCACAGCACCACCTCTGTCCCACCTGAGAAATGCAGGGTATAGAGGATGATACAGGACTCCTGGGGATTTAGTCCTACAGGTCCTAAATGTGGGCAGTACATCAAGTCATCCTAGTTTCCCTGACAAAAATGGCTCAGGCACAGCAAAGGAGAGGGAAGTGGGATTGTCCAGGTAGGCAGTGTGGACTTGGTTCACATCCTGGTGCTTGTCAACATTGGAACAAGGCAAGGTCGAGACCCGGGAAACTGTCAGGGACTTGGGCATTGCTGAGAAAGCAGTCAGGTTTGTTAGATGTGATATTGTTAGGTTAGAATTAAATGTCCTACTTGGTGCCATGGCACATTCCTGTACTCCCAGTGACTTGGGAGACTGAGGCAGGCGATCCCAAGTTCAATTTGGTGAGACCCTGTCTCAAAATAAAAAATTTTAATAAAAAGGGTTCAGGATGTAGCTCAGTGGTGAAGCACCCCTGGATCCAATTGCCAGCACCTCACACACAAAAGAGGCCATGGCCTGCTTTACTCAGGAAGTCAAAGCAGGATGATCACAAGTTTGAGGTTAGCCTGGGCAACTTAGACCCTGATTCTTAATAAAAAAAATATCTGGGGATGTATGTAGCTCAGTGGTAGAGCACTCCTGGGTTCAATCACCAGTTCCACGCACCAAAATAACTAAATAAATGAAAAAATTTTAAAGTCATTCCAGGATTGGACAGCTCAGCTCGGTGGTAGAGCATTTGCCTAGTATATGCAAGGCTCTAGGTTCAATCCCCAGTACTACCAAAAAAAACAAAAGACAATCCATATAACTAAGTGCCAGACCTTTACATTAAGAATTATACAAGGTAGTGACAAACTAAAGCCAAGTGTGGGGTGCACACCTGTAATCACAGAGACTTTAGAGGCTGAGGCAGTTCCAGGTCAGTCTGAGCAATTTAGCAAGATCCTCCTTCAAGATCCAAGAACTGGGGATGTAGCTCAGCAGGAGCATGTTGGGGCCTGTGGCCTGGGTTCAGTCCCCAGTACTGGAGGGCGGGGGGCAGTACTTTTATTTGAATCATGTGAAAAGTTCAATTGCTTAGGCTGGTCTTGAACTTGAAATCTTCCTACCTCTGCCTCCCACATTACTTGGAGAGGTGTGTGTCACCAAGCACATAGATCACTTTTCACATGTTATTAATTTCTTTTTCTAGCACTGGGGATTGAGGCTAAGGCTTCACATAATGCAAACAAGTACTCTACCACTTAGCCCTATTCCTTGTTATTAACATTTTCGATATTATAAAAATGAGAATCTTTCTCTTTTGTATGTTTATTTGCACAATACTGGAGATTGAACCCAAGGGTGCTTTACCACTGAGCTACATCCCACCCTTTTTATTTTGCCCAGGCTGACCTCAAACTTGCCATCTTCCTGCCCTGGCCTCCAGAGTCACTGGGATTACCACCAGGCCTATCTCATCTTTCATTTGGTAGTAAAACTCTTCTTCTTTGCTAAAACTAACTTGTCCTTAATTTTTTTTCCCCCCCAATCAGGAACCCAGTGGAGTTAACAACAGAACAGCAGGTACTGATTTAGCAACCAAAAATATTAACAAAAACATTAAATGTCAGGTATCTTCCTTGATTGTACTGTGAACCACTGAGCCACATGCCCAGTCCACTCCTACCCCTGCCCCCTTTTTTTTGAGACAGAATCTCACTAAGTTGCTGAGACTGGCTTTGTATATGTGATCCTCCTGCCTCAGCCTCCCAAGTTGCTGGGATTATAGGTGTGGGCCTACTATTACCATTTTATACAATGTGTCAAGAGCTTCAAAGGGCCCAGTAGAGAAGAGGTCTCTACCTGTGGGGAAACCTGCTCAACCCTTAGGATGGCAAAACACTGAAGGAAACATTTAAAAATGAAATTTTTTTTTTAGATGTTGATGGACCTTTATTTATTTGTATGTGGTGCTGAGGATCAAACCCAGAGCATCACACATGCCAGGCAAGTGCTCTACCACTGAGCCACAACCCAGCCCCTTGCATAAACATTCTTGATGAAACCTTTCTGCCCCTCCAAGGCCCATCCCTCAGGATGCATCCCTGAAGGGGCCTCACTGAACCAGCCAAACGTACCCACGTGAGGCGTGAGCCCTGCTGCTTGGGTTCAGTGTGGCAGCTCCTGTGTTCTGCACTCAAGTCTCTCCCTCTTTTGCTACTTTGATTAAAAATTCAACACGGCAACCCCCCCTGCAAGGAAACACCATGCTATGGGCAGATGGGAGCGTGTTCAGCTCAGGGCTGCGGAGACTCCAGCACTAGACACTGATCCTTTGACAACATTAAGAGGAGCAAAAGGAGGCCTAAGGGCTTTGAATATGTCCTCCCCAAACTCCTGTGTTGAAATCTCAGCTTCAAAGTGGGGCCTTTGGGAGTGATACTTGTCTGAGGAAGGAAGCAACCCTTCCCAGACACCAAACCTGCCCTTGCCCTGATCTTGACTTCCAGTGTGCAGAATTTGGAGAATTAAATCTGTTGTTTAAGCTATTCAGTCTAAAGTACAGTTCAACTAGCCCAATGGACTAAAACAAGATTGAGCCTATTGATCAGGAGACATAGCAGCCAACTGCAGTGCAGTTTTTGGTTCTTGCAGTGCTGGGGATCAATTCAGGGTTTTGTGTATGCACATGTTCTACCACTAAGTTAAATACCCAATCCTGGAATTTTAAAAATTCTAATTCAGACAAAAAGTAATTCCCTACTCCGGCATGATGGTGCACACCTGTAATCCCAATAGCTCAATAAACTGAGACAGGATTATTCCAAAATCAAGGTCAGCCGAAGCAACTTGGCAAGACCATCTTAAAATAAAAAGGGCTGGGCAGGGGTGGGAGTGGTTGTAGTTTAGTGGAAGACTGCTTGCCTAGCACATGTGAGGGGCTGGGGGTGTGACTCAGTGGTAGACCACCCATGGGCTTAATCCCACTTCCAGAAAAAGGGGGGGGGGGGAGCCTGAAAAACAAATGAACTAAAAAAGAAAGAAAAAAATATTGCCTGGAACAGTGTCACAAGCTTGTAATCCCAGCTACCTGGAAAGCTGAGGCAGGAGAATTCCAAGTTCAAGCCTGAGCAATTTAGCCTGTATCAAAAAATTAGGAGGGCCGGGCGCAGTGGTGCACGCCTGTAATCCCAGCACTTGGGAGGCTGAGGCAGGAGGATGGTGAGTTCAAAGCCAGCCTCAGCAATTTAGGGAGGCCCTAAGCAACTCAGTGAGACCCTGTCTCTAAAATAAAAAATACAAAATAGAGCTGGGGATGTGGCTCAGTGGTGAAGTGCACCTGAGTTCAATCCCTGGTTCAAAAAAAAAAAAAAAAAATGAGGCTGGGAATGTAGCTCAGTGGTATACATCCCATGGGCTCAATCTCCAGTACCAAAGAAAGAAAGAAAAATTCAAAAGTAGCTGAAGAATTCACAATACAATGAAGGAAATTTTTTTTTTTTTTTGTGGTGCTGGGGATTGAACCCAGGGCCCTGTGCTTGCGAGGCAAGCATTCTACCAACTGAGCTATACCCCTAGCCCCAAGGAAAATATTGACCGAACATTTAAGGTTTTTGTTAATATTTTTGGTTGCTAAATCGGTACCTGCTGTTCTGTTGAAAACTCCAAACTGGGCATAGTGGCACACACCTGAGTCCCAGCTACTCTGAGGCTGAGGCAAAAGGATCCCAGGTTGAGGGCAACCTGGGCAACTTAGTGAGACCCTGCCACAAAACAAATTTTTTAAAAAGGCCTTGGGGGCCAGGCCTGGTGGCTCACGCCTTTAATCCAAGTAACTCGGGAGGCTGAGTCAGGAGGATCGCGAGTTCAAAGCCAGCCTCAGCAACTTAGCGAGGCCCTAAGCAACTCAGCGAGACCCTGTCTCTATCTCTAAATAAAACAAAATAGGGCTGGGGATGTGGCTCAGTGGCCGAGTGTCCCTGAGTTCAATCCCTGGTTCCAAAAAATAAAAAAAAAAAAAAAAAGGCCTGGGGTATAGCTCAGGGGTCAAGCACTCAAGTACTAAAAAACAAAAAACCCAGAATCCTTGCTGTTTGGAATGGTTTGTCGCCGAGCGGCAGATACCTAAAGAAGGTTAAGATCAGCGATTATTTACCGATAGAGCTCTTCCCCTTGGGAATAAAAATGCATGTGAAATTGGCAGAAAGGCACTACACACGCGAAGGAGATGGAAGCTGGTTGGGAGCCCATTGGGCTCCTGATAGCATCTTCCATTTCGGTGTAAGGGGCAGCTAGACACCTGGGGCTTCTAGCCCTGTGCCATCCTCCACTCCCATTCTCTGGGGCAGGTCGGTGTGGCCAGCGGAGCAGGGTATAAGTGATGATCTTTGGGATGAGATTACGGGAGTCGCCGCTGCTCCCAGTCACGGGGCCCGCCGAGGGGAAGCCTCTACTCTATGGTCAGGCCCCTTCCGAGGAGGCCACAAGCCTGGGTGGCAGAAACCAAGTCCTCAGGAGGAACGGGCCAAGGCCGGACATCCAGGCCGACAGAGTGGCGCCCTGCGGGGGCGGCCCAGCCACTGGCTGACGGGTGTGCCGGAAATCCCCGCGGAGCTTCTGGGCGGTGGTTCTACAGCACCTGGCCGGGGAAGGCGGCCTTTCCTGCGAAGCACCTAACGTCGGGGCGGAGAGCGCGGCCCCGCGCGCGCCGCGGCCGCTCGGAAGCCACGCGGCTCCGTCCCGCAGCAGGCGGCCAAGCACGCCGGGTCCCTTCCCGAGACAGAACAGGCGGGCGCGCGCTGTGGCCGCTCAGGACCAGCTGGGGGCCCCTGCCCGGCCAGTGTGGCCCGGACACGCGCGGCAGACCGTCCCCCGGGGCGTGGGCGTCACCGCAGACCGCACAGCTGCTGGGAACCCGTGCGGTGCTGCGCGGCCTCGAGGGCCGAACTCCCGTCGGGCTGACCCCAGAGGGTGGGGACAAAGGGAGAGTCGCGGGCACCGCAACCAAGGGACCGGACCGGCCGAGAAGGCGGAGCGCGGAGTCGCGCCTGTGCATGGCTACCCGGGCAGGGCGGGAGGGTGCAAGTCTCAGCCGACACCGCTCAACCAGAGTCGGACCGCTGCCGCCCATGCTGGAGGAGCCCGCGAAGTCGCCGCAAGATGGCGGGTGCGCCGCGCTCTGCGCATGCGCGCTGGCCCCGCCCGCGGGAGCGG
>JAJEJO010053163.1:0-26348 GCA_020662805.1 Glaucomys volans | reverse complement strand
CGTGCGGCGGGGCGGGGCGGGCCGGGGGCGCCGCGCAGGCCCCACCCGTGCGGGCGCCTAGCTCGGGCCGCCGCGCCGAGGCTGGTGTGGGGGCGTCCCCAGGGCTGCGCGCCGGGCCTCCGGGGTCGGCGCCCGCCGCTAGCTCCCGCCGCCTGGCCGCGCCCCGCCACGCCCCGCCCGGATTGCGGGCCCTGCGGAAGCACGGACCGCGCCCAGGGATGCTGTCGCCTGCGGCCACGTTCGGGCGGTGTCCGGCGGCGCGCCCGCAAGGAGCGGTGGCCGGGACGGGCCCACCTGCCACCCCCGCCTGCCGGGTTCCTGCGGCCCCTGCACTCCGGCGTTTGGGCCGGCCCCTCCCTGGGCCCGCGGAGAAAGGCGCTGGCCGCGTCCCCTCCGTACCGCCCAGAGATATCCGTGTGGGATTCTGGGTATTCTCAGGGTCTTTGGGAGCTGATCGAGGCCGAAGGGGGCTCGTCTGCGACAACGCTGTCGCTGCCTGGACGGCGCCGCCCACGGCGGCTGCGCCCCTTCCCCGAGGGTCCTGAGAAGACTGGGGCTGCAGCAATCCCAAGCCGTAGCCGCACATTCTCCCAAGTGGGGACGACCTCGTGCCTCTCTGGGCCTGTGGGATCCAGAGGGCCCGACGTCCGAGCTGTAGGCCAGCACCCGTTGGCAGGATGAACCAGAGCAACCCTTGTCCTGCACGTGGCGCCGACAGGGAGCATCCCTTTTCAGGGGCACTCAGCTTCAGGACTCAGTAGGGACCGGTGGTTGAGGGCCTTGGCAGCCTAGAGGCAACAGCAGGACAGTAGGAGTTTAGTGTTGACCGTCCAATTGAGTCTGGGGTCTGGTGCCTCTGCCTGGGAAGGAAAGGTGTGCCTTATCTCCCTGAGGAACAGGCTGTGTTCCCATTTAGTTTCGCTGTCCATAGGTAGGGTGAGGCGCTTTCATATGGCCCAGAAATCCCCTCTGAGGCAGGAGGGGCAGGTGGCTAGTGAGTCTCAGGAGGGCCCCTCTCTTTGGCCTGCTTCCTGCACACAGAGGCCTGGTGCTGTCCCGTCTGTCACAATCCTACCCACCCACAGGTGTCCCATACCCAGGCTAGAGGTGAGCATGGCGGAACAGGAGCCCACAGCTGAGCAGCTGGCCCAGATTGCAGCTGAGAATGAGGAAGATGAGCACTCTGTGAATTACAAACCGCCTGCCCAGAAGAGCATCCAGGAGATCCAGGAGCTGGACAAGGATGATGAGAGCCTGCGCAAGTACAAGGAAGCCCTCTTGGGCCGCGTGGCTGTCTCTGCTGGTGAGTGGCCCATCAGCAGGAGGCCTGGGCCCCCAGCTCACCCAGCAGCTCTCCTGCAGGGACACCTGTCACTCTGCTTCAACCTCTGCTCCCCCTCCATTGCCTGACTGTCTGAGGGAGGAGGAAGACCAAGGGGGTGGGGTCTAACTTGCTGTCATTCCCCAGACCCAAACGTCCCCAATGTCATCGTGACTCGCCTGACTCTGGTGTGTAGCACTGCCCCGGGCCCCCTGGAGCTGGATCTGACAGGTGAGAGGGGGAGGGGGACACTGAGATCCCTGGGTGGGGCTGGCTGGCACCCTTCCACTGTCCCTAAAAATAATTTCCTGTAGCACAGAGGCCCTCTGGTGGGGCATGCAGGAAGTGCAGCCAGGTGCCCTTGGAGGTTTTGCTTTGTGTTGGGGGAGGAGATTGGAGGGGGTGGAGTGGGGGAGAGGGAGCTGGGCAGTCAACTAGCCTCTTCTCCATCACAGGTGATCTGGAGAGCTTCAAGAAGCAGTCCTTTGTGCTGAAGGAGGGTGTGGAATATCGGATAAAAATTTCCTTCAGGGTAAGGCTAGGACTTGGGGAGGCACTGGGGGAGTGTGCCTGGAGAGCCTGGCTGACTTCATCCTGGGTCCCTACAGGTGAACAGAGAGATCGTGTCAGGCATGAAGTACATCCAGCACACATACAGGAAAGGCGTCAAGAGTGAGTAAGGGGCTAGGTGTAGTGGTGTTCACTTGCAATCTCAGTAACTCAGGAGGCTGAAGCAGGAAGATCACAAGTTTGAGGCCAGCCTCAGAAACTTAGCAAGACTCTGTCTCAGTAAATTTTAAAAAGATTTAAGAATGGGGCAGGGGTTGTGGCTCAGTGGTAAAGCGCTTGCCTAGCACACATGAGGCACTGGGTTCAATTCTCAGCACCACATAAAAATAAAATAAAGGTATTTTGTCCATCTACAACTAAAAATTTAAAAAAAAAAAAATCTAAGGGTGGGCTGGGGACATAGCTCAGTTGGTAGAGTGCTTGCCTTGCATGCACTCCCAGCACCACCAAAAAAAAATCTAAGGGTGTTGCTTAGTAGTAAAGTGCCTCGGGGTTCAATGGGGGGGGGCTTCAGTCTTCCCCAGAGGGCCATTCACACTGGTGACCATATCCTTTCTTGTGTTCTGTAGTTGACAAGACTGACTACATGGTGGGGAGCTATGGACCCCGAGCAGAGGAGTATGAGTTCCTGACGCCCATGGAGGAAGCACCCAAGGGCATGCTGGCTCGGGGCAGTTACAATATCAAGTCCCGCTTCACAGATGATGACAAGACTGACCATCTGTCATGGGAGTGGAATCTGACCATCAAAAAGGAGTGGAAGGACTAAGCCCCTGCCAGGAGGCAGGCAGGCAGGGCAGACGGACGGACGTGTCCCACCCCACTCCCCTCCCCATCCCAAACCAAAGTGCTGACAGGGCCCCTTCCCTGCCACCATCCCACCTGGTTCACAGGAAGCTCCTCAACCCTTCCTCTTCCACCCTCCCGCCTGCAGGCCCCTGTGGTCTCTAGTGTCATGTTGCTGCTTCTGCCTGTGCAGTGTCGGGGGGCACTCAGCCCAGGCCTCTGCCCCCTCTGTGTCCCGCCGGTTTCTCTGCCTGTCCTACCCCAGATCCTGGCTTTTAGGGAGTGGAGCACTGTCCAGGTTGCTCAGCCCACCTTGTCGCTGCCCAGTTGAACTGGGGTGCACAGTGCAAGCCCCAGCCAGCTGGCCTCCAGCCCCACCACTCCCTGGCCAGTTCATCTATCGCTGTCAGTCACCGTCTAACCATGATGCCTTAACATGTGGAACGTGTATTGGGGGCCTTCGCTAACTCTAACTCCCCCTGTCTGCATGAGCATGTGGTCTCCCCTGTCCCTGCCCTGTTTGTGATCTTGATGACCCGGGGAGGCCTGGGGTGTGCTGCTATTGCCCCTGCCCAGCCTGCCAGGGCCTAGGCAGCCCTCCCTCTCTGGGCTAGGGCTTGAGGTGACTCCAGCAGCTTGGGGAGGGCCAAATTGCCAAACTCAGTGCCTCCAGCCCCATCTGGGAGGCAGGTGTGCCACACCTCTCCTTCTCTGTCCCAGGAGGCAGTGCTGAGTCCTTGAGGGATAAAGCCAGCGGCAGAGCCTTACTTGCCCCACCTGGGCCCCATGGCCTGGAACCTTGTGCCTGGCCTGTCAGTATTTATTGCCTCCACTTGTGCCGTCCTCTGGGCCGGCTTGCCTGCTGCCTCTGCCCCGGCTCTCAGTGCCACCATCCTGGGCAGGCCCTCCCTGGACCCAACCAGGACAAAAGCGGGACCAAGCGCACACAAAGTTGGGAGCTGTCTCCTGTGCCTCCCTTCCCTATCCCCGGTCCCCGTGTGGTGTCTGCCAGGCCCAGGCTTCGACAGGCAGAGGAGCCTGCCCTGCTTCTCTTCCGACCGGGAAATAAACACCCTTGAAGGAGCCTGTGGATTTGTCTTGAGGTTGTGCAAATTGTGGTGTGATCCTAGCAGGGAGGTGAAGCAGAGCAGGGCACAGCTCCTGGGTAGGGGTTGGGGTCCTCCATTCCCAGTCTTGTGAGGCCATAGCTGCTGGCTCTCAGCAGCTATTTAATGAGAAATGAACCTAAAATCCCCCCCTTCTGTCACACCTGCTCAGTGGGTGGAGTGACTCCTGGCCACCAAGCACTCTAGGTCTAGAACCTCTAGTCGAACAGTGGGGTGGCCTAGCCCATGCATTTTGTTAACGTGTTAGCTCGCCGGGCTGCTGGCACACCATTGTCCACCGAGGCCCCATGTGCTGCTCACATCTCAGGACGTGTTCAGTTCTACTGAAGGGGAACTTGGCGGGAGCGTCAGGAACCCCAGAGACCACAACCCTGTGTGGGCCACTCAGACGTGGGTAGGAGGCTGTGGCTGGTGCAGGATATATGTCAGTGTCCCCGTTGTGGTTAGGGTTCTCTCAGATGCAAGGGGTGGGGGCCCAAGGGTGGGTAAAATAGGCTGTGTGGGATGGAAGGGACCACCACACTACACAGAGGTGCAGGGGAGCTAGTGGGTACCCTGGGAGGCTACCAGGACCTTCCCATCTGCAGTGACATTCCACTGATGTGCCCTGGACAGGTAGGGACAGATCAACCACAGTGGCAAGAATCACTCCAGACACTCCCCATCCTTTGGCTCGACGCCAGCTTTGAAATCTGCCCTCTGCAGTCTGCGCTGCTCAGGAGGTGGTTTCACGCTTAGGCAGCTGCTGCCACAAAACCATCCAATTCTGCTTTCATGGGTCCACTTACGCATTTGTGCTGAGCAGTTGGGGGTCCCTGCCAGGAGCTTGTTGCCACTTGGTCCAGTGAGACCCCCCCCCACGCCAAAGCAAATCCCTCAGGCCACTGGCTGCCTTGGCCATCCTTGCTAGGCTCCTATGAGAGCCAGAGTTGACCTGGAGGTGGCCTTCAGCAGGATAGCCCGCAAACAGCAGGGAACTGCAGCAGTGGCCCAGCCAGACCAGGAAAGACCCTACCCAGTCTCAGAAGGGGTTCCGGCCCAGCCAAGGGACAGGCAGGATGAGGCAGTACTGCAAGGCTTCACCGCCAGGCTGACCAGCTCAGTGCAGAAGGAATGGGCTCCCAGGCAGCCGTCTTAGGCCAGCTGGTCATATCACACCTTTCCCTGCCCCTTAAAAGGTTCCACCTCGTTGCCAGCAGTTGTTTATTGGGCAAGGGCTTCTAAGGCTCAGATGGGGCCAAGAGGCTTAATCTTTTTGCTGTGGGATTTTCCAAGATTGTTAGACATGTGAACTCAGACCCTGAGTGCCAAGTTGTACGGGACCAGGGCCAACAGCCAGGACTTTGCTCTAAGCTCCTGATGGAGGATAATGAGGTGGCACCTACAGAAAGTGCATGACGTGTCTCTTAGGTCCCAAGTCTAACCTGATCCTCCCGGTCCCACCCTGACCTGTAGTGCAGCCTGGCTCTTGCTCCAAGGCTGGCCTCCCAGCTCCAGTCAGTGCCCTCTTCTCACCTCCCTTTGTCCATGGTCCCCAGGAAACTCCAAGCTTCCCACCTCCTCAGCCTCCCCAGACAGGCCCTTCTTCCATGAGGTGGCCATAACTGGTGCCAGATAATGAGGTCAGGGTCTGCATGAGACCAAGAAATGGGCAGGTACTGATTTACCACCACTGCCCTGCTTCAGACCCCACTCTCACCGGCACGCTGGTCTCAGACTTGGGCACAGAGGCCTAGTACAGTGAGAACCTGTAGCCAGTAGCCCTGAGTGTTCTTTGGGTGTCCTCCAGCAGGACAGCTGGAGGAACAGGAAGGAAAAGGAAGTTGTGTTGAGAACTCCACTTTTGAAAGTATTTTTGAGGCTGGGAATGTATATTCTTTTTTTTTTTTGGAACCAGGGATTGAACTCAGGGACACTCGCCACTGAGCCACATCCCCAGCCCTATTTTGTATTTTATTTAGAGACAGAGACAGGGTCTCACTGAGTTGCTTAGGGCCTCGCTAAGTTGTTGAGGCTGGCTTTGAACTCGCGAGCCTCCTGACTCAGCCTCCCAAGTCGCTTGGATTACACGTGTGCGCTACCACGCCCGGCTGGGAATGTATATTCTTACCTTCCCTGCCATTCGATCTATCTGCCATTTTCCTAACTATGGGATTTTTTTTTAAATTTTTCCTCACACCAGAGATTTATTAGGCAGACAAACGGGAGTGTCCACTCCCAGAGCTGGGAGGAAAAGGAGAGAAAAGATGGCAGGGGAGCCTCCTTTAAGTGGTGTAGTTCTCTTGGGCTGAGAACCATCAAGCCATTGTTGTAACTCAGCTTAGTAGCAGAGAGCTTACCTTGAGTGTACAAGGCCCTGAGTTCAATCACCAGTACCACGAATAAAGTGGGGCTGATGAAAGTAGTTTTTTTTCCCCTGGGGACTGAGCTACATCCCAACCCTTCTGATTTTGAGACTGGGTCTCACAGCCTCAGGGAGGGCTAACCCCCAAGGACACACTCTTTGAAGGCCTGGGCACAGGATGATTGACCATCTCCTCTGCCTTGTGAAACAGACATCAGTCCTCCCCTCAGGGCTGAGGGCCACAGGTATTCCTATTTAGATGGGTTGGCCTGTATCCAGGGAAGTGGGATGCACCCTGAGTGCCCAGGGGTCTCTCAGGCCTCCTGCTGGGCTTTTAAGAACCAACTTTGCTGTACCTTCTCAGGTTGAAGGAGGCAGATTCAGGAAGGGCAGGGCACCTGGAAGAGCAGCCAGGGTAGCCCCGCCAGTGTGATCACCTGGTTTTCAGAGCCACAGCCACCTGGCCACAGAACAGCAGCCCTGCCCTCTGCTACTTTGGCAATGCAATCGCCGGCACTGAGGTGTGTTCTACTGCCCTTGGCATAAGCCACTGGAGAACCAGAGTCAACCTTAGACTCAACCACAGCTACTTGGGTCACTGTCTGATCTGTGCATCTGGAGTGGCCTTGCTTGCTTCTGGTGATATAGATATGCACACTTCCTCATACTTTTATGTTCTGGGACAAGATGCCTTCAAACCATCACAAGCTAATCAACACAACAGTACCTTATATCCCTTCACTTCCCATCAGTGGTTAACACACAAGCATTTAGGAATAATAATTCCATACTTGGGAATCTAAACCAAAAGTCTTTTGTCTTGGGCCCAAAACTGTGGTTTGTAAAACAAGTCAAAGCAAGCACAAATATAGAACAGTGAAGCAATCACCACCCCACTGTGACATTATGAAGAGATGCGATTCAGTGAGCAAGCACCTGGTCAGTACCACTGAGCTGGGGCAGGACACTGGTTCATGTCCTTCTAGGACTGCAAAGTCAAACTCGGGAAACAGGCTGGTCTCCCCGCAGGCACCATCAGTATCTGACCCTTGCTCTACCAGCAGTGTGTGTGTATGTGAAGGCTGGGGCACACGGCACTGGTGTCTTCCCACCCCCACCTGGGGACTGATTCCACCGACCTCTACCATTGAGTTAGACCCCCAGTCCTTTTGACATCCGGTGTTGTTAAGTTGCCCACGCTGGCCTCCATCTTGCAATCCCCGTTTCAGCTCCCAGAGTTGCAGTAATTACACATATGAAGTTGGTAGCACCGGGTCTTGAAGGCGAGGAACTCATATTCCAAGTGGAGTGCCTTGCAGGAAAGGTGAGAAGCACTCTCTCAAGAACAATGTCTCTCTGAGCAAGGTGCTACACACCTCTACTTCCAGGTAAGTGGGAGGCGGAGGCAGGAGGACAAGTTCGAGTTCAGCCTGGACAACTTAGCCAGACACTGTCTCAAAACAAAGCGGAAAAAGGCTGGCGTAGCTCAGTGGTAGAGCATTTGCCTGGCACGTGGGAGGCCCCGGGTTCCATTCCCAGTACCGCAAAACAACGTCCCAGCACACACCACGCTCGGAATCACCAGAACATTTCTTTCTGTATTCTACCATTTCTGAGAGCCGGGGCGTTACTAAGGGAAGCCAGGCGCGCTTCCCTCTCCGGGTGAGCCTTAACGAGAAGAGGAGGGAGGAGCGAGGGCAGAGCTCCGGGAGGCGGAGGAGTGCGCGGCGCGCAGCCCACAGAGACGAAAGGTGGGTCTCGTGGTAACTTAAGTTCCCAAAAGTCACGGACAGAAAGAAAAATATCAGTTGGACGGGCGGCCAACACCGACCACCCCCGACGCGGCAGTGTTCTGCCCCCGGCCTCCGGGTCCGGCACGGCCCAGGCCTCGCTCGGAGGCGGATCCGGGCCGCGCCACCGCCCGCAGGAGTCACGCGCCCGCGAACCCCGCCTGGACCACCCGGCCAAGGCCGCGCAGAGCGCCAGGTCGGCCCACCTGCCGGACCCCGCGCCTCCGCAGACGCCGCACGGGCCGCACGCGCGACGGAAGTTGCGTCAGCCAGGCTTCCGACCGGCAGCTCGGAGGCGGTGCCAGTTACTGAAACGCGGTCCAGTCAGAATGCAACACGAGGGGTTTCGGAGGCGCAGGCGCAGCCCCGCCCCCGAACGGCGGCTCCGCCCCACTGCCACGTTCGACCGAGGGACCCGCAGGGTGCGCGCAAGTCTCGGCCAATCAGGAACCAGAGCCAAAGGAAGCAGCCATTCCGGCCCTGCGGAAGGCGTGCGTGCATATCACCAGTCAGAAGTCGAAGGAGAGAAACTTCTCCGCTCGCAGCCAATCGTAGGCTGGGGAGCGCAGCGAGCGCGAGCGCCACGGCCAATCCTGGACGAGGGCGAGGACGGCCTCCGAAGCGTTTCCGACTCCGGGGCCGGTCTTAACGTGGGCCTCCAATCCGTGAGCAGCGGGGGCGGGCCCCGCAGCTCGCCTGCGAATCGGAGGAGCCCTCGGGGCGCGTGCGCGCCGCGGATGGCGCGCGCGGCGAGTTAGCGGGCGCGCCCCCGGACCAGGATTTATAAAGGCGAGGCCGGGGCCGGCGCGCGCTCTCGTCGCCTCGGCTGTCCCGGCGGCCCCAACCGAACTGCCCCGCCCGCTCCGACGTCCGACATGCTGAGCCGCGCTCTGCTGTGCCTGGCCCTGGCCGCGGCGGCCCGAGTGGGCGCCGACGCCCCCGAGGAGGAGGACCACGTCCTGGTGCTGAAGAAGAGCAACTTCGCGGAGGCGCTGGCGACGCACAAGTACCTGCTGGTGGAGTTCTGTGAGTGCCGCGGGCCTGGCCGGGCGGGGGGCGCCGCCTCGGTGCGGCCCTGCGCGCGTCGGGCCGGGGCGGCGGGGCTGCTGGCGGTGCTGGCCTTCCGCCCGCCGAGCTCGGCCTGGCGGGGCGCGCCTGCTGTCAGCCCCGCTGCCCCGGCCGCCCCGAGGGCATCCTTCCTGCCTAAATTGGAAGCGTTCGCGTCCCGGCTACTCGAGGGTGACCGCCGGGCGGAGAGCCAGGTAGCTGTCTTTGTGCCCGACGTCCACATGGCAGGAACCCTCTGCTAACTGGGAGAAACAGGACGGACCTGTGCGAGCCGCGGCAGTCTGAGCAAGCCAGGGTCCAGCCCTGCTAATTACCCAGCTGGACTGACCCAGAAATGCCCAGCTCCTGCCCGCGCCACCTTTAACCTGCCCCAGCTTTCCTGTCGTGTACCAAGCCCTTGCAAGCTTTTGCTTGTTAACAAGTATTTGGGCTCCAACTGTCTCTGGGGTGGGAATCTTATGCCCACCACAGCTGCTATCCTTCCTTGGCAGACTGTGTTATTTCCACCTGTAAAGAACGGTTTTAGATGAGAATCTGAGCAGACACCGGGGCCTGCACAGATGTGTATCACGTACTCAAGTATTTTTTGGTTGGTATGAGGCTGGACCATCAACCCTTTAACTTGTCCTGGGCTCTTAAAGGGAAATCCTAGGGACACACTGGTCCTGGTGACCTGCAGCTTATAGGAAGTTACCAGCCTAGGGGTGTGTCTTCCTGTGCTGGTGGTGACGGAGCAGAGCAGGGGTGGTGTTGGTTTGTCCCTTATGGCCTCTGTCCTGATGTTGCCCAAGAGCAGCAGCTATCAGCTCAGCCTCTTGGGTTAAGAGGTCTTATCTTGGTGTGCAGATAAGGTTTTTATGAAGGGAAGGACAAAAGAGAAAGCAGGGGAGGCAGTGGGACTGGATCGAGAGCTGCTTTCCAGAGTCCCACTTTCTTTTCCAGATGCCCCTTGGTGTGGCCACTGCAAAGCACTGGCCCCTGAGTATGCCAAAGCAGCTGGGAAACTGAAGGCAGAAGGTTCTGAGATCCGACTGGCAAAGGTGGATGCTACTGAAGAGTCTGACCTGGCCCAGCAATATGGTGTCCGAGGATACCCCACAATCAAGTTCTTCAAGAATGGAGACACGGCCTCCCCCAAGGAGTACACAGGTGTGATCATGGTGCAGTCCTTGGAGGCAAACCTAGCTGAAAGTCATCCAGTAGTGTATCTGCGTGAGGGCTGGATTTCAGTCCTGGACGGGGTGCGGGGTGGAGGCTGTGTTCACAACTCATCCACGTCAGAGGGTCCTGGGAGGAAGTTCTCTCCCTGGAGGAAGACCCTCCCAGGTGCTGTGTCTGGTGGCCTCACGGGGGTGGTTCCTGCTGCAAGGCTTGCTGGAGATGGACTGTAAGAGAAAGGGAGGCTGATGCTGCTGACTGGCAGGGCTTCGGGCTCTCGTTGCTTCCAGGAACCGCTGTGCGTCTGTGGCACATGTGGACTTGCCCGCAGTGTGCCAGCCACCACACCAAGCATCGTGTGCTTTGGGTTCTCCGGGCAGGCCCCAAATGCAAACTCCCAGCTGCTGTCCTGCCACCTCCAAGGCAAATCAATGACTCGTGGCAAAGGAAGACTTTCTGGTCTCTAAGATGAGTTCCTCAGAATGTCAGGCCCATGTCCTGGGCAGCCTGAAGCCTGCCCATCTCAGTGCCAGCTGAAGTATCCCTTCAAACAGACATGTCTTAATCAGCATCAGCTGCTCTAGTTGCCTCATTCATAGACCCCACTATATTTTTGGGCATAGTTCTAGCCCCTTTTAATTATTGCTTAGGGCCTCACTAAGTTACTGAAACTGTCTCTGAACTTGCAATCCTCCTGCCTCAGCCTCCCAAGTTGCTGGGCTTACAGGTGTGCACCACCACACCCAGTACCTGGTCCCCACTATTTAATGCATGTTTAGTCTTGAAATAGAGGGCACCTATTCCAAAGTCACCATGGTTCCCCACTTTACACTTGGTTTTGTAGATGAGACAACTGCTCCTGAATGCACCGGTAATTGACAGCTCAGCTTTTTGTAGGTACTTGGCTGCAGAATCCTGGTCACTCTGGGATAGGGCAGCACTTTCCCAGTTGGCCCAGGTAGTCACGCACAGGAAAGGAGGGGAGAACAGCTTCGTTGACTTCCACCTGGCAGGAGCAGGCTCTTCCTTATCCCTGTCTGCTTTGGGTCGCATGCAGACACACACTTTCTCTAGTTCTTACCAGTCTGGGAAGTGGGCAAGGCTGGTCTTAGAAACAACTGGCCCACCTGGGAGTGTCAGAAAGTCAAGTTGAGCCTGTTTTTAAGGAGGGAGAACTGGCATTGAGGTTGACATGACTAACCACATCTCCACAACTCAACTTAGTATGAGAGTACTGGGGAGAAAGTGTGTGCAAATGTAATGAAAAAATTTCTTTTAATTTTTAAAAAAAAATTTTTGATACTGGGGTTTGAGCTCAGTGTGGTGGTGCACACCTTGTAATCCCAGTGGCTCAGGAGGCTGAAGCAGGAGGATCGCGAGTTCAAAGCCAGCCTCAGCAAAAGCAAGGCACTAAGCATCTCAATGAGACCCTGAATCTAAATAAAATACAAAATAGGGCTAGAGATGCGGCTGAGTGGTCAGGTGCCCCTGAGTTCAATACCCGGTACCAAAAACAACAATAGAAAAAAAATTTTGTTTGTTTGTTTGTTTGTTTTGTTTGTTTGTTTTGGTATTTGGGTTTGAACCAGGGGCACTTTACCGCTGAGCTACATTCCAGCGCCTTTTTTTTTCTTCTTTTTTGAGATGTGGTTTTGCTAAGTTGCCTGGACTGACTTTGAACTTACGATCCTCTTGCCTCGTTCTCCCGAGTCGATAGGATTACAGGGCACGTGCTGCTGCACCTGGCAGAGTTTAATCATACTGTCCAAGAAAATTAGAAAGTGCCAGGGATTCAAGAAGAAAAGCCTCCACATGACACGCTCTTCCCTCCTCTAAGCATAGCCGTGGCTTCACGTGCTGGCATCAGGAGGTGGGTGGCCAGGGTTCCCCATACAGAGAACAGCTTGTTCTAGGGGTCAGGCAGGTGTCCTCAGCCTACTGGGGGGGCACAGGGAAGAGGGTGCCAGGCAGGATGGGGGCATCCTGTCTGACTCTGGAACATTCTGTCGTTGGGGTACAGCTGGCAGAGAAGCTGACGACATCGTGAACTGGCTGAAGAAGCGCACGGGCCCTGCTGCCACCGCCCTGCCCGACGGCGCCGCAGCAGAGTCCTTGGTGGAGTCCAGCGAGGTGGCTGTCATTGGCTTCTTCAAGGTAGAGCTTCGGAACCTGCAGTCTGCTGCCACATTTGAGGGAGGGGTCCTCGTGTCTGCCTTCCTGCTACGCCAGGTGGTGTAGGGTGTGCAGCCACTCCGGTGTTCCTTCCTTTCCCAGGATGTTGAGTCCGACTTTGCCAAGCAGTTCTTGCTGGCAGCAGAGGCCGTAGATGACATACCTTTTGGGATCACGTCCAACAGTGATGTGTTCTCCAAATACCAGCTCAGCAACGACGGGGTGGTCCTCTTCAAGAAGGTGAGTGGCCCTGGGTGGCCGCGCCCAGGGCAGTACAGGCATGCGTCTGCAGGGGGTGGTGTTGCTTTCCTTACTGCTGGGCGGCCTGTGGTTGTCCAGGGTCCTGTCGCAGGCTGGCAGAATCAGACTGCAGGAGTTACTCAGTGGCCTTTGGACTTTGGAGTGCAGGGCCTTTGGCCAGCCTCCTGTGACAGCCAGTGTGCTGGGCCTCCTAAAGGACTCAAGGGCAGCCACTTTGGACTGGTAGCTGTTTTTTTCACTTGTGGCAAGGTTGGCTAGCTTAAATTTTTTTTTTTTTTTTTTTTTTTTCTTTTTTGGTCCCAGGAATTGAACCCATGGTTGCCCAACTGCTGAGCGACATCCTGAGCCCTTTTTATTTATTTTTTTTCTTTTTGAGACAGAGTCTCGCTAAGTTGCTTGGGGCCTGGATAAATCACTGAGGCTGGCCTCAAACTTGGGATCCTCCTTTCTCAGTCTCCATCATACCCGGCATTAGCCATGCCCGGCACTGTTATGTGACCAATTTGGTGACATTCATTGCATTCACACTGCCATGCCACCATCACTCCTGTCTATTTCAGGACTTTTTCTTCACCCCGGATGGAAACTCTAGAGTGTGAACTCTCTGGGTGTGTTCCCACTGGTGGACAAAGCCACAGTTCTTGTGCCTCCCACCTTGGAAACTGCTGATTCTGACCCTGCTGTCCTTCCTCTTTGTGAGCCCAGTGTCTCTTAACTGAGTCTGCCTGTTACAGGGACACAGCAGGCCCCTCATTACCAGTGGGCCTGTGGGTTTGTCTTCTCCCTGGAGGTGGGCTGCACAGAGCACCCCTGCTCTTGGAGCACAGCTGTGCCTATAAGTGTGTGCTCTGGGTCAGTGCTATCCAGGTGGCACAGTGCACAGGGAAGGGGAGAGGAAGCTCTATGAGAAGGAGGACCAAAGGAGCAGGGTAGGAAGGTGTCCTCGGGTGGGGTGCAAGATCCTGGAGTGCCATCCTGCTCTGTTCTGTTCAGGAAGGATGCAGTGTTGGAGAGGCTGCCTGGCTTGGCGGTGACGCTGACCTCTCAGTGAGGTCCTTTTTTTTTTTTTTTCCCCGCAGTGCTGGGAATTGAACCCAGGGCCTTGTGCTTGCAAGGCAAGCACTCTACTAACTGAGCTGTGTCCCCAGCCCAGTGAGGTCCTTTTGTGTGTGTACTTCACTCCTGAAACAGCTTCAGGCTGGGGGCTAAGCACCTTGCACTTCAGACTGGGTGGAGGACTGAGGGCCCTCCTGGCAGACACCACAGGAGGGGCGGGGCGAGAAGCAGCGGCTTTCTGTGTCCCTCCTGGCATTTAGCCATTTTCCTAACTCCTTCCTCAAGAACCCCAGCCAGCTGACATGCTCTGCTCAGGAGAACCTCAGGCTTCCCTCCTGAAGGGGTGGAGCTGCGGGGGCTCCAGGCTGTGCACCCGCGCACAGCACATCCTCAGATGCCTGACTGGGAAACCTGGGAGCGCAAAAGCTCCGGGCGTGAGAGGGTGAGGGACCGTTTCTGAGGCCCATGGGAAGCTGCGGGCTCCACCTTGAGTTCTGTCCACAACCTGCCCCTCACGCTGCATCTAAGCAGCCATGTTAGCACTGGGCAGGTGTTGCCATCACACGTCCATCTAGGTTGGGACAACAGTTTCTTGTCCTTGCCTTGGAAGTGTGAAGTGCATTAAGGTCGGTCCCCTATTCAGGCTGTTGGTGTGTAGGTAGTTTTTGTTTTTTTGGTTGGGGTTTTGTTTTTGTTTTGTAATTGAACCCAGGCCACTGGACCACTGAGCTGCGTCCCCAGCTCTTTATTCTTTATTTTGAGATATGAGACCAGCCTCAGCAAGGCCCTATCTGTGATCCTCCTGCCTCATCCTCCGGGTTGCTGGGATTACAGGTGTGGACCACCACGCCTGACTGGTTCTTCAGTACCGCGCTGTCTGCTCCCCACTGGGCTGGGCATGCCCTTGGATCTGGTGCTGGCTAGTGGGTGGCAATCTCTCTTGCACCAGAGCCGAGGGCTTGCTTCCTGGCAGCTCTGGTATGAGGGTCAGCAGAGGACACATCTGAGGTCGGACAGGCAGAGAAGGATGGCGCCAGAGTCCACCTCAGGTTTGGGTGTTGCGGTGCCAACACCCTCACTTCTGTCAGATTCATTCTCTTCACCTTTGCCCCTCCTCTGCAGGCTGCTAAACCACTTCCACCACTTGAACTGGGTCTTGCTGTCTGCCCAAGGGACTGTCCTGAGCCTGGCCTGGTGGGGCCAGGTGCCTCACCGCCCAGCAGGTCAGGCTCCGTCCTGTCCTCCCTGGAGGAAGTCAGGGAAGAGCCAAGCTAAGGAAGCCCTGGCTGGGACTGATGGTCCTGTTGTTTATTTTGATGTTTACTTTTTGTCTTAGGGGTGAGGGTGGGTTTAGGGGCATCCACCAGCCTACAGCATCCACCTTTTCCTGACACCTGCCATTGCGCCCGAGTTCAATCCCCGGTTCCAAAAATAAAAAGAAAGAAAGAAAGAAAGCTAGACATGAGCGCACACCCGTGGTCCCAGCTACTCCAGAGCACAGGTCGAGGCCAGCCTGGACCACTTGGCAAGATTGTCACCACATTAAAGACCTGGGGATGTGGCTCAGGGTGCCCCTGTGCTCCATCTTCAGTACCCCCAAAATAAAAAGGAAGGGGGCTGGGGATGTAGCTCAGTTGGTAGAGTGTCTGCCTCGCAAGCACAAGGCCCTGGGTTCAATCCCCAGCACTGCAAAAAAATAAAATAAAAAACAAAAAGGAAGTAGACAGTGACCAGGGTTAAGTGGCCACGGTACCGGCAGGATTGCAGCCTGACGCGGGTGCTCAGTGGGGCCACGATGCCTGGTGCTCTGGCAGCAGAAGGCTGCTCCTTCAGGTCGGGATGCCTGTGGCTCAGCATAGGAGAGGACAGCAGGCCCCTCCCACCAGTGCCTGGTGGGTCTGGGCCAGTGACCCCTCAGAGGGCTTCCTGGCCTTGCTTCCCCCCATCGTCCTCTCCACACGTGCTGACTGGGGAGACGGAGCGGGCCTGGGAGCCTCTGCCCTCCAGTTCGGTGAGAAGCAGCCCAGTGTGGGGTTGGCCTGGTGTTAGCACCTTTCCAGGGTCGGGTTAGAAGGTCTGCTGGACACAGGCCGGCCCTGTATGTGATCTGCCCTGGGAGTGGGAAGTGGCCAGTACAGTCCACCCTCCACATCCTGGGATCCACCCAGCCGGGATCAAAACCACTTAGGAGCGCCTGGGCTGTGGCTCAGTGGTGGAGCACTTGCTAAGCACATTTGAGGCATTGGGTTCAATCCTTAGCACCTCGGTGCATATATATATGTATATAAATGTTTGTTTTTTTGTTTTGTTTTTTGAACCCAGGGGCACTCGGCCACTGAGCCACATCCCCAGCCCTATTTTGTGTTTTATTTAGAGACAGAGTCTCACTGAGTTGCTTAGGGCCTCGCTAAGTTGCTGAGGCTGGCTTTGAACTCGCGATCCTCCTGCCTCAGCCTCCCTAGTCGCTGGGATTACAGGCGTGTGCCACCGCGCCCAGCTTATAAATGTTTTTTAAAAAAGAATGCTTTACCAAAAAAAAGCTTTTAGGAGTAAGCTAGGCATGGTGGTTCAGGCCTGTCTTCCCAGCAGGAGGCTGAGGTGGGAGGGTCCCTTGCTCAAGAGTTTCAGCCCAACCTGGGCAGCTCAGCAAGACCCCATCCCAAAATGAATACGAATGAGGTAATGGTAATCCTGTTACACATCATGATGGAAAACATTCTTACATTTTTTCTGATCTGATGGCCCATACTCAGCAGCTTGAGGGTCTCAGCCAGGAGCAGCGGTGAGTCTCCTGATGGTGCCCTGGCTGTGGCCTGCCTCCACCCTGCTCCACGCTGTGGCTTCTGAGCAGTGGTCTCTGCAGTGACCGCCCCGCCTGCCCTGGCCAGCTTGGCTTTGTGGAACAGCAGTGTGTTGGTCATGCCTCCTGGTCTGGGCTGCAGGGACAGGATCTAGTCACTCCTGTGATTGTCCTGCTACATGCCCTTCAGTTGGAGCAGCTAGAGGACCTGGAGCTGTGGCACCTGAGTGATGGACAAGTCGAGACTTGCTGGTGGCCGCAGGGTGGTGGCTGAAGCTGGCTAGGCGGTCAGGAGCACGTGTGTTCTGCGCGTTGCTGGGGTCCTCAGGCGCTGCACGGCTGAGCCTGGGAGTGGAGGCAGGCCGGCTCACAGCCACGACACTCACAGCCACTTTCCATCCACAGTTTGATGAGGGCCGCAACAACTTTGAAGGGGAGATCACCAAAGAGAACCTGCTGGACTTCATTAAGCACAACCAGCTGCCCCTGGTCATTGAGTTCACTGAGCAGGTGCGTTTCCTGCAGCCCTGAGTGGAGGTCAGATGGTGCAGGTGGGCTTCCTGGGCGAGTAGGAGGCCCATTTGTCACTGTTATCAGAGTATTCTATCAAAGATGAGTTGCGGCCTAGACCCAGAAACTTCTGTTTGTGACACAGACGGCCCCGAAGATTTTCGGAGGTGAAATCAAGACTCACATCCTGCTCTTCCTGCCCAAGAGTGTGTCTGACTACGACAGCAAACTGAGCAACTTCAAGCAAGCCGCCGGGGGCTTCAAGGGCAAGGTGGGCCACCTGGGGACATGCGGCTTCCCCAGGTGGTCAAGGCCTCAAGCTTCGCCTTGGGGTCTGGGTCGTGGGGGTCCCCTAGGCCAGCCCCCTCTGCTTGTAGTTGCCCACAGCTCTGGTCTGGTGGCTGCAGGGCTGGAAGACAGCGGCTCCAGGGCACAAGCCTGCTTCCAGGGGGCCGCGGGGGCCTGTCTCAGTGTGCCTTTTCTCCCCCAAGATCCTGTTTATCTTCATCGACAGCGACCACGCTGACAACCAGCGCATCCTTGAGTTCTTTGGCCTGAAGAAGGAGGAGTGCCCGGCGGTGCGCCTCATCACCCTGGAGGAGGAGATGACCAAGTACAAGCCCGAGTCCGAGGAGCTGACGGCAGAGAGGATCACCGAGTTCTGCCACCGCTTCCTGGAGGGCAAGATCAAGGTTGGTGGCTGGGCCTGCTTGGCTGGCAGCCGGCTGTGGGAGCAGGGCCCTGGGGTCTCAGGCTTCTGTGGCTGCACCTTGGAGCCCACGCAGCCCGCGCTCACAGGTGGCTCCAGGCTGTGCAGGTGCCCGCTTGCTCTCATTGGGCCGACCTTGCCGGCTCCTTCTCCCGCCAGCTCCCTGGCACCACTGGCTCTGGCGGCCTCTGAGGACAGCGTGTGCTCAGCCAGGCCAGGGTGGGGTGGGGTGGGGGAGCGCTGTGGGCCTCTGGGCAGCGCTCGCTCCCCTGACCTGGTCTGTTTGTCCTCTAGCCCCACCTGATGAGCCAGGAGCTTCCTGAAGACTGGGACAAGCAACCCGTCAAAGTGCTGGTTGGGAAGAACTTTGAAGAGGTGGCTTTTGATGAGAAGAAGAATGTCTTTGTGGAATTCTGTGAGCGAGCA
This sequence comes from Glaucomys volans, assembly GCA_020662805.1. Lineage (NCBI taxonomy): Eukaryota > Metazoa > Chordata > Mammalia > Rodentia > Sciuridae > Glaucomys > Glaucomys volans. The sequence continues at coordinate 8,250 of JAJEJO010053163.1, read as the reverse complement.
TCTCAGGGCCTGGGTGGTCTCCTCCACAGGGCACCTTGTTGGTCGTGCAGAGCCGGCATTCACAGGGGCTCCTGGTCTAGGGTGGACCTTCAGCACAGCCTTCTTTTCAGATGCCCCATGGTGCGGCCACTGCAAGCAACTGGCCCCCATTTGGGACAAACTGGGAGAGACGTACAAGGATCACGAGAACATCGTCATTGCCAAGATGGACTCCACGGCCAACGAGGTGGAGGCGGTCAGGGTACACAGCTTTCCCACGCTCAAGTTCTTCCCTGCACGTGCAGATAGAACGGTGAGACTCCCCGGCCAGCTGTGGGGCTGGGGGAGCCTGGGGCCAGGAAGGAGTCGGGTGGGAGAGGCCTCTAGGGCCCCTTTAGGAGCCCCACCGTCCTGCAGCAAGGGGAAGCTGCTGCCCCTGGTCTGGTGGGTCTAGGCTGGCTCCATGCCCCTGCCCCTTGTCGCACAGGTCATCGACTACAACGGGGAGCGGACACTGGAGGGCTTTAAGAAGTTCTTGGAGAGCGGTGGTCAGGATGGGGCAGGAGATGATGATGTGAGTGTGGTCACACCGACCTGGGCTGGCTTCTGGGGACACAGGCCTAGGTCCACGTGGGAGGTGCTCATATTTTGACCTGGGGACTGGGGAGCCCATGGGAGGTACAGCTGTACCTCCAGGCCCTGGGCCCCGCACCTGGGAGGGAGGTGCTCCCAGAGCAGCCTCTGCAGGGTGATTTCAGAGGCACTTCTGAAGCCCAGAGCTTGCTCAGGAAGTCTCGGGTGCAGGCCTCAGGGCCCTCCCTTCCCTGCTGACTTGAACTCAAGTTCCCACCCACTGGCTGAAGCCCACCACTGCTTGGCTAATGTGACCCTTAGCAGTTACTGTGTAGGGCGCCCTGCTGGCCCCAGGCTGGACAGTGGTGTGGGCTGGTCCTCAGGAGCTCAGTCTTGCCCATTTCAGCTGGTACCCAGACTGTGGTGGCTGTTCTGGGGAAAGTGGTCAGGAGGGCCTGGCAGGGTGGGAGTGAGCCTGGGTGACGTGGGGAGTGGGAGCAGGTCTGTCCCGAGCAGGCTGCTGGATGGGTCTGGACCAGGGGAGGAGAGTTTGGCTGTCAGCGCTGCTGCCAGGCATCCCCACTGGCCGTGCAGCAAGGGCCCCGAGGCCCAGGGCACACCCAGTGCTCGCTGCATGCGACGTCCCACTGGGACTTTCCTGCAGGATGCCTGGGGGCCCGGCCTGCTGGCCCCCTCAAGCTGCTGGACTGCCACCAGCCCGCTAACTGCCCCCCCTTCCTGCACCCCAGGACCTAGACCTGGAAGAAGCCGAAGAGCCAGACGTGGAGGAGGACGACGACCAGAAAGCTGTGAAAGACGAGCTGTAGGCAGAGAGCAGACCTGGGCACCCAGCCCGACACCTGGTGGGCCGCGCCCCCACAGCCCGGCCTCCGGAGCTGACCCTCCTTCGTGCGGGGAGCATCATCGGAAACCCAGGGAACTCTTCTAACATGTGTGCACCTAACCCGTCTCCTCTTGCTTTTCAATGTTTGGAAAGGGATTTATCTCCAGGCCAGCCCGTCTGGGTGGGCTCCTTTTTTTAAAATTGTGATGTACTTTTTTGTACATGGTTTTGTCCTGAGTGCTCGCTAAAATGTTTGGGCTCTCACACTGGTGATCTCTTTCCCGTTGGAGAGGTTGTGCTCTCCATCTGTGGGACTTAGACATTTCCGACGTCAGGGTATTTGCTCCACTGTGGCCAGGCCTCCCTGGAGACCCCTGTGCCCTGTGTGGGGAGGGATGGGTCCACTGGATGTGGTCACTCTCCATGTACCTCGTGCCAGTGTGGCCATGACTGAGCATGGTTCTTACAATTTTGGGTTAAATGGAGACCTCTGGACCCTGTTGCGGTGCCCCACATCTGGAGGAGGGCACCATGGTTGCCGGCCGCAGGGCCCAGGACAGGCCTGGACAGCTCATCTGTTCCTCCTCAAGCCAGGGCTCCCCACCATCTTGGGCACTTCACGCTGACCGTGGGTTCTCCAGCATGGCCGAGGCCTACACAAGGTAGAACCAGGACCCTTGGTTCCCAGGCCCGGAGATGGCCAGGGACGCCGTGGCTGAGTCAAACATTGACCTTTCTTCAGGCATTTCCACCACAATAGGGAATTGAACACATTGGCCAAATAAAGTTGGAATTGTACTACCCACTGTGGCCTCTGCTTCATTTCTTCAAGGTACCGGAGCTGGGCTGAGATTCCCTCTGGCTGGGCTAAAGAAATTCCACCAGCTTTGAGGGGCCACCGTCATCAAGACCTCTTTGTTGAAGTGTCACAAAGTGCAGAAACGGCCAGCTCAGGTCCAGCCCGGGCTCACCCAGGCGAGCACACCTGCTGGCTGGGAACCAGGCCCTCAGCAGGCAGCCGCCACGCAGGGGCGTGTGCAGCTGCCCTGAGCACCAGCGACACAGCTGGCCACTGCCACTGCTGGTCACCCCGTGCCCTCACCTCAGGTCTGACAAGAATACGGGCAGATCAAGCCTCAAGAGGTAAAATGAGCAAGTTGCCATGATTGTTAACCAAACCTTGATAGAAATAAGACTGGTATTAAAAATAAGACATTTGCTGGGTTTTAAATTGTAATTCGAGCCAGGTGGGGCGGCACGGGCCTGTAATCCCTGCACCTCAGGAGGCTGAGGTAGGAGGATCTCAAATTCAAAGGCAGCCTCAGCAACCTACCCAGGCCCTGTCTCTAAATTTTTTGAGAAGGGCAGGGGGGTGCTGGGGATTTGGCTCAGTGGTTAAGCACCCCTGAGTCTAATCTCTAGTCCCAAAACTAAATTTTAAAAATTTGGCAATTGCTTGTGGGTCACATGGGGAAAAGGATAACTAGAATCCGCTTCCAGACAGTGCTGCAAAAACGATGCAGAGTGGGCAAGGGAGCTCCCAAGCCGGTGCCTCCCCGCACACTCAGATGCAGTGACCACAGGAGGGGCAGCAGGGGAGGGAGCCCAGCACGGCCACCAGCAGGCTTCTGTCCCACACTGGCCAAGTGGCTGGCTTCCTGGAGAAGGGGCCTCGCCTCCAACACCACCAGCCTCCTGGGTCCCTCCTCTGCCAGTGGCCTCAGAGCCCTCAGATCTGCTGGTGCAGACCTGGCTGTTGGGCCAATGCAGGGCTCCCTGGGCGCCTGCCCAGGGACATGAAGGGTGGCCAGTCCCCCACACCCACCTTTGCAGTGCTACACAGGCCCTCAAAGCCCACGGCTGCCCCTGCTGGCAGGTGATGAAGGCTAGTGTCAGATCCTTGGGCAGCACCGGCCTGCCCAGGCTCCCACAGTCCTGACACTGCCCACTCCAGTTCATCCACTCTGCTGGCTTCCAGGTGGCCCTGGGTGGTTTCCAGCCAGATGGGCTCCAAGGGCCTCAGCAGGGTTTGTGTGTCGCGCCTGGGTCCTGCCAACACAGTGGTGTGGCCTCCACGTTTAAGCAGGCACAGGCAACTGGAGGTCGGGTGAGAGGGTACCAGCTCGGCCCCCGAAGACGCCAGCCGAGGCCTGGAGCCGTGACCCCTGCAGGAGCCACAGGGCTCCAGGGGAAGGAAGGCAGCAGGGTTGAGAAGGAGGGCTTCTCCAGCATCCTGCAAGGGGTGGGCTGCGCTCGCTGCCTGCGGGACAGGGTGTGGGTGACCCTGCTTACCAGCTGTGCAGATGCTTGGCCTCTGGATAGAAGGCTGGGACCAGGCGGCGGCCATCACGCGCTCCTGGGCAGGGAGTGAGTCATGGATACCTTTCCCCTTCGCAGAGGCAGCTGATGAGTGCATTCCTGGGCCAGGCTGTGCCGGGAGGCTGTGGGGTGGTGTCCAAACCCTCTGGAGGGGCCAGTGGATTAGCAAGGCAAATCTGAAGGCTCTGGGGAGGCAGCAAAGGCTTAGCAGCTGGACTTCCCAGTCGCTCTCTCCCTCTCCCCAGGTGACCAGAAGCTACTGAGACCTGAAAAGCATTTGCCGGGTCTGGGCTCACTGCCTCCAGGGTCCTCTGGCCTCATACCCTTCCTGGGAGGGAGGGCCAGGGCCTGGCCCTGCCTGGCCGAACTCCAGCATGCCTGTGCCAACTTCCTTTTTTCTTTTTTCTTTTGGGTACTGGGGATGGAACCCAGGGACATTTTACCACTGAGCCTCATCCTCAGTCTGAGCCACATCCCCAGTCCTTTTAATTTTTCATTTTGAGACAGGGTCTTGCTAATTTGCTTAGGGACTCACTAAGTTCTTGAGAATGGCTTTGAACTTGTCCTTCTGCCTCAGCCTTGAGTCACTGGGATTACCGGTGGGTGCCGCCATGCCTGGCAGATGGTGACCTTTTTGCATAAACATTTAGTTTGTCGTTGAAAAAATAGGAACTTAAAATTGTGCAGACCACCAGGTCACATTTGTCACAAGTTCATACCCACTGAGACGAATCAGGGACAAAGCCACCAAAATACAAGTTTTGTTTCACCCTTGAGAGCAGGGAGGACGGCCGACGGTTGTTCAAGGCAGGTACTCCAGGTAGCATCTGCGGCTCAGGATACAGACACCGACTCCCAGCAACTACAACAAAGGCATGTCTGTCCATCTAGTGGACCTGTGGAGACTTAGAGGCCTTGGGACCAGTTCCTTCTCTGATCCACACAGACACCCCAAAGCCACAAACGCCTGCACTCCCTCAGGTCCCCATGCAGGAGCAGGATGGGCATCCACTTGGGCTCTGCCCATTGAGCCCAGCCCCGTCCAGCCTGAGGCCCAGAGTCTACTGGAAAGGGCCACTCTGCTGGTCCTGGCCAGTGCTGCTCAGGAGGCAGCTTCACTCATGAGTTCACTAGCATTCTCTCCCACCCCCACCTTTCTACCTACGTCAGGGATGGAACCCTGGTCTGTGCCCGACAGGAGGAAAGGCAATATCACAGCGGAGGAGGCGGTCACTAGCTGCAGTGCAGAACGTTTAGTCCCCTGGCTTCTGCAAACAAGGGAGAAGGAACTGTCCTGACTCCTCCCAAGCAACCAGGAGTCGCCAGCGGACCCGCCTTTCCCGAGTCCCTGAAGATGCAGGACACAGGCACCAACACGGCCCCTGCAGGCTGGGCCTCGACAGGCTGTGTGTGGGTGGCCACAGTGTGTGAGACACAAAGGGGGCAGCTCGGGTCTGAGCCCAGGCCTCAGGGGGTGCACCGGGGCACTGAGGCAGGGGGTCGCTGCCAGGCAGGGCGGCATGAGGGCTTTCTCCTGCTGCCTCCAGTCCCCAGCTTTGCACCTCGAGGGCATCGGACACACTTGCGACTTTGTTGGCTGCAGCCCTGCTGATGATGGAGCACCTCCGCTCACACGCTGCTCTCCCTCCCTCACCCTGCCTGCAGGGCTGGCCAGTCTTGTCCTGTCACTCAGGCCTCCAGTGGCCACCTGGAGCATCTCACCAGTGGGATAGCGAGCTTCCCCTCTGATTCATGTCTTATCCCCCAGTACCTTGGAATGTGACTATTGGGGGTCAGTAAAGGGTTGAACCCAGGAGCACTCTACCACTGAGCTACATCCCCAGCTGCTTGGTTTTGGTTTTTGTTTTTTCAGTCAGGGTCTTGCTAAGTTGCCCAGACTGACCTTGAGCTTGCACCTTCCTGCCTCGGCCTCCCGAGTTGCTAGGATGACAGGTGTGCACCACAGTGCCCAGCTGGAATATCAGCTTATCTAGAAACAGGGTCACCACTCCTGTAATTGGTTAATATGAGGTCATGCTGGAGTAAGGTGGGCCACAAATCCATCATGACCGCTGTCCTTATGAACAGGAGATGTGGCCAGCTGTGGTGGCCTAGGCCTGCAATCCCAGCAAACAGGAGGATGAGGAGGAGGATCAAAGTTCAAGACGAGCCTCTGCAACTTAGTGAGATCCTATCTCAAAATATAAAATAAAAAATGGCTCAAACGTAAAGTACTTGGGTTCAATCCCAAGTACCACCATCGGAAAAAAATAAAAAACAAAAAAATCGAGGGTAGCTGGTAATGAGAGCTTGCTAGGGCCGGGCTGAGGGTACCACTCCATGTGGTTCCCTGACTGGACTGGACGGACTGGACACCACCTTCAGTGTGAGCCCAGTTCCTGACAGTGTGTCCAGAACCCAGAACCAAGAGACGGTGTGGCAAGGAGGGAAAATGGCAGGAGGGAGGGCTGCCCAGGGCCGGGCAGGACCCTGGCCCTGGAGGGTCCAGCTGGGGGAGCAGGTCTGTGCCCCGACGGGGCCATCCAGCAGCTCTCAGGAAATCACAGCCCTAGAAGCTACAATGCAGGTGAAAGTGACAGGGGGAGGGCTGGGGCTGCCCCGCCATGCTGACAGACCCATGCTCCTGGGCGTGGGGAAGCCCTACCTCTCCAGGAGGCAGAGGCCAGTCATCCCAGGTGCTCGGGCCTCTTCACAAGTGTGGCACCTACCTTGGCATAAGGTACCTTGCCCTCCACATCTGAGGCCCTCTTCATGGGCCCTGTCCTTCTCCTGCCCTCTGTTAAAGCACCTTCTAGTCCAGCTGTGGGGCAGGGAGCAGTGGCCAGGAAGGATCTGACCCCTTTGGCCGGACACGATGACAGGTGGGCTGAAAGATGAGCCACCAAACATGATCCGGTGCGCAGGGAGGGGGGCGGCTCGGTTTCAGCCCCTCCTGTCCATGGCATGACTGCACAGCTTTATATATAGCTCCCAGGCACTATATAAGCTGGGAGCGAAGCCTCCATCGGAAGAAGCCGCACGCTGAACTGGTCGGCTAGCACACTCCTTGTCCCAGTGTAGTTGGGTCCCCAGGGGGCAGCCCACCTCAGCCCCCAGGATGCCCAGCAGAACAGCACGCTACGCCCGCTATAGCCCCCGGCAGCGGCGCCGGCGGCTGCTGGCTGACCGCAGTGTGCGGTTCCCCAATGACGTCCTCTTCTTGGACCACATCCGCCAGGGTGATCTGGAGCAGGTAGGGCGCTTCATCCGAGCTCGGAAAGTCTCCCTGGACACCATCCACCCCTCAGGTGAGTGAGCCCCAGAGGGACTGGGCATGGGCCCTTGGGGCTCCTGGGGCAGTCTAACAAGGACTCCAGCCTCAACCCCGCCGCCTGCCCTGCCCAGGCCTGGCTGCGCTGCATGAAGCAGTGCTCTCTGGAAACCTGGAGTGCGTGAAGTTGCTGGTCAGATACGGGGCTGACATCCACCAGCGTGATGAGACGGGGTGGACCCCTCTGCACATCGCCTGCAGTGACGGGTACCCAGACATAGCCAGGTGAGAGGGCAGGACGGGGTGCAGAGGCCGGGTCCCAAACTCTCCGGCCTCCACTGGTCTCCAGGGTGTGGGTCCCCAAGGACAGCCCTGATGGTGCAGGCACAAACCCTGAGGATTGTCCTCTGGCACCCAGTTCTATCCCGTTGTGGCCCAGAACAAATTGGAAAGCTGGCTGCAGCTTCCGAAGGGTCAGGTTTCCTCCCTCTCACCCTGCCTGGAAAAACAAGCAGGTGACCTGGGCTCCATGCCTGTGTGCTGGGGTGGGGACAAGCAGCATGCCTCAACCAGGGCTGCCTTGCACCCCCAGGTACCTCATCTCCCTGGGGGCAGACAGAGATGCAGCCAATGACGACGGTGACCTGCCCTCCGACCTCATCGACCCCGACTTCAAGGACCTGGTGGAGCTCTTCAAAGGAACCAGGATGGACTGAGTCAGGCCTGCACCGGCTCCCGCCTCCTGGGGAAGCGGCCTGCACCTTGCTCCAGCGCACAGGGCATTCTTCATTGGCTGGCTCAGGGCTACCGCCGGACTGGCCAGGGCAGGTCCTCGGGCGCGACCCCTGTCCCTACACCCATGTCCTTGGCTTGGCTTTTTCACTACGTGGATTTTTTTGTGGTGCTGGGGCTCAAACCAGGTCCTCGGCGTGGTAGGCAAGCGCTCGACCCCGAGCTGCGTCCCCAGCCCTCCAGGTGGATTTTTTATTGTGACACTTTGTACTTTTTCAATAAACGTGATTCCCAAGCCTGTGGTGGCGGCCTGATTCCTGGGGACCGCAGCGGGCGTCCGCGCCCTCGCCGGGGCGCCCCCGCCGGGCCCGGCCCCGCTCCCGCCTCCGGGTCTTCCCTCCCGCCCGGCCCGCCGCCCTCCCGGGCCCCCCGCCCGCGCGGTCACGTGCGCTCTGCGCCTGCGCGGGCGTCACTTCCGGCCGGCCCTCCGGAGGCGGCGGCGCGGCGGGCGAGGTGAGGCGGGCGCGGCCGG
>JAJEJO010053162.1:76701-93738 GCA_020662805.1 Glaucomys volans | reverse complement strand
AAACCCAGGGGCTGGCAAGACAGCTGGGTTTCACACTCACTCTTTAACCTGTCACTTGGCTTTTCTGAGCCACATGTCCCCAGCTTTGAAATGGGGGATAAAACCCAGGAAGGAGGGCTTCTATGAAAATGAGCTGAGTGAAGATGTACCAGGCTGCCCCTGAGACCATGTCCAAACACTGGAGCAGGATGGGTAAGAAGAGACAGTCACTGATGGCACTCAAAACAGAAAAGCTGAAGACGCACAACCTTTCCCCAAGTGACTCAAGCACTTTTCTCAGATCATTCAAATACTCAGGCAGGCACCACACACCCCGCCACCCCCACCCTTTGCAACTTTCAGCAACTTGAAGAAAACGGAAGTGACTACCACTAGTTTTGAGAGACCTTAGAGACCGTTTGAAAACCATGGCTCTGGCTGCAAACGGAAGGGGAAATTGTAAATGAGAAAGGAAGCCCTTCATAAGCGAAAACTACCTCTGCCTCTCCTGCCAGTCCTAACCCACTGCCTCTAGTTTGTTTTGCTGTGTTGTTCTAAGGTCTTTAACACCAGCTGCCTGTCAGAAGTCCTCCAGCCCCTGCCCCTTCCCTGGCTTAGACAGGGACTCACTGCAGTCCCACAGCAGCAGCCACTGTCCCTCCAAACAGATCTGCCTGCCAGGAAAACCGTCTGCCAAACCTTCCTAACCCACCCTGGCCCCTCAGCACCTGGAAATGGAGGAAGTTGAGGGCACAGAGCCACCTAAGCTACTGAGGCTCAGTGGAGGTCCCAGCCTCAGGACAGGCCCACAGTGCAGCAGACTGTCTTACGAAGGGAGAGAACCTGCTACCAGCAGCAGGACTGCTAACATCCAGCTCCTTAAAAGGCTAGGTGGTTCAGAGTCAGCAGAACCTCTAACTTCACAGCACTAAACTGAATCTGGAAAGGGGGTTTGTGACAATGAATTCCAAGGACAGGGAAAGGACAACAGCAACCCTGCCACCTCTGAGCAGGACCCACAGGAAGTACAGCTGCAGAACTGAACACCACCATGGCAAAGTTACTGGCAAACACTTGGGAGAAGGGACCACTGAGAGAAGGGGAGAGGGGCCTAGCTAAGGCTACAAAGCACAGCAACACGGGGCTTTCCCGGGGGTTGGGAAAGCCTGGAGGAGGGTCCCCAGTTAGAGGGCAAACCAGGCCTTCCCCTCTGATAGCAAACCTCAGTGTCAGGGGAAGTGGCAACTCCAGCCCAGCCTAAGGATGGAGTATTTAGGAAACAGTCCAGGGACACTTGGTCAAGGACTGGGGAGGAGACTCACACTCAGGACCCATCTCCTGGACTCATCACAGGTTTAAAGGAGAAAAGGAAAAGATCAGTGAACAGATTTCAAATAACCCGTACACAAACAAAAGGGGCAGAGTGAACATCACAGGTGATCTGGGTTCGAATCCTCTTTCCAACTGAAATCTCTGTGTGGCCTAGACCAAGGCCTGTCTTCCCCTGTGGGAAACAGCTCACAGATGGGATCATCCTAAGGTAGCACTTCCTATAGACAGATCCATAAATCCAGTATTCGAAGGGAAAACCCTGGTCTGGAATGGCAGGGAGGGCTTGCCTCCAACAAACCACGTTAGGCAAAACAGGGGGGACATCACAGGCTCTGCAGAGCACACAGGCCTTTCACCTCACCTCTTGCTACAAGAATGGCACACCATCCAACACCTGCTGCACCTCACTGCCTGCTCTCAGTCCCAGCTGGGCAATTCATTCCATCCTCCCTCTGCTGCTGGGAGTCTGACTTGCTCTGCCTGGGTGCTTCAGGTCTCCACACAGACAGTACTTCCTCCATGCCTCCTTCTGTAGCATCCCCTGGTCATCGAGCTGGCACTTGAGCCCAGGCTCTGTGATAAGACATGCCTGTTCAGGCATCTGACTCCCTGGAAGATGCCAATTTCTCAGGATCTAGCATAGGGCAAGGCTCAGAGCTAAAGGTTCTGGTTGGATTAAAGAAAAATGAAGCCAGCAGGAGGAAAGTAACTTGGTCACAGATCCTCTAAAAAGTCATCCTCTAATGGAAAGAAAGAGTGTATGACCAACAAAAGCACACCACCAAAACAATGAAAATCAATCAAAACACACAACTAGCCACGTAACACACTGCCACTCACAAGTTGCGACAGAGGAGATAAACCCACTTTACACCCAATGCTCATGCAATAAAGCTGTGTTTCTCCCCATCAGTACGACTGACATTTGGGGCTGGATTGGTTTCTGTGGTGAAGGGACCATACTACGTATTGCAGGACACTGGGCAGCATCCCTGGCCTCCACTCGGACCCACTAGATGCTGGTAGCATCCCCTCTCCCAGTTGAAACAACCAAAAAGGTCTACAGACATTGGCAAATGTTCCCTGCCCAGCTGAGGGATATATATTGCAGTATATATCAAATAATAACCTAAAGAGCTACTAGTCCAGGCGTACTTAAAGTGCCTTGCACTCCGCTATGGGAACGTACAAATATCCATGCTTGATTCCCAGAACCACCCTATGCAGAGAGCACTCCTGTTAACAGAGCACTTAGTAACTTCCCCAAGGTCTCATCACTTAGAAAGGCACAGCCAGGACTGACATCTAGGTCTCTCTGACAATCCATACTTGCCTTCACTACCTCCTCATGATCCCAATTCCAAAACTAGTCATTTAACTTGGACAAAATGATACTCATTAGGCAAGTTTTCTTTTGCTCAGTGGCAAAACACCTCCCTAGCATGAGTAGGGCCCTAGATTCAATTCCCAGCACCACGAACAAGCAAACAAAAACATCAGAGCCCAATGCACTTTAAGCAGCATAAGCCAACCCCAACCACCTCTCCAACACTAGTAAGTGGATGCGGCAGGGTGTGGTGAGTGTTTCCATGTGTGCAGTACATGTTAACACAGGGGTGTGTATACGCACCACTTCAAATGTGCTCTTCAGGCACTCTCAAGTCTTTGGGCATTTGCCCTGGTGCTGAGTTAGAACCTCACCCTCGGGACTGTAAGCGACCCCACTGCAGTTTCTTCACAACTCTGAACCTAGTACCACATCTGAAAGACAATGCAGATCAGCTTCCTTTCCAGAAACATCTTCCTACCTTGCAGGCGAGTTACCAGTAACACCTGCATCCTCAGTACAGACAAGGACGTCTGTGTGTAAAGGAGCAAGATCCAAACCAGAGGTCACACTCAAAGCCCTGGACAGGCATCCCAGCCAAGCCACTCTGTCCCTCTGCCCTCAGTGCTTCCTCATCCATCCACACAGAGGACTCAGGGTTCCTCCAACGTTCGTTCCCACCTTTACGTATTTGCAGGTGCTGGTCCTTCCACCCGGAAGGCCCTTCTTTCCACTTTCCATCTGTCAACTCCTACTCATCCTTCCTAGACAGAAAAAGCCACCTGTCCAGCCAGTCTCACCAGTCTCTCCCACTCTGTGGCCTCCTGTAGCAGTGCCCTGAGTTACTTCATCACAAGACAGTAATTGTGACTGTCCAGTTGTGTCTTTGTCTCCTCAGGGAGCAGCTCCCCGCCATTCTGGGCCCAACCCCAAGTTCCCAAGCCTGACCTCAGCAGGCCTCACAGCACAGAGGCAGGCAGATCTCCCCAGCCTTCTGCCACTGAAAGCCAGACACCAGGGCAGGAGCCTTGGCACAGGTGAAGGGAAGCCAAGGAATCCAAGAAGGCTGGCAAGAACAAAGGGTAGACATGGGGGGCAGGAAGGAGGGGTCTAAGGAGGAAAAGAGGTGACACCTAAGGGGAGGAAGACTGAGGGAGTGGGCAGTGGTAGAGGGGCCCAAAGGGGTTGAGCTGGTAATGTGGGTCCCAGTAGAAGTGATCCTGATGTCTGCTGGATGGAAGAAGGTGGGACAGGGCCCAGGCAAGAACCATAAGACCAGAGGGGCTCCCAAGGTAAAAACGGGAGTGGGCAGGAGACATGAGAGGGACTTGGGGCACTGAGAAGAGATGGGCGGGTGACAGGGGAAGAGATAGAGACTTGGGGGGCAGAAGAGCAGAGATACACTGAGGAAAAGAGGCAGAGACTTGGGAGTGGAGGGGAAGGGACAGAGACTCAGGTGGCCAAGGAGAAGACACAGTATGCCTAAGAGGGGAAGAAACAGGCCAGGGGTAGGGGTGGGAAGGCACTGAGACTCAGGCCAAGGGCCTGACGAAGACCAGGCAGAGAGGAGGGAATGGGAAAGGACCTAGACTCGTGCCGAGGGAAGGAACAGGAAGGGACAGAAGGGACGGAGACCTGGAAGAAGAGGAAGAGAAGGGAGAGACTCCGACGGAGAGGAAGAGACGGAAAAGGATGGGAAAAGACCGATGCGCGGGCAGAGAGGAAGGGACAGGAAGGACCGGGAAAGGACGGGAAAGGACGCGTAGGGACACCTGGGCGACAGCGGCGAACGAGCGGCGGGCGCGGCGCCGGGCTCACCTGCGCGGCGGGGCGGCGGCTCCTCGCACTCGGGGCTCATCGGGGCGCCCCACCCCCGCCCCGCCGCCGGCGGCTCGGCCCTGCCGCGGGCCCGGACTGTGGGGCGGGGGCGGCGGCTCGCGCAGGCGCCGCGCCGGGCTCCGGGCGCGCACGCGCCCTCGGTCTGGCTGCGCCGAGCTCGGGGGCCGCCGCGAGGGTGGCAACGGGTGGCGAGGCCCGCGAGGCGACTCCGCGCGCAGGGACGGGGAAGTCGGCGGGGTTCCCAGCCGAACCGGCGTCCGCGAGGGGGGAAGACGTCCTCCTCCACAGCCCGAACGGACCGCAGAGCTGCGCCGCGGCCCACGGAGGCCGAGGCCCGCTTCCTCAGCCGCCGTCTCCCCTGAAGCGGCTGGGTCTCGGGCCGCAGTCCGCCTGAGGGCCTCCAACGCCCGGCTCGCTCCGCCACGATCCCACAATGCCCCGAGCGCGAGCGGCCGCGGAAGCCCCGCCCTCCCGCCGCCGCCTCGCTGCGCAGGTGCACCAGGGCGGCTCTCCGGCTCCCCGCAGTGCGCTTGCGCCTCTCCCGGGCGTCCGACCCCGCCCTCCCGTAACCCTGCCTCTGTCAATGCGCCTGCGCGGGGTGGTGCCCTCGGTCTGTGTGTAAGCTCAGACCGCCAAGGCGCAGGCGCCGCTCTTCTGGGAAGCCACCTTTCCTGGTGATCATGCTGCTCCTGGGCCTCTCTCCCCGCTCGGTTTTGCGTTCGCGGTTCCGCTGCTCACGGCCCAGTTCTGCCGGCATGTCCCTCCCTCTGCTCCCTCGCCCGGCTTGCCAGGCGGCCATTTCTCCGTGGCTCTGGCTGATCTCTGTCCCCGCTCCTCCGGCCCAGACCTGTTCACGTAGGCCCATCTAGCTGTGCCTCGGTTTCCCTGACTTTCATAGCTTCCTCCCTGCCCATCTTAGAGGCCTCTTGTGAGGATTAGATGAGTAAGTGCGTTAGGAACATAACTTTTGCTTTTAAACCTGCAAGATTGATGTTTTCGTTTCACAGACATTTTGTTGAATCATGTATCTGGGCATGTTCTTTTGTGCATTTCGAGGCTAGTTAGACATTTTTCTTTCACATCTGTTAATTTCTAATGGCTTTAATCTTTGTCATATCCACTGCATCCACTGATTAACACCCGTCAGTAATTTGATTTTTCAGACAGGTCTCTTCTGGTCCCTGCTAGAAATAGCTAGTGTGTTTGTTGCTCCCTGTTTTGCTTGGTCCTTGTATCTGGCAGCTAGTTCTGCATGACAGGTCATCTCAGTGGCATGGCATGTGCCATGTTCACAGCTCGCAACTGCACATATGAAGGCTGGCAAGACTCTGCTCTCCATGTCTCATGTTCAGATGCCAGAGAGCCTGAGCCCAGCTGCATTAGCGTATTTCAAGTCCACCACCTCACATTGACCACCATCTTTTGGTAAAAGGAAGTCACATGGTGAGAGTTACATATGCTTCACCCAGAATGGGACAGAAAAGTCCTCATCTCATGGAGGCAGAATGGAAGGGAGAGAACATTCATTCACTGCACAATGTAGTTTACCACAGTTCTCAGTGTGTTTCCTTGTGTTTGCCAATCTCCACTTTTCATCTTTTTTTAAAATTGTTTTATATATTGATGGGCCTTTATTCATTTATTTATATGTGGTGCTGAGAATTGAACCCAGTGCCTCACACATGCTAGGCAAGCACTCTACCACTCAGCCACAACCCCAGCCTCCTTTTCATCTTTGGTGTCTCATTTTAAAGTAGTCTCAGGTTCCTAACATACAAATCACAGCAATTTTGAGCATATTAGGGTTCTCCAGAGAAACAGAACCAATAGGATGTTTATCAATATATAAAAAGCAGTGGGCACAGTGGTGCACACCTGTAATCACAGTGGCTCAGGAAGCTAAGACAGGAGAGGATCACAAGTTCAAAGCCAGCCTTAGCAATTTAGTGAGGCCCTAAGCAACTCAGTGAGACCCTATCTCTAAATAAAATACAGATAAAAGGCTGGGGATGTGTCTGAGTGTTTAAGTGCCCTGAGTTTAATCCCTGGTACCAAAAAATACATATATATAAAAAGTGATTTATATAGCCTGGGGATGTGACTCAGTGGTAGAGCACTTGCCTAGCATGTGCAAGTTCCCAAGTTTGATCTCTGGCATCACATACACACAAAAAAAAGTGGTTATGAGGGATTGACCTACATGATTATGGAGACTTGAGAAGTCGCATGAGGCCCAGGAATGCTGGAGGTGTACCCAGACAAAGCCTGAAAACTGGAAAATCAGAAGAGCCAATATTCAAGTCCCAGTCTGAATCCAAAGGCTGAGATCCAACCAGTGTTATGTCCAAGGGCAGAAGGCAGATGGTCCAGCTCACAGAGTAAATTTGCCCTTCTTTTGCCCTTTGGTTGTTTGGACCCTCAACAGATTATGTGATGCCCACTCACACTGGTGAGGAGTCTTCTTTAGTTTACTGATCAGATGCTGTCTTCCAGAAACACCCTCAAAGACACATCCAGAAGTCCTGTTTTATGAGCCAAGTATCCTACAACCCAGTTACATTGGCACTTAAAATTAATGACCACAGTGCGGTGTTCCTTCTACTGCTTTTCTTCTGTGTTGGGATCCTGTCTTTGACCCAGCAACCCAGCATCTGGCTCCTTTTTCTTTCCCTACAATCTGGCATAGTTGTCACACTGTTTCAACACAGTGTGAGGAACTGTGGGGCAGGAGACCATCATATTCAACCACCAAATGGATCACGAGAAGCAGATCTCAACAATCTTGGAAGCTGCAAGGGTTAGGGACTAAAATCTGTCCCTACCTGGGCAGAAATCATAGACAGAGGGTGCTGTTTTTGGTAATAGGATTGGAACTCCAAGTCTATAGTGGGAACACTTGTTTCCCACTGTTCGCATATCTACATCCACCCCTCAGAGGACGCAGAATGATTCACCTGATCCGACGGGCACCGTGGCTTCTCCCACGTGCGGCCAGTTTCCCCATAGCACACCTGTGCTCTGGCCTGCTCCTGATCACCCAAGGGGAGACCCACTCAGGCAGCTGGGCAAGCTTGTCTAATGTTGGGGGGAAGGAGCAGCAAGACTGAGACTAATTTTTCAAATGGTTGTTAACAGTCATAAAGGTGACATTTGGTCCCCAGCTCTCAGATCCTGCCCTATCTCTCCAACCTGAATTTGGGTAGAGAGGTGAAAATAATTGCCCCAAATCCCAAATTGACTACAAAAATTCCTGGTGTACAGGTACAATCCACATGAGAGGAATGAGTCCAGCATCACATGAGCAGGGAAGCCAGGACACGGAGAGGCACAGCCTTGGGATAAGCCCAGGTGTGAATCCTGCCTACTGAAGTTGGCCAAAGATTAACCACCCTGGGCTCAACTGACTTGAAAAACAGCATCAGTCAGGACTCTTGGTTGCAAATGATAAAACTTCCTTTAGCTAAGTAAAAAAGGATCTGATTATAGGGATGGGGTGGTTCCCCTCAAATCTCTGAGAAGCCTTCAGAGACAGGTTTAGTGAGTTGCAATCAAAACAACCTGTACCCAACCACAAGCCTGCTCCTGGGATGCAGCGGCTCCTGCCACCAGCATCCAGCTCAGTCACTATGGGCAGAATCTCTGCCCACCCTCTCTAAAAGCCAGGTGCATCTGCTCCAGCCCCAGTCAGCATGTAACTTGGGCGGGGGCTCCTCCATCACTAGTGCCCACCACCAGACTTCCTATGGGTTCTGACTGGAGGAGGTGAAGTCAGATGACTGTCCAACTGCAAGGGTTGCTGAGAAAGAATGGCTTCTACCTTAGGACCTCTAAGCAAACTGAGAAGAATTCAGAGATGCTGGTAAGCCAAAAGGCCAGATGTTCCCCATGTTCTCTCTCAAGAGAACCAGAAGACAGAAGGAGACAATGGCTCTGCAGATCAAAGAGCAACACTTTTATTAGTTCTCCAGTGGCTCTCCAAGTCCCCAAGTTCATGCCTCTCCTGCCCTCCCCCAAGCACCCTCCAAAGGAGGTGACAAAAGTGGCAGTGAAGGGGAGGAGGATAAACACCTTTATTGGAAGAGCAGTGCAGACATGAGAAAGGGGCTGAGGGTAAAGCAAGCATGGGAGGTAGGGTCCCAGGAGCTGGTGCCTTTCTTGGTGACCCCTCCAGGGGGCAGCCCACAGACAGGCTGGCATGGCCCAGGCCCAGGCTCCACAAGGCCCTTGATGCCTCGGATGGGAGGGAGGGAGGCAGGAGGCCTGGGGCTCCTGCGGAGAAGGGTAAGCAGCCACCTGGGTTCACCGATCCATGCTGTCATCCGTGGGGCTGGAGAAACAGGTCTGTAGCAGCTTTTCGCAGAACTCCAGCTCCTCCTGCGGAGCGGGGGAGAGGGGAGACCTGAGCAGAGGCCAGACCTGCCGCCAGCACAGCAGCAGGAACACGTCCTCTTCACTCCTGCCCACCCAAGAAGCCACCCAGACTTTGCTGACCACTGCTCAAATCTGTTACTGGCCTTCTCTTCTCACTGGTTTCTGAACTACTGAGCTAGAACCAGGGTCTCCCCACAATGGTCTGTTCTCACACCAGCACCTGTAGGCCACTTCTAACTCCCAGAGTGATTGACCCCATCACTCCACACTCAAATCCCCTTCTATGAATACAAACCCTAGACACCAGGAAAAAATGCACTGACAGAAACACAAAAGACCTCCATGGCAGACACACTGCAGATAAAAAATGGAAGGAAAATGCGTTGGGGAAGAAGTCTTTGTGATTTACATGACAAAGTTTTTGCACACTTAATGCTTAAACACCTTTCAAAGCTCAATTATAAACTCCACCACCCAACTGGGCGCAGTGCCCTGCACTTGTAGTCTGGGCAACTCAGGAGGCTGAGGCAGGAGGATGGCAAGTTGGATGCCAGTCTCAGCATCTTAGCAAGACCCTCAGCAACTTAACAAGACCCTGACTCAAAAAAGTTGGGGGCAGTGACCCACAACTAATCCCAGTAACTCAAGAGGCTGAAGCAAGAGAATCATGAGTTCAATGCCAGCCTGGGCAGTTAAGCAAGGCTTCAAGCAATTCAGCAAGACCCTGTCTCAAAAAATAAAAAGGGCTAGGGATGTGGCTCAGTGGTTAAGCGCCTCTGGATTCAATCCCTGGTATCAAAAAATTAAGCAATTAATTAACTTTAATAAAATTGGAAGTGCCCCCGGTTCAATCCCCAGTTCTGCAAAAAGCAAACAGGGCTGGTGCAATAGCTCAGTGGTAGAGCAATTGCCTCCCACGTGTGAGGCACCAGGTTTGATCCTCAGCACCACGTGAAAATAAATGAATAAATACATTGTGTCCATCTACAAATAAAAAAAATTTAAAAAACAAAAGCATTCAATAGATAAATGGACAAAGGATATGAATAATTAATTATTGTTCACAAGGAAAAAATGCCTAATTTCACTCAGGGGGGAAATGCAAACTGGATGGAAAAATTACTTGAGCAGTTAGCCCAAGGCAGGCTGCACAGGGTGGGAAGCCGGTGCACGGGCATGGAGGACAACCTGGCAGCGGCTCTCAGCACGGCCTGTGCTCCCTCACCCCACCTGCGGCACACCTCCAGCCACTTCCTTTTGCTGTTTTTCTTCTTTTTTCTTGACGGGGAGGGGCTCTGGGGAGCTCCCAGGGAGCTCGACCCCTGAGCTGCGCCGCCAGCACTGGAGGTTTGGTTTTGATGCTTCCCAAGGTGCACTATTTCCCTTCCTGACACAAGTCCTACAGACGGACAAGATGATGGGTAGGAAAGATCATTCCTACAGCAGCATTTGAAGCAGGAAAGTGAGAAGAACCTGCATGCCCTTCAAACGACAGCTCCGCCAGGGAAGTGCAGCGCACCCTGCAGCTGGCGCAGGAGGAAAGACCACGTGTGCCAGGAGGGCGGGGAGGGGCGAGGCAGGACCAGAAGTGCGGCCACGGCCATGAGATGGTCTGCTCGCAGAGAGGGGAGAGAAACTGCCGTGCACCTTTGCCAGGACGCGCACCTGGTGCCTTGGGAAGGACGCACAGGAACTGGAAGAGGGACCGGGCGGCTGAGGACGTGGGTGGGAGATACCCCACTGTTCACCCTCCTGGGGTTTTGACATTTGAATCATGTAACTGAAAAATCTGCTCAAAAAACATTAATAGTAGCACAGTGCGGAGGAGCACGCCCGCAATCCCAGGGGCATGGGAGGCTGAGGCACGAGGCTCACAGGTTTGAGGCCAGCCTCAGCAACCTAGCAAGAAAACTGTCTCAAAATAAAACACAAAAAGGGCGAGGGACATAGCTCAGCGGGAGCACACCCCTGGATTCATTCAGTCCTCAACACACACACAAAAAGGCATTAGTAGGGCTGGGGGTTCATTCAGGGGCACAGCGCATGCTTAGCATGTATGAGGCCCTGGGTTCCACCCCCAGCACCCCCAAAAAAGGACTGACTAGCTCCTAACATCAACTTAGAGAATACTGTGTGACTGATGCTGTGGTCACCTCTCCTGAGCCACTGGGACTGTAGGCGTGCACCACTGTGCCCCGTCAGCTGAAGGTCCTACAATACATCCATAAAGACACTGCGGTGGTTTATTACAGCAGCCACGGCAAACTGACCCACAGAACACTAACTCTAACCGACGAAGGTGACACCACGCCTGAGCCACTGAGGCGATAGCACTCTCAACCCCTAGTGGCCTCCTTTTGCTCACCCGAGCTCTGGCTCTGACCTCGTATCACAGAGTAGTAGGTATAAAATCACGCGACACCATACATGCGCACACAGCAGGTGTGCGTCTTCTTGTTTAGTGCACCCCTGTGCCCACGACAGCACCCAGCATCTCTCTGGGCCTGGCACCCAGGCTCCCCGTCACCTAACAAGTGTAGGATGAAGAGTGAAGGTTCCCGCCACTGCCTGGGCCGAGTTGCCTGTGCAGCACGCTCTCAGTACGTACGGTTACTATGTGACAGTCACACCTTGATGAAGCTACGAAAAAAGCCAGGTGTGGTGGCGCACACCTGTAATCCCAGCACTTGGGAGGCCGAGGCAGGAGGATGGTGAGTTCAAAGCCAGCCTCAGCAACTTAGCGAGGCCCTAAGCAACTCAGTGAGACCCTGTCTCTAAATAAAATACAAAATAGGGCTGGGGATGTGGCTCAGTGGCCAAGTGCCCCTGGGTTCAATCCCTGGTTCCAAAAAAAACAAAAAACAAAAAACAAATAAATTAAATACAAAAAAGGGCCGAGGATGGGGCTCAGTGGTTAAGTGCCCCTGGGTTCAATCCCTGGTTCCAAAACAACAACAACAGAGTGCTGGTCAGCTCACATGAGGCCACCCCACGGGTGGTGGAAGCTCTAGGTGGGCAGGGTGGCCTCCGGCAGGCCCTGGAACCACCCAGTGTAGTGCCTGACACGGGGCATGCCTGGGGCTTGGACACACAGATGCAGCAAGCAGCAGCCCACACCCCTCACTGACACCTCAGAACCACCACCAGGTCCATGCCTGAAACACAGTCACTCAGGCCAGTCTCTGGCTTCCTGTGACACAGTCAGGGCAAAGAGCTGGGGTGGGCATCCTGCCTCTCCTGGTCACTCCTGCTCCATGCTCTGCAGCCCTCTGTACTCACTCAGTGCCACAGAGGAACGGATGACCCAGGGGGGTGGGCAGGCTGCTGAGCATGGCTTTGCTGAAGCACCACTATGTGCATGAATAAACCACCTACCAATCAGTTTGCTAAGTTAATCAAATTATTAGGTCACCCATTACTTACCTAATGAATTATCACTTATTATCTATTAACTAAATATCTAATGAGTCACTGACCTTTTCATTACACTACCTAACATGATGCAATCAGTCATCACTTACTTATTACCTCAATGAACCTCTCTGACCCAGCACCCGCCTCCGTGCTGTCCCCTGCACTGGTCCAGGGCACCGAGAAGCAGGAGGCACGGCTGAGGGCAAGAGTGTGGGGATGCAGGGGACGCAGGGAAGGCAGGGTGGGAGGGAAGCCAGCAGGAGCCCCCGCTCACGCACCTGGTACTCCTCGTGCTGCTGCAGCAGCTGGCAGCGGTGACGGAGGAGCTCCTCCAGACCCAGCTCGGGCTCCCGGCACTCACGCACGCCCTGGGGGAAGTCTGTCACCAGGCTACAGGGGACAGGGGAGCTGCCTTTAGCAACTGCCCTCTGCCACTCAGAGGAGGTGCCCACCCCCACCCACCCTGCCCCCATGGGAGCCTGGGCAGGTCGCTGCCCTACACTGTGCTTGGTTTGCCCATCTGCAAAGGGGCCTCAGGCTGTCCCACATCATCTCAGAGACGAGATGACGAGACACTCTGCACAGGCCTGGCACCAAGTCCCAACCTAACCCCAAACCGCTCACGGCACTCCCTTCCACCACTCTGCAGACTCGTCAGCTGCCCCTGCTGCTGAGTGGCAGGAAAGACCCCTCTCCCAGGGCTCTGTACGCTGTGGGGGTGAGGAAACCAGGGCTCTGTGGTTCCCACTCCTCTCTGACCCCATACTCCTCATCCCCCCGGGGAAAGTTCTGAGTCCTGGGTCCCAGATGGGAAGGAGGCTGGATGCCTGAGCTGCTCCCCACTGGAAACCACTGGCCTGTCCTCCCGGGGCCCAGCACACCTGCACAGGGCTCCAAGCACGTGCTCATGGAAAGGGCTGTGCTCTGTCCTCACGAGGGCCACCAGTTGCTGGACCATCCCCATGGAGCACAGGGTCCCTAAGGCAAGAGCTACAGGGTTAGGAGGACAGTCCTCAGGTCACCCCATGCCACCCACACCTGTACCCTCCCCAGAACATCTGCTCCCCCATTGCAGAGGCCACCCACCTTTGTGTTCTGGGTGGCCCACCAGCAGGTTCTGCAGCAGGAATGCCGACTTGACCTTGAGCTTCTGCACTTGCTGCTGCATGGCCCGCATCAGCACAGAGAAACCATCCAGGCGAAGGAACTGCAGCAGCCCAGCCTCCTGCTCCCGGACAAGGCCTGGGGGAGACGCCTTGAGATCAGAGTCACCACTGCCGCCACCACCATCACTGCTATCCCCAGCCCACCTTCTCGTCTACCTTTTGTGAAGTATTTTGGAAGTGTAATTCCTAACCCACACAGTTCACTGTTTCAAAGTGCACAACTCAGCGGTTCCTGGCAGATTCACAAGGTGGCACTACCACCCCCGCCACCTAACTCAGAACACTCTCAACACCCAGCACCCAGGAACGGTCATTCCCAACTTCCCCTTCGGGCTCCACGTCCCGTGTCACATTCCACACAGAGTGACCTTCTGTGCCTGACCTCTTCCGCAGCATGTGCTCAGGAGCCCCGCACTCTTGCACCCCTTGCTCTCCTGGTGGAATGCTGTCCCACTGCGTGTGGTGCTCATCCATTCACCAGAGGCGGAAGCACGGCTTCCTCACTCCCACCAGCCCTTCTCAACCTGCTGCGCCCCTACCCTCAAGCCCCTCGGTGCAGATGCAGCCCTTCCAGAGGTTGGTGTGAAGTTCGCCGGACCAAGGCTGCACAGCCGCCTTTCACAGAATGCCGTGCACCGCTGCAGGGTTCTTCTTTTTCAAAATGTGTATTTTTTTTAGTTGTCAATGAGAACTTTATATGTGGTGTTAAGAATCGAACCCAGCACCTCGCACATGCTAGGCAAGTGCTCTAGCATTGCACTACGTCGCCAGACCGTCAGGTTTTTTCATGTTTAAGTGAAGTGGACCGAAATGAAAGGCTCCATTCGTCACTGACACCCCCTAAGCGCAGGTACCTGGTGGCCACAAGTTGCCTGTGACCCCTGTTCCTGCAGGGCTAGAGCTTGCCCAAGAGTTGACTCCCTGGAGGCCAGAGGCCTTCCAGAGTTCTCTGTTGTCAGGATAAAGGCCATGCATGCTCTGTAACCTGGCTCTCTGGGCCTCACTCTCCTCATCTGTAATATGGGAATCCAAGAGCTCCTCCCACTGAGGCAGTTATGAGAATTAAAAATAGGTAATGAGGCCTGGGGTTGTGGCTCAGTGAGAGCACTTGCCTCACGTGTATGAGGCACTGGGTTTGATGCTCAGCACTGCATGTAAATAAACGAATAAAATAAGGTCCAACAACAACTAAAAAGTAAATAAATAGGTAATGCCAGCCAGGTACAGTGGCACATGCCTGCAATTCCAGCAACTCAGGAGGGTAAGGCAGGAGGATCCCAAGTTTGAGGTCAGCCTGGGCAATTCAGTGGGACCCTGTCTCAAAAACTAAAAAGGTCCGAGGATGTAGGTATGTAATAGGGCACCCCTGGATTTAATCCCAGTACTAAAAATAAATAAATACACGAATGAATGAATAAGGAAATAATGCGTTCATCAACAGGAACCCCGGAGCCGCCACGCCCCTCCCACAGGCCTTCCACGCCTGGACACGGCAGACTTTTGGAGCGGGCTTCTGGAGTTCTGGATGGTGGGAGCTACCCTTCACATGGCAGGGTGTGGAGCAGCATCCCTGGCCTCCACCCTACTGGTGCCACGGCCCAGATCCTCAGTTCTAACAAATGACACAATCGCTCCTCTTTGAAAACTGCCATTTGCTCCCCCTAATCCTTCACCTCTTACCTAGGTCATTACCATAACCACCAACTAACCCCCCACCCCCGCCTCCCACCCACCCCCCTGCTACATTCACCCTCTTCTCTGTGCAGCAGCAAGGGCATCAGGGGATGGCTGCCACCTCTTTCAAACAAAAGCCAAGGCCATCATAGAGTCACATTTCTCCCTTAGAAAGGCTGTACTTGCTGGGCACAGTGGCACACACCTGTAATCCCAGTGGTTCAGGAGGCTGAGGCAGGAGGATTCCATGTTTGAGATCAGCCTCAGCAACATAACAAGGCCCTAAGCAACTTAGTGAGATCCTGTCTCAAAATAAAAAAATTGGGCTGATATGGGTCAGTGATTAAGGGCCTCTGGGTCCAATCTACAGTACCAAAAACATTTTTTAAAGTTGCATTTATTGGGCTGGGGATGTAGCTCAGTTGGCAGAGAGCTTGCCTCACAAGCATAAAACCCTAGGTTCAATCCCCAGCACCACGCACACAAAAGAAAAGGTTGCACTTATTGGGGCTGGGGTTGTGGCTCAGTGGTAGAGCACTCGCCTGGCACATGTGAGACGCTGGGTTCTATCCTCAGCACCACATAAAAATAAATAAAATACAGGTATTGTGTCCACCTACAACTGAAAAAAAAGTGTTTTCTTTTTAAAGTTGCACTTATTCAGCCCTGAAAAGAAACAAGCTATTGCGCCAGGGAGGAACCTTACACGCACATTACCAAGTGAAAGAAGACCCAAGAAGGCTGCCAAGGAGGCTGTTCCAACAGCAGGACATTCGGGCGAAGCTGAGACCAAGAGCCAGGAGAAGAAGCAGGGGTGTGATGGCAGGCAGAGCATGGGCTGCAGGCAGGGAAGCAGTGGCATGTGCTGCTGGACACATGCCAGACTGTCTGTCACGAGAGTATCCGCAGTGTGACCATGGACTCCGTGGGACAGTGACGGCCTTGGAGGTTCATCCAGTTAAACATGCAGCTCAAGGTGGGCATGTTGATCTTAGTGGGGACTCACTAAGTTGCTTAGGACCTTGCTAAGGGGGAGATGGGACTTGGGAACCCTGTGCCTTCCTCTAAGTTCTGCTGTGACCCTCCAATGACTCAAGGCCAGCCCCAGCAATTTAAGACCCTGACTTAAAACTTAAAAGTAAAATAAAAAGTGCTAGGAATGCCTCAGTGGTAAAGCGCCCCTGGGCTCAATCCCCAGTGCAAAAAGAGGTCAAGCACACAGGTGCGTGAGCATCTCCTTCTCCAGGCCTGCACAGGCACACCAACTGACCCCCAGTCTTTCTGAATCCCTCTCTCACCACTCACAGGTGGAACGGCAGAGGGCTCAGAGCGAGCGAGCCCTCAGAGCCTCACAAGAGGGGCAAGTCCAGCAAGGTTGCTGCCACGGGCAGCAGAAGGAAGCACAGGAGGAGCTGTGCCAGCACACGAGGGCATGCCCAAAGCCACCGGAGAAAGGGCAGGGCCCACCAAACTGCACACTTCAAAATGGGCAGTCAACTCCCTTTCCAAACAAATGGCAGCATAGCTCCTGACCAGGACAACCTTGTCGGGGACACAGCCACGCCGTAAGGCCGTTCAGCTGCCTTCATCAAACCTTTGCCCACCAGGGCCACATGGAGGCTGGCCTTCAGCACCTGGCCTCAGAAGGCATTGTGGGGCTCGAATAAGGCACCACCTACCTGGAGATCAGCAGGGTGCACAGGTGACACCCTGCTCCCCGTGACCACAAAGCAAGCACTCCACAGAACTGGGCACTGCTGTGGGGGTGGCTCCAGATGCAGACAGTGGGGATGGTGCTCCACCAGGTGCAAGCAATTTAAGGTCAATACAAGGTCACCCGACGCACATGCACCCACACCCCCCCCCCAAAACCCCCCCCCCCCCACATCTCACAACACAAACCCAACACAACCCCCACCCCACCATACACACTCA
>JAJEJO010053162.1:30814-76691 GCA_020662805.1 Glaucomys volans | reverse complement strand
CAACACACCCACATCCCACAACACACCCTCACTCACACACTACACACCTCACACACGTTTGTGCTTACACATCTGCTATAATCTCTGGGGGCAGAAAGCATGCAAGTAAGCCCTGAAGGACCAGGTGGTCCAGAGACGGGCTATTTCACACTATTCTTTTGGTTTTTTTGGTTTTTTTTGGAACCAGGGATTGAACTCAGGGACACTCGGCCACTGAGCCACATCCCCAGTCCTACTTTGTATTTTATTTAGAGACAGGGTCTCATTGAGTTGCTTAGGGCCTCGCTCAGTTGCTGAGGCTGGTTTTGAACTCGCGATCCTCCTGACTCAGGCTCCCAAGTCACTTGGATTACGCGTGCAGCACCGGGCCTGGCTCATGCTATTCTTTCGTACCTGTGGTACCTGTGGTACTGTGGGCCACGTGGCTATCCTACAGACTTTCTGAACACTGAATTTAACGACTTTTTTGGTAGTAGGGACTGAACTCAGGGGCACTTAACCACTGAGCCACATCGCCAGGCCTTTTTATTTTTATGTTGAGACAGGGTCTCACTAAGTTGTTTAGGGCCTTGCTAAGTTGCTGAGGCTGGCTTTGAACTTGTGATCCTCCTGCCTTGGTCTCCAGAGTCTCTATGATTACAGGTATCACCACCACACCTGGCTAAGAACTTTTTACAAAGAAGAAGGAAACTGCCCGCCCCTCCTCATCCTGCTCTGGTCTGCCAACTCTGGATACCAAGTCCTTTCCTCTTTGCCCTTGTGGTTGAGCTGCCTGTGTCTGTCCTTTGTCTCCCTAGTCTATGCCATGACCTTCCAAGTGCCCCTCCTCCCCGTGATTCCTCTCCTGGCTAGGATGCTCCCTTCTTCCTGGCGCCTCCCCAAACCCCCTGGCCTCTGTGCCCATCTGCCCATCTCATAGAAACAGGCAAGACACCCAGGCTCAGGAACAGGAGTGTGGGCCCCTCCCTGCACCCCATTTCCATGACCACGTATGGATGCCAGAGTTAAGAAATAGTTGACCCGGATTAGAAAAACAAGGAGTCACACATGACACAGCAAGTCCACTCCCATGTACTTCCCCAGTGAAATAAAAACTTTGGTCCAGGGGCTGGGGATATAGCTCAGTTGGTAGAGTGCTTGCCTCACAAGTACAAGGCCTGGGTTCAATCCCCAGCACCACAAAAAAACAAACAAACAAAAAACAACAAAAAATTAAAAAAAAAAAAAAAAAAAACTTTGGTCCAGGCAGACGCATACATCCATGTTCACGGCTCATAACAGCCAAGAGACTCGGACGCTCCAGGCGTCCACCAGCAGACGGAGAAGCAGACATGCTATCCCCACACAGGGGCATGTCACTCAGCCATAAGAAGACAAGAAGCATGGCGCACACTACAGCAGGGACGGCCACCTGCCCAGAGATCCAGATACAAAAGGCCACTCAGGTCTGTGCATATCAAAAGTCCAGGAGAGGCAAAGCCTTGCCAGTAAAGCAGAAAGACCGGCAGACGCAGGACTGGGGGAGGAGAGATGGATGCGAACTGCTTAATACCTGCTGGGTCACACTGGGGGTGATGAGAAGCTCTGGAAATAGGTGGGGGCTGCACAGCCTTGTGAATGTGCTGGAAAGGACTAAATTATACACCATAAAAAGACAAATGTGTGGTTTTGGACTTATGTTTCAATAAAGCTATTAAAGATGAGGCTGTCATGGGGTCCGGGTGTAACACACACGCAAGCGCCCGACACACAGGAGCAATACTCCTGGCCTGGTCCCTCCTCTGTGGAGAGGGCAGACCGTGGGGCCTGAGCAAGTCACACCCAGCATGGAGCAAGCACCCCACATCATGTCACCGAGGAGCCTGAGTGCCAGGAAGAGCTGCGCAACCCTGGACACGTCTCTGTCCACGTCATCAGTTCCTGAGAAAGGAGCTGCGGTGGGTCTCCATCCAGAGACTCTGCAGTGCCAGAGGCGTCCTGGTTATCACACTGGGTGGCAGCGGGGATACAGCTCAAGGTACACAGGGTGGTCCCAGGGAGAATGAACGGGCTCCAGGCATGGCCGGCGTGGGGCTGGGACTGTGTGAGCAAGATGCTCACCAGGAACAGAGCGGTGCCTCCCAGCACATCCCTGCCAGCTGGCATCAGCTGGGACCCAAAGGACGCTTGGGAGAGGTCAACCTGCCCCCCAGCAGCCAGTGCTGTCCCAACGGGCAAGAAGTACAGGAATACCGAGGTGCCCCTCCCCTGCCCCTGGCAGATCCGGCAGGATCCGCTCCTAGACAGCACTGGCCCCAGCCCCCACCCCTGCACCCATACATTCGGGACACTCACAGGAAATGGCGAAGAGGGCCTTGACGCGTACCGTGTCGCAGGCGTCCCGGTCGAGCAGCCGCAGCAGCTTGCGCAGGGCCCCGAGGCCCAGCACCTGCTCCTGGATGGCCGCCACATTCTGGCTGCATGTGCCGATGAGCTGAGCCGCCCTCCACCGCAGCCCAGCAGCCGCCGCCTCCAGGTACCGGCCCACCAGCAGGTGCATGCCCGACAGCTGGCAGAAATCTGTGCCAAAGACAGGAGGGCAGAAGTCAGGGCCAGGCTGAATGGCACCACTGAATTCACAGGTTGACGCCCTAACCCCCAATACCTCAGCATATGGGAACATGACTTGTTTGGGGATGGAGACACAGTGGCACGACACTATGTGTACACTACACACCATGGAATCATATGCTTGAAAATGGCTAATTCTGTTATATGGATTTTGCCTCAATAAAGAGTAGTAATAAGTAAGGTCAACAACCATGTGAGAGGACATTCTACATAGCCCATCTTCACTAGCACTCTGCAGTTTTGCCAAAAAAAAAAGCCAGCCACATCAAGAGGGAAAAAAGCTGGCCAGAAACAATGGCCACACTTGTAATCCCAGGAGCTCAGGAGGTTGGGGCAGGAGGATGGCATGTTCAGGACCAGCCTCAGCAACTCAGCAAGGTCCTGTCTTTAAATTTAAAAAAAAAAAAAAAAAAAGGGCTGGGGGTATGGCTCAGTGGTAGAGTGCTTACCTAGCAGGTTTGAGGCCCTGGGTTCAATCCCCAGTACCAGTAATGTAAAAAAAGAAAAAGAAAAAGAGCGGGGGGAGTGTTTATGTGCACACACATGCGTAGAGAGAGGCAAGCCCAAGAGGAAATGGGATGCTGGCTTCACTTCCCATTGGTTCCGAGTCACTGCTGCTATACCTGGAGACTCACGCAGTGCTTAGAACACGGCAGCTACCCAGCAGAATTTCCTGATCAAGTGAAAGAGGAACTAGACAAAGTCATGAAAGCTGTCCTGTAGACGGGGGGCATGGTACCCACTGCCCAGCTACGTCTAAGAAACCCTGGACACCTTCCCTGTGGCCCAGAGTGCAGACTGTACTCCACACCTAAAGTAGGAAGGCCTTCCACGCCTGGTCCTGCCATGTCAAGACCCCCAAATCCCCTGCCCTGCACGTTGCTCTGTGCCTGCAGTGGGGCAGAGGGAGTCCCTGCAGCTATCACCTCCCATCTTCGTGAGCCCATGGACACAGGAGGTAACCAGGGTTTCAAGAGTTCCAGGGTCCTGCCCAAGTTCACTGTTCCATGAAGCAGCAGAGTCTAAATTAGCAGCCATGAAAGCGAAGCCCCAACCCTGACACCACACCACATCACTCAGCACCCACCTGCTCAGCACCCATGGGCTCTGCTGTGTTTAGAACAAGGCCCAGAGCATGCACCTTGGTCTTCAAGGTCCTACATGCCCCCATGTCATTTCCTACCCTTGGACCCTCACTTGCTCCACTCTGCCTCCAGAGCCTTCCTGCATTTCTGAACATAAAACATACATTCCTGCCTCGTGACCTTTGCACTGGCTGTTACTGCTACGTGGAATGCTTTTTCCAGAGATACTCCCACGACTCACCCTCTCATTGCAGGTCTCTGATCAAACATCACCTCAGGGGAGGCCATCCCAGACCACTCCACCCCAAACCACCTCCCCTCTCATCCTCTAGGAAGTAGCAGTAGATGCCCAGCAGACAGAAAAGAAATGACCAGCCTCAGAACCTGTAGGAAAATGGTGGATAGAACCCACCAGCAGGCTGAATAGGGTCCAAGAAGGGCCCTGCTCCTCGTGCCTGGAGAAAGAAGCTAGAGGCTGGGATGGGGACAGTGGTGTGATCCTCAAGAAACATGACAAGGTTGAGCCGTTTGAGATGTGGACAGAGGCAACAGGCCTGGGGGAATGAGGGGTCACCTGCTGCATTGTCCATGTTCTCACACAGGTCAGCCAGCAGCTCCAGGGCCCCCTCACGCTCTTGCTGGTCATTGGCCAGTTCAGCTTCACCAGTTGTGGATGGCGTAGGCTGGGATAGCACTCGGAGACAGTTCTTCATCTGCTCCACCTCCTCTCGCTGGCCTCGGAAGGCAGCCGACATGGCCTCCTGCAGCCATTGACGTCGCTGGAGGACAAGGATGAGGAGAGAAGCAAACACAGCTAAACAGGGAGTGACAGTATTAATAACAGCCAACCGTGTGGAAAATACCTGTGGAGCATCTTTCTATGCCCAGGCTCTTTTCTGGGCACTAAGGACTTAGTCCTGAGCCAGCAGACAGAAACTCCTGCAGGAGTGGGTGCTCACTCTGGTGGAGGAACGGATGGCACAGGAAATAAGCAACCATGCAGCATGCAGCTCAGTGACAGGACAAGCACCATGGGTGCAGGTGAGCAGAGTTGGGGTGGGCAGCCGGGGCGGGAGGGGCTGCCAAGTAGGTAGGACAGTTGTGGGCAAGCCATGCATGAGGAAGGTCAGTGACAGAACAGCCAGGCAGCTACCTAGAAGATGAACATTCCAGGCAGAGGGAACGGTTGGGAGGCAATGGAGCTGAAGCAAAGCAAGCAAGGAGGGCAGGTGCAGAAGGGGAGGGGAGAGAGATTCCCAGGAGCAGATCAGGTCTTGCCCTGTGGCTGGCTGTAAAGACCAGGATCTCACTGAGAGCCAGGTGGGGGAGCCGCCAGGGAGCTCTGAGCAGAGGACTGGAGAGACAGGGTGAGGGGAGAAGGGCAGGGCGGGAGACTTGTCAGGAGGCAAGGCAGAGATCCAGGCACTGTGAAAAACACTCAGACCCCAGACTTATTATGAAGAGAAAAATGTGATTAGCTGAGATGTGGTGTGCCACATCTTGGGGTCAGACAGGATGACCCCAAGATTTCTGTCCCAAAGAATTAGGAGATAGAAAGGCTGCCAGAAGAGCAGGTTTAGAGTGGGAGGAGCAGTGACAGAGCACACTCTCTAACTTAACTGCTATGTTTGGCTATGGTCTACACACCCAGGTAGAATACTGGGCGGCTCTAGAGGGTAGAACTCTAGCTCAGATGACTCTCTCTACCTTGGCTCTACTGACACTGAGCTTTCATTCTGTGTGGGGGACTGTTCTACACACTGGCATCCAATGGCCACAGCGACCCTGACCTGCAACCTCTAGATGCCAGAAGCACCTTCCTTCCAGTTCTAACAACCAAGACTGTTTCTAACCATCGACAATTTTTCCCTGGGGGGATAAAACTTCTCCTACTGGCAGACCACTGCTTTGAGACATAAATTTGAGACTTGTCAGGGTTACGCCTCAAGACAACATAAGATCAGGAAGAGAGAGTATGGACAAGAGAAAAGATCTCAGGACTGGTCCTGGTACACTCCATCGTTAAGAAGCACGAAACAAGGAAGGATGAAGGGAGAGAAGGAGGGCCAGTGATTTAAGGATGAAAACCAGGAGACTGCATCATCCTAAAACACAAATGACAGAAGATTCAAGGAGGTGGGGGTAATCAAATGCTGCTACTAGGTCAAAAGGGATGACAGCGGAGAGCTAACAACTGGAACCTTTTTCTTTTTTGCCAGGCCCTGTGTTAAGTACTCATAAGAGGGCTCTGTAGTCACAGACCCCTCTGTGCCTGTTTCCTACTTCCTTGTTTTAAGGGTTCAATGACATGATGTACATAAATGGATTACAATACAGTAATTGCCGATTAAATATTACATCTAATAAATGTTGCTATCAATCTTCAAAACAACTCTATGAGATACTACCATTATTCCCAATTCACAGATGAGAAAACAGAAGCACAGAGAAGTTGTACTTGCCCAAGGCAAGGTCATACCATTAGCAACTGGTACAGTCTGACTGAAGCCAAGCTGATGCACATAAAGCATTTGTGCAGGTCAAATGAAACTGGTCTCTGAGCCACCTTAAGGAGTGCTGTTATAGCCAGGCACAGTGCTGTGATCCCAGTGACCCAAGAGACTGAGGCAGGAAGATACCAAGTTTCAGGCCAGCCTCAGCAATTTAGCAAGGCCGTGTCTCAAAATAAAAAATAAAAAAGGGTTGGTGACCTTTATTGGGGATATAGCTCAGTGATCAAGCACTGGGGGTTTAACCCTCAGAACAAAAAAAAAAAAAAAAAAGGAAGAAAAGAAACGAAAAACAGAAAGAAAAGCCCTGTTATTATTGTCCTTATCAGCAATTTGCAAATAAATGAAGATCTGGAGGCTCAGAAAGATTAAATAAAATATCCAAGGTCATACAGCTGGACAAAGCTGAATCCAGGTCTGTCTGGCTCTAAAGAGTCTTTTTGTTTGTTTGTATGTTACCAGAAAGTTATTAAGCCTCTCAGAACAGTGCTGGAATACAGCTTCCGTCTCCTAAGACACTTGACATATGACCTTCAGTCTACAAAGACCCTGCCCTAACCCTACCATGCCTCCACCTCTGGGATCCTGCCCCCATCCAGGAAATCCCCAGCTTCTAGCTCCCCAAGCCACACTTCCCAAGGCACCTCTGTCCCAGGCCCCTCATCCCAGCTTCTTGGGTCCCAACACTTTACCTCCTCACTCATGGGTTCTGGAGGGGGGTCTGGCTCCTCAGAGCCCGCCGTGATGGCCATCTGCAGCAAGCCTTGGAGGTTCCGTGGGGGCCGGGGATTGCCCGAACCCCCTGCTGAAGAGCCGCTGCCCCCTGACGAACAACCCTGGGACGCTGCGGGCAGCGCCAGAGGGAGGCGACTGCCCCCCGAGCCTTTGTCTGCCATGGACCGTTTGTGAAGGGAAGAATGTGTTGTGGGGGAGAAGGTGGTCACCGCTGAGGCAGCTCTGTCTTCCTGATGGGCCGATTCCTGGGGGTGTGCTAAGAAGGTGGCACTTTAGAGGAGCTCGGCGCCCCCCCATGACCTCAAACCTCTCTGCCCACACCCGGGTTAACCAAAACTCCCTTCCCTTCCTTCATACCAACAGGACCCTTCCCCAAAGCCTTAAGCCCCTCCTTTATCCCTAGCAACAGGCCCCACCCATTCTCCCTAGCAACAAATCCCCTCCCCCATATCCACTGTGTGCGTCCCCGTCTCTTAGCAACCCTACTATCCCGCCTCCACTGCAATAAGCTGCCCCTTCGTTCTCTTTAGCAAGAGGGCTCTTCCTTCCTCTCCGAGGAGGGCCGCCGTAGCGGGGCAGATCTCACCTTCCTGAGCCCCGAGCCGCCGCCGCGCCTAAAGACACAGTCTCCCGCACCTGACTCCACTGGGCGCCGCCATCTTCACCGGAAATACGCACGGTTTCTCCCGGAAGTGCCTGACTCACCCACCCAACCTGGCGCGGAAGGTGAGGCTGAAGTCGCTCGCCCGGGCTCTGAGCGGGTGCTCTGGGCGGACACCGCACTCGGCCCCGCCCCTCCCGGCAGGACCCTCCTCCCATGGCCCCGCCCCTCCGGCTCCGCGCGCTTCCCTGAGCCCCGCCTCCTTATCGCAAACTCCACCCATGCCGGCGTAGGGCCCGCCCACATCCATGTTCCCCTCCCCTATTCTAGGCCTTTCGGCCTCTCCCAGTTAAGCCCCGCCTCAGCTCCTGGCGCGTCAGCTGCTCCGGTTGGGCCACGCCCCTCGTAAGCCACTCCCACTTTCGCTGCCTGTCTGGTGGCTACCCGCTCAGGGGCGTTGGTGCCTAGACTTTTTCTAGGTGCTGGGGATAGAACTCGGCACCCTGTGCATGGTAGGCAAGTGCTCTACCACTGAACCACATTTCCAATCCTTTTTATTTTGAGACAAGGCCTCCCTAAATTGCTCTAGCTGACCTCAAACTTGGCAATCTTCTGGCCTTAGCCTCCTGAGTTGCTGGGATTACAGGCATGCCCCACCGCATGCCCAGATCTGATTTTAACCTCACTACTGGAGCCCTGGGTCTCAGCCCTAATATATAACCTGTGCATAATATAAACCCCTTTCTTGGCCTCAGTCTCCCCATTTATCAAACAGGGCTGCAGTGAGGACCTCTCTTACCATCCCTCATGCACTCTTACCTGACTCCTGCCAGGCAGAGAAGAGGGAATTCTGGAGGCCACCAGAACCTGAGTCAGGATTCAGAAACCCAAGAGAGCCCGGCTGAAGGGAGGCCCTAAGCCTCTGGGCATCAGATTTGGGGCTTAGGTCTACAGAGTGTTTGCCTGGGGTTGGGCTTAAAGAAACCACATCTTGGTCTGCATAGGAGGCCCTCCCCATCCAGAAAGGTGTGCTCAACTTCAGGTGGGGCCACCAGCATGGAGATACTGAACACCTGCCGGCCTCAGCTGTACAAGGGGATATCTGGGGCCAAGTTAGGAAAGGCTGTGGATGTTTGCAGCTCTGTGATGTGTATAGGGATCTGGGCCTCTATTGTATTAGTTTCTATTGCTGCTGTTAACAAATTCCCAGAAAACTTGGTGTCTTAAAACAACACACACTTATTGTCTTGACTATCTGGAGGGCAGAAGTCCAAAATGAGTGTCAGTGGGCTAAAATCAAGGTGTCAGCAGGATTCCTTCTGGAGGCTCCTGGAGAGGCTCTTTTCCTTGCCTTTTCCAGCTTCTAGAAGCCACCCTCCTCCCCTAGCTTGTGGTCATGTTACTCTGACCTCTGCTTCCGTCCCCTCATCTCCCTGTCTGACTCTGACCCTCCTTCATCCTGTGATGACATTGGGCCACCCAGATAATCAGGACACTCTCCCCATCTCAAGATCCTTAACACAATCACATCTGCAAAGTTACTTTTGCCACATGACATATTTACAGGTGTGGGAATTAGGTTGTAGACATCTGTTTACGGGTCCATCTATAACATACAGTGTATATACGATTGTGTGTAATACCTATAGTATAATATATATGTACATACAGCATGTAACATTATATGATATAGTATTGCATATATGAATATAGAAATAATACTCTGGTAGTCTAGATGAAAAACCACATGTGCCCTATAAAAGCCTTGGGCTTTAATATGACCTATAAGGAATGTGATCATATAACTTCCCTCTGTAGTGAGACACTTCAGAGAAAAAGGAGGACTAATTAATACTTACTTAGGCATAACCCAGGATATATGGCCACCCTGCTTCTAAAAGTGTGCAAATCTGCTTCTTTACCTCCTTTTCTGTTCTCTCCCTTGCTCATTCCTCTCTGGCTACACTGACCCCTTCAAATGTCCCTACAGCACCCAGGCACTTCTGCCTCAGGACCTGTGCACTTGCTGTGTCCTCTTCCTGGACTGCCTGGCTGTTTGCACACTTCATTTTGCTTCCTGGCCACTGTATCTAAAATCATACCCCATTCAGCAGACACTCTGAACCCCTTTCCCACATTAGTCCCCTCTTCAGCCTGGGCCAGGACTGTCTGACATGTCTAATGATGATTTTGCATGTTTACCTTGTTGATCAGCTGTCTCTCCCACTAATCATGGAAGAACTGTAGGGTAGGCCTTTGTGCCGATCCAGTTCCCTGCCACATCCATTGGAACAGTGCCTGACTCAGATTTGGCACTCAGTAAAGACTCACAGAACAAGGGTGGTGCATACATAGACTTGGGCATCTCATAGGAGCCTAAAGTGTCACAGCACACTCTGTAGGGGCCATGGGGATGAAGAGGGTGCCAATACCTTTGAATGTCTGAAATAGAGGAGTCTGGATTATGTGGAAGTCTAATGGGGGCTGGGGTTGTGGCTTAGTGGTACAGCGCTCAACTAGCATGCGTGAGACCCTGGGTTCAATCCTCAGCATCACAGAAAAGTAAAATAAAGGTATTGTGTCTTTTAAATATATTTTTTACAAAAAGAAATCTTATGGGGTGTGTGGATTACCCACAGACAGATCCAAAGGTGTGCACAGTGGAGATACATGGATTATAGTGGGGCTTGTATGATGATTTCCAGGCCCTATGACAAGCACAGGCAAACAGGAATCTAAAAAACTATGGGACCGCAGAGGATTCTGGAAGTTTCTCTGTAGGAGCAGGAAAATCTAAAAGCACCCTGAGATGTGGGGCTCTGATGCTGGAGACACAGCTTGGCCAAGGAACACAGGCTGGGTGATCTTGGGGGACCTGAGGAACAGAGACCAGTCTTGGGTCAGCAATACCCAAAATTATTTCCTTTCTTTGCCTCTGCCTCCCGTCCTCTGTGCCTCTGATCTGTCCCCATCTTGCCCAGCACTGGTTCCTCCACCCGTGTGCACCCTCCATGTCCCCTGGCAGTCCCCACCTTGCCCCTCTTTTTGCCTCTACATTTATGGTGCCATCCCATCTGTTTTTCTCCACATCACATTCCCGTCCCTGCCCGCCTCTCTGCTGAGCGGTTCTCACCCTGTCCCTGTCTCTGAGCTCTTCCCACCCGCCATTCCCTCTTTTCTGCCTGGTCCCTTGTTTTCACTCCCTCATCCCTCTCTCTTGCCTCACCCCTGCTTCTGGTGGTCTGCATCCCTCTTGCCATCTCGTCTGTCAGTCTTCCTCTTTGTGTGCCTCCATCTCTGCCCCTATCTGTGGGCTCCATGTCTCTCTCCATCCTCCCTTCGTCCTCTTCCCTCCTGCATCCCTGGCTCCTCCTGCATCCCTGTATCTCTCGCATCCCTCTCTCTTCCTGCAGCCTCCACCCCTCCCAGCATCTTCCTACCTCTCCTCCATCCCTCCAGCTCCCAGGCCCGCCCCTCGCCACCCCCTCCCCCCTCCGAAAGGGTTAACTTTGGGGAAGGGCCCGGAGTCCCCGGATGGTGATGTCAGCGTGCCGGAGAGAAAGGACGAGGTGGCGGGGGGAGGCGGAGAGGAGGAGGAGGCGGAGGAGAGAGGGCGCGTGGGGGGGGCGGGGGGGACCTCGGCCTGCAGCATCCGCCGGCCCGCACCTCAGACCCCCCCGGCGCGGGGAGGCGCAGGAAGGGGGGGGGGCGGCCAGGGACGGGCTGGGGAGGGGGGGCCGCGCAGCCCCCCCGGGTCATGCCGACTCCCGGGGCCTGACCCCCCCCTGGGCCAGCCCCCCCTCCCCCAGCTCCGCGGCCCGCCGACGGGGGGGCCCAGCCCAGCCCCCTGGGGACCCCCGGAGAGGTGGGGAGCAGCCGGGGGGGGCCGGGACGGAGCTGTCGCCGGCCCCCACCGGAGGAACGGGGCGACCGGCCGCAGGGGGGGCGGCCGGGGGGCTGGTCGGACCGGAACCAAGGGCACCATGTCGTCCGGGGCCAAGGAGGGCGGTGGGGGCTCCCCCGCCTACCACCTCCCCCACCCCCACCCCCACCCACCCCAGCACGCCCAATATGTGGGCCCCTATCGACTGGAGAAGACGCTGGGCAAGGGACAGACAGGTGGGTCCAGCCGGAGGGGATACCTGCCGCCAGGCAGGGTGCAGGTGGGGGCTGAGGGAGGGACCTGGGTACTTAGAGGGCAGGGGCCGCTGTCCAGATCCTTGGGTCTGTCACAGAAGGGACTTGGTGTCCAGACTTGCAGGTCCCCAGGATAGAGGGGGGTGGGGACTCTGTCTCTGGGGGGCCTGGAGGAGAGCAGGCTGGGGCCTGGACTCCTGGGTCCTAGGAAAGAAGAGGGGTCTGGACTCCTGGGTTTGGGAGTTGGGGCCCAAAAGCTCCAGCCCCACTGGGACAGAGGTTGGAGGGGGTCCAGGGCACAGTGGGGACGGAGGCGGTGCGGACACGGGCTGGCTGGTTCTGGGAGCTCTGCAGTACAACCGCAGGCTGGGTGGAGGAGCTGCCATCCTGGGGAGCCTCTTTCCTCCCACTGCCCTTTGGTCTAGGGACCGTGTGAACCAGGTAGCCAGTTGGGGTGACAAGGGGATGGGGTCTAGAGGTTCTGCCCCTGCCCTGGCACACTGCTCAGTGTGGATGGGATGGAAAGGTGGAGCGGTGGGCTGCAGAGGAGGCACATCTCCCAGGAGGAGCCCTGGCAAGGGGAATCAGCCTTTGCTGTGCCTGCAGCCTCCTTCCTGCTGGATGGATGGAGTGAGACTGGGGCCATCAGTGTCCCAGGGCAGTGCAGCAGGGTGTCTCTGAAGCTGAGGGTCAGAGTCCAAGAGAGAAAGCAAAGAGGTCTGACCTCCAGATCCTGATCCTGAGTGTGAAGGTCTTGCTGACCTGAATTCCTGAGCCCTGTGGGGAAGAAGGAAGGGGTCAGGAAGCTGGACACCTGGTCTGAGGGAGGAGGGCTGAGGCCTAGACTCCTGGTCAGAGGGAGGAGGCTGGGCCTGGACCCCTGGGTCAGAAGGAGGAGGGCTGGGGCCTCGATCCCTGGGTTAGAGTGGGGAGGGCTGGGATCCAGGGTTCCTAGATCTGAGGGAGGAAGGTGAGCTCTGGAGCCCTGGGTCTAGGGGAGGAGGGACTGCGTCTGTGGTTTGGGAGCTTAGGTCCTGGAGTTAAAGAACCTGGGAAGAGGAATGGGCTGGGACTGGACATATCTTTGGAGTTTGTATAATTTCAACTATGGCTGCTATTAAAACAAGATCAGAAAAGAATTGAGAGATTAGGTTTTGAAGAGGTGGAGGATGGGGAGGTTTGGGGTAAGGGAAAATATGAGATTATATTCTTTGGGAGATGTGGGGTTTGCAAAAGATTGAAAGGCAGAGAACTCACTGGAGCAAGGGGTCAAGAGAATAAGAAAGGTTTCATGGGGGGGAGAGAACTACTGAGATGGTGGAGAAAGAAATATGGAAGGACAAACCTAGGCAGGCATACCTGAAGGACAGACTAGGGGAGGCTGGTGGAAGGGACAGAGAATGAGTGGACAGTCGGGCAGAACTGAATTGGGCCCAGGGAGCGGTGAGCTTGTGCTCTATGGGAATGGCAGCCGTGAGCCCCAGCCCTGTGTTCAGGTCAGGGCGATTCAGGCCACTGTTGAAACAGCCTGCGGGGGAAGGAGCAGGAAACAGCTGCGAAGGGGCCTTAGGTCTGGAGAGTGAGGGCTGCAGGAGAACACCCCATACTGTCACCCTGCTCCCCAGGGCTGGTTAAACTCGGGGTTCACTGCATCACCGGCCAGAAGGTTGCCATCAAGATTGTGAACCGGGAGAAGCTGTCGGAGTCAGTGCTGATGAAGGTGTGTGTGTGAAGGAGCATCCTTTGGGCCTGGGACAGGTTGGGAGGCCATGCTGACCTTGCTCTCTGCATCCTGGGCCCTCAGGTGGAACGGGAGATTGCCATCCTGAAGCTCATCGAACACCCACATGTCCTCAAGCTCCACGACGTCTACGAGAACAAGAAATATTTGTAGGTATTTATAGACACCCAGCCCCTGTTCTCCCACCCCAGGTACCAGGGTGAGACCTTTCCAGAAAGGGCCTGGAGGAGCCCAGGCAACACAGGCTCCCTGGCTGGACCATCGAAAGCCTAGCCCTGCCCTCCTGTAGGGGATTGCCCCAGGGTACTCGTGCTGACTTGAGAGGGCTCAAGTCGCCCTCCCTTCCAAGTAGTAACCAGGCCTGCCCTCAGCTTCTGAGATCAGACAAGATTGGGCATGTTCAGGGTGGCCTGGCCGAAGACCTGAGTGGCCCTGTGTGGGGTGGAGCTGAGCCTCCTCCCACTGCCTCCCCAGCCCCAGCCCCAGCCCCACAAGGTGCTGCACTACAGGGAACATGCTCTACCAGGCAGTCTGGATGCTGAGGCCAGAGCCCACTCACCAAGGCAGAACCAGCCCCTTGGTTGCTAAGGCAGTAAATCCTAGCCAAGGCCAGAGGAGCTTCCCAACCTCCCACACACTCTGGAGCATGGAAGACCCTCTCCCTTCCATCAGTCCAGGTGTCCAGGCTGGACACTCCAAAAGGGACCTGTTTAGGAGTTGAGAGTCAGAATCTCAAAGCTACCCCCTGGAAAGAATGGGGACAGGATCCAGCTGTCCTGGCTCCAGAGAATAGGCCTCTTTGTCTAGACTTTGGTGACCCAAAGGACAGCTGGCCTGGGCAGCAGTAGAAGGGACAGACCTCCTGCCCCCACCACCCAGTCCCCTGGATGCAGTGACTTGAACATCCATCAGATGTTTGACAGGATTCCCCAGTCAGGATGCTACCGTGGCCCCAGACGCTCATGGGAATTGTAGTTCTCAAGCTTCCTCAGGTGTGGAGATGGGAGGGCCATTGTCTCAACCGGTAGAGTTACCTCTCCCACTCCACTGGCAGTAGTGGGAGGAGGGCCCATGGGAGTTTGTGCTCCACCCTAGAATCTTGGCTGTCCAAGAGCTCATATATATTGAGCTTTTGCTTCCCAGGAGGTGATGGGAATTAGAGTTTTAAACTCAGAGCCTGATGGGATTTGAAGTCTTGAGGCTCCAGGTGGCTGATGGGAGCTGGTACTCTACATTCCAGAGACTCCTGGGAGTTGGTGGTTTCTAACCTCACAGGGCTGATGGGAGTGTAGTCTACCAGTGGTGCCTACTGCAGTCGTTACTGCATGGGAGTGAATGAGAATTTGGGTCTCTTCATCTCAGACCCTTATGGGAAACAAAGGTGTGACTTTCCAAGGTCTAATGACGGTAGAGTGTTGATTTCCTAGGGGCCTCTGACTTGAGGTGCCAGTGGAGTTGCCTTAATCTCAAACACCTAGGAGTCAAAATGCGGGTCTCCTGAAGTAAACCGGGGAGTCTGTGCTGCCCAGAGCTAGTGGAGATTGGCTGGGCTTCCTAGAGACTGGTGGAAATTGGAGTCATTTGTCCCAGGGACTTCTGGGAATTGGAGTCTCTTCCTCCCAGGGACTCAAAGGAATTGGGGTTCTCTGATTTTCAGGGGTCAGTGGAAGAGGGAGACCAGGCCCTTTGGTGCTCCACATGCCCCTTCCAGCCCTCTGCCCCCTCTGTATCCTTCAGGTACCTGGTTCTGGAGCACGTCTCTGGGGGTGAGCTGTTCGACTACCTGGTAAAGAAGGGGAGACTGACACCCAAGGAAGCCCGGAAATTCTTCCGCCAGATCGTGTCTGCCCTGGATTTTTGCCATAGCTACTCCATCTGGTGAGGGGGCAGCATGAGGGGGAGGCTGGGCTGAGAGCTGCCACGGAGGCCTAGAAAGGCTGCCTTGGGGCTACATGGAAGGCAGAGTAGAAGCCATGTGGTCAGCCCCTAAAGAAATCTTTTCCCTTTTGTATATTCTTAAGATATAACTCACCCACCATATGGGTCACCTTTTTTAAGGGTACAGTTCAGTAGTTTTAATATATTTGCAGTGCTATGCATCACTGCTATGTAATTTTACAATATTTTCACACCCCAGATCCATTAATCAGTCATTCCCCACTCCCCTGCGTTTGTCTCAATGGCTTTACTCCCCGGACATTTCCTATAAATAGAATTACACAGTATATGGCCTTATGTGTCTGGCTTCTTTCACTTAGCAAAATATCCTCAAGATTTGTCCACATTATAGTGTGTCAATACTTTGTTCCTTTTCGTGATTGCATAATATTCCAGGGAATGGATAGATAATCTTTTGTTTCTCTGTTCACCCATTAGCAGACCTATGGTTTTCCCCCTCTCATGGTTATGGATAACATGGAGGACAAGTGAACACTAGAGGACAAGTGAACACTCCTTTCTAAGTTCCTGTGTATACCTGTTTTGGTTCTCCTGGGTAAATGCCTAGGAGAATTGCCAGGTAACTCTGGCAATTCTGGTAACTCTGGTCTTCTGAGGGACTGTCAGACCGTCTTCTAAAGTGGGTTCCAGCCCCTGCACATACTTACCAAAACCTGCTATTTTCTGTGTATTTTTTTTTTTTTGGAACCAGGGATTGAACTCAGGGACACTCGGCCACTGAGCCACATCCCCAGCCCTATTTTGTATTTTATTTAGAGACAGGGTCTCACTGAGTTGCTTAGGGCCTCGCTAAGTTGCTGAGGCTAGCTTTGAACTCACGATCCTCCTGACTCAGCCTCCCAAGTCGCTTGGATTACAGGCGTGCGCCACCACGCCCGGCTGTTTTCTGTCTTTTTGACCCTCACCATCCCAGTGAAATGGTGCCGCATTGTGATTTTGATTTGAAGTTTCTTAACAATTTCTCATGTCGGCATCTTCTTTCATGCTTATTGGCCATTTGTATGTCTTTTTTTATTAATTTTTTATTTGTCCTTTTTGATTATACATGATAGTAGAATGTATTTTTTTTAATTTTTTTTGTTTTAGTTGTGTACGAACCTTATTTTATTTTATTTATATGTGATGCTGAGAACTGAACCCAATACCTCACACATACTAGGCAGGTGCTGTACCACTGAGCCACAACCCCAGCCCCATTAGAATGTATTTTGACATATCCCACACACATGGAGTGTAACTTCCTGCTCTTGTGGTTGTACAAAATGTGGAGTTTCACTGATCGTGTATTCATATATGAGCATAGGAAAGTGGTGTCTGATTCATCCTACTGTCTTTCCTATTCCCATCTCCCCCGTATATCTTCTTTGGCGATATGACTATTCAGGTTATTTGCCCATTTTTTAACTATTTTTTAAAATATGTTCAGTCTTTTTTAAAAATATTTTTTGATTGTTGATGGAACTTTATTTTATTTATTTTTTAAAATATTTTTAGATGTTGATAGACCTTCATTGATTTATATATGGTGCTGAGAATCAAACCCAGTGCCTCACACATGCTCGGCAAGCGCTCTACCACTGAGCCACAACCCCAGCCCCTATTTTATTTATTTATATGTGGTGCTGAGGATCAAACGTAGTGCCTCACACATGCTCGGCAAGTGCTTTACCACTGAACTACAACCCCAGCCCATATGTTCAGTCTTTTTACTAAGGAGTTCTAACAATTTTTTACTCTAGAAGAGATAACTCTAGAAATAACTTTATACACACACACACACACACACACACACACACAACATATACATACTGGAAATTGAACTCAGCAGCATTTTACCACTGAGGTACAATGCCCAAGCTTTTCATTTTTTATTTGAGACAGGGTCTCACTAAGTTGCTTAGGGCTTTGCTAACTTGCTAAGGCTGGCCTTGAACTCGTGATCCTCCTGCCTTAGGCTTCCCAGTTGCTGGATTACATGTGCACCACTCCCCCGTCCCCCCAAGCAACATGATGAAATTTTGATGAGCTCTGGTCTGTTGATTGTTTTTTCTTTTACGGTTCATTCTTTTTCTGTCCTATTTAAAAACCTTTGCTCAATTTTCTCCTGTGCTTTCTCCTAGAAGTTGTAGGTTCAGCTTTTTTTTTCTTTTCTGTACCACAGATTGAAACCAGGGGTGTCTAACCACTGAGCTATATCCCCAGCCTTTTTTGTTTTTTGTTTTGAGACAGGGTCTCACTAAGTTGCTTAGGGCCTCTCTTAGCTGCTAAGGCTGGCCTTGAACTTGTGATCCCCCCACCACCACCAGCGTGTGCCACCACTCCCAGCTGTAGGTTCAGGCCCATTTCAGGTTTTTTTTATTTATTTATTTTTTTAGTTATAGATGGAGACAATGACTTTATTTATTTATGTGGTGCTGAGAATCGAACCCAGTGCCTCACACATGCAAGGCAAGTGCTCTACCACTGAGCCACAACCTTAGCCCTCAGGTTGATTTTTGTAAATGTTGTAAGTAAGGGTTCGAGTTCATTCTTTGGCATATGAACATCCTCATGAGATCACCTTTTCCTCACAGAATCACCTTCGGTCCCCAAAACAAGAAATTAAATAAGCGGCATCTTATCTTTACCTAAGGTGCCAAATGGAAGCCCTCATCTTCTAGCCTCCTTGATCACACGCCTTCCCTCTGGGATGTTTCGGGGTGCAGTGGGGATCAGGGTGACGGGCTTACACTGGCCGCCCTTTTTAACTCTCAGCCCCTCGGTTCTGAGCGGATGCTGTCAACCCTGATACGCAGACTCGGCCCCTAGGGAGCGATATTCGCCGGCGCTAACGTTCCGCCTGACCCAGTTACTGGACTTTTCCAAATAGGAACTGAGCCCTGTAGCCCCTCTCCACTTGCAGACACTGACCCCTAGGCCTTAAGGAGTCTACCCAGGAGTGGGAAGGCCCTGAGGGAGGGATGACCAGGTGGGTTGTTTTATTCAGTACGGATATATTTTGACATTTTAAAGAACCAGCTCGATATTAACCCTGCTTAACCTTAAATGAGTGTGCATAGAGTGATACCACGTCTGGGATCCCCGCAAAATATCCCTGGTAGGGAGGAATGTGGAGGTTGTAGATGAGGCCAGGTTTGCCCCGGGTTGCTGACCCGGGAAGCTGGTTGGAGGCATGGGGCGGCTTTAGACGCCGGAGCAAGTTGTGATTGTCCTAAAAAGATGCCAGAAGTGTCCCGCTCGGAGCTAGTGAGTGGGGCCATGGCCTCCTGGGAGGCAGCAAGGCTGAGCTCCACTTGCCTGTCTCAGCCACAGAGACCTGAAGCCAGAGAACTTGCTGCTGGATGAGAAAAACAATATCCGCATCGCAGACTTCGGCATGGCGTCCCTGCAAGTGGGGGACAGCCTCCTGGAGACCAGCTGCGGGTGAGTGGGCGGGCTCCCGAGTGCCCGGGGCGGGGCCGACGCGGCCGGAAGCTCACTGCACTCTTGCTCTCAGGTCCCCCCATTATGCGTGTCCAGAAGTGATCAAGGTGAGTGAGGGGCAGGTGTGGGGTGGGAGCGGGGGCAGCCCAGGAGGAGACCAAGCGCCAGGCTTTTTCCTTGCAGGGGGAGAAGTACGACGGCCGCCGGGCGGACATGTGGAGCTGCGGTGTCATCCTCTTCGCGCTGCTGGTGGTAAGGCGCCCCCCCCCCCCGCTGCTCCGCCCGGCTCCAGAGCAGTCCTGCCTGGTGGGAGCATCCTGCCTCTGGGGGCGTGTCCCAGATACTTAACTGGTGGTGGGAAGGTATGCCCTACCCAACAGACCCAGGTCCTGGAAACAGCTCTCTGTGTTGGAGCCAGCCTTCTGGTCACAGGACTGGGAGAGGGTGAGGGAAGTCCCCAGGAGGGATGAGGCATTCAGGAGCAGCTGGAGGGCTTGGGACAAGGGCTGTGTCCTGGTTGGGTCTCGGGTGCTGCAGTTCTGTAGCCACCAGTGTAATGGGGCTGGGACCTCTTGGGCTGGCTGCACCCCTGGGCCTTTGTACCTGCTCTTCCCTCTGCCTAGGACGCTTCTCTCCCTGCTAGCTCTATCGCTCACCTAGTAAGTATCTAGACTTCTTGAGGCCTCAGCTCCAGAGTCACTCCTCCCAGGAGCTCCCCTTGGCCTCCATCTTTCCCTCCCGCAGCCCCATGAGGTCAGAGCCCCTGCGGTCAGCCGGGGGTCCTTTTCCTGGCA
This sequence comes from Glaucomys volans, assembly GCA_020662805.1. NCBI lineage: Eukaryota > Metazoa > Chordata > Mammalia > Rodentia > Sciuridae > Glaucomys > Glaucomys volans. Next base: position 57,096 of record JAJEJO010053162.1, on the reverse strand, counting down.
GCAGTTAGTGTCACTGTATTTCTTGTACAATGTCTTCAGCGCTATCTCTCCTCCCTTCTCTCCCGGAAGCTCCCCAGCGTCAGGGCCTGTGTCAGGCCTTTATTCTTTGTATGTTTTGCTGTTTGTCAGCTGATCCTTGCCAGCCCCGCGCTGGCACGCTATGACCCCGATGTGGCATGAACGCATAAGTGACTGTGCAGGCACCGTTCCAAGCACATCCTCTCACCCAACCTCTCAGCAGCCCAGGGCGCACCGCTGGTTAGTGGCAGGCCTGGGGTCAACCTCTGGTCTCTTAACCACTAGGCTATGTGGCCAGCACCACGGGGAATGAGGCCAATCGGGCACTGCCTTCCTGGGGCTCAGAACCCTGTGGGGGAGCAGCAGAGGCACTCGGGCGGCCAGCTAAGCGCACCCAAGAGCTCCGCCTTCTACAACCAGTGGTGAGAAGGCCAAGCTCAATCCCTGCTCCCTCACCTTGGGCCAGCAAGACACTTTCCTCTCCCAGCCTCAGTCTCCTCATCCACACAGGGGATGATCAGTACCTGCGTCTTGAAGGTTTCCATGAAACGTTGCACACCAAGCCTTTGGAGTGGCGCTCAGGAATCATGCGTAACACTATCATCCCAGATACGCAGGCTGCATATTTGCAAATGCACCTCTCAGAGCTTAACTATAACCCCAAAACAGCACTTGAGGACCTTCTACAGTGGCCCCCCAGGCATGCGTAGAGCAGAGATCTGAGTGGCCGGCCACCCACCTGGGTGCAGGTGCCCATCTGAGGCTGACGCGGCAGCCTGCCTTCCTGTGTTGCGACTCAGCCTGTACTCAGTCCATTCCGCAGTCTGTTTAGTGCTGCGTACCTGTGTCTTTGTGGCTTTTGTTGATTTCCCTGTTTAATGTGGCCCCCGAAGCATTGTGTGAGTATCCCCAAGCTCAGAGCGACTGTGATGAGCCTCTCAGGAGCACGGTGTCGGGCGAGCTTCCTACAGGTGTGAGGACAGTGCCGATGACCATGAGCTCAGTGTCAGGGACACAGTGTGTATCAGAGGTGTCTGTGAACAGACACACAAATACCAGCTCAGGTGCTGACTGTAACACGGGGCCGTGTCTTCCCGTGGGAGCCGTGGTCCCCACTCACCAATCCAGCATTCAGGGTGACTATACAACATGACAACAGGGATCAGTTGTGTCGTCATTGTCATCACTTTAAATCCACATATTAATGCCTCCTGGCAGGATCATCATGTCCTTGTCATAGAGAGGAGGAAACTGAGGCTCCATGCTAGGTGTTAGGCACCAGGGCCAAACCCAGGCCTCCTGACCCCCAGAGCAGTACCCAGGGCCCCTCTCCTGCCTCCACACACACCCTGGGTCACAGGGCACTTGGGCACTAGAAGAGCCCTTGGGCTCATGGTCTCTTCCAGTGAGTGCTGTAACTTGTGCTGGATCCTGGCTGACCCTGGGCCTGCTCTGCCTCTGACCCCTACCCTGCTCCTCCCATGCATGCTCCCACCTTCATCCACAGGCCCGTTTGTTCACTGTCTGCCTCCCTCCAAATGCAGCTGCTGCTCACTCGGCACTGTTGCTTGGTAACCAGACATCGTGTGTGGCACCTGCCACTGTCCCAGGCAAAGCTGCATGCAGGAAGGGATGTAATCCTGTCCTCTGTGCCATCTCCAGTGAGTTGGCCAGGAGCTGGGGTTCAGCAGGGCATGGTTGTTGGATGTGTAACAATAGCCCTGTGGGTGTAGAAGCCCCCCTGTGAGCCCCGCACTGTACTGAGCAGCTCTTTCTGACGCCATCCCTGAGGTGGATAGTGTCACTGCCCATTGCTGTGTTCAGAGAAGTGATGCTACCTCCCCAAGGACACACAGCTATGGGCAGCAGCACAAATATGCAAACAAAGGTGGTGCTAACTGCCTTTCTGCAAGGCCCCACGTGACCTGTTGCCACCTGCCTCTGCGCACCCTCGCCACTCCTGCCTCACCTGCAGTCCTTGTGCATGCCTTCAATCCTGAGCACATGCTCTTCCTTTCTTTTTTGATGTCCTAGGGCTGCTGTAACAAATTACCACAAACTGGGTGGTAGAAATATCCTCCAACAGTTCTGGAGATCAGAAATCCAAACTCAGGGTGTCAGCGGGGCCTCACTCCCTCTGATGGGGCTGGGAAGAGTTCCACCTCACCTCTTCCTCACCGCTTGGGGCTCCTGGCTTCCTGCTGCAGCCCACCAGTCTGCCTCTCTGTGTCCTCCCCGCTCCTAGGAGGACAGGTTATTGGATCCAGGGCTCAGCCTCACTCTGGTCTCTACTCCACGGGCTCCTCCCATGGGAAGCCTCACTCCACTGTCAGTGGAGAGCTGTTTCCTCATTTACCTTGTCTCCTGGTCTGTAGTGTGACCTGTAGGACAGGGGCTCCTTTTGTTCACTGCTGGATCCTTGACACACCTGAGTTCACCTTTCCACAAATGAATGAATGAACTAATGAAGATTACCCTTCCCAAAACTGGTGTGGGGAGAAACTCGTATTTAAGGACTAGCCCCAAGGCTGCACCCCTGCCTTTTAAGCACGGTGCCAGACTGCACCTCCGGAGTCCCTGCTCTGCTGTTTAATACTGTGCACCAGTCCTCAGTTTCCCCATCCGCAAAACAGAGATAATAAAAGTCCCCTACCTCCTGCGTTTGGGGTGGAGGTGAAACTTGCTGATGAGCGTCAAGTGCTGAGAATCTCACCGGGCAAATCTAAGCTCTGTGTAAAGGGTTCTGTCATTTCTCCCGCAGGGGGCTCTGCCCTTTGATGATGACAACCTCCGCCAGCTGCTGGAGAAGGTGAAACGGGGGGTCTTCCACATGCCCCACTTCATTCCTCCAGACTGCCAGAGCCTCCTGAGGGGGATGATCGAAGTGGAGCCCGAAAAAAGGCTTAGCGTGAGTTTGGGGGAGACCTGCAGAGGTGCGCAGTCGCGGGGGACAAACCCTAGAGGAGTCGTAGAAAGGGGTTTATTACAGTATCTGCCCATCAATCCTTGGGGTGATGGGGTGCGGGTTGCTAGCTGAGCTGCCGCCAGAAGTCCAATAAAATCTGCACCTTGAAACTGTGGAGGAGGTAGCACCTGATTGGACCAAGGAGCCCCAAGCGGCGGAAGTGTGTCTGCACTGACTGGCCCGGCCGCGGGCGCGCAGAGCTAATAGGGATGACACTGCGCATGCGGGAAGCTAAGACGTAGTAGGGCAGCTGGTGCGTAGAGCGATGCGCATAGCCGCCACTAGGTGGGGAAATAAGCGAACGGTTAGGGATCTCTCCCGGTCAACTTTTAATTGCGCCCCTACTGTGTGCATATGACCTCATTTCTGCTTCTCTATAATTCCTCCTCACAGCTGGAGCAGATTCAGAAACATCCTTGGTACCTGTGAGTAAGGGGTCACTGGACAATTGGGTCCTGAGGAAGGAAGGGATAGAAGCCAAAGCAGAGAGGAAGGGGGTGGGGGTGTAGATGCCAGTTCCCAAATGACAAGAGCCTGGAGATACAGACTTCTGGATGCTGGGGAGGAGGCCACGGTGGAGAAGGGGTTTGGGGGTCAGATGGAGGAGGGAACTAGGAGTCCAGGATGCCTGGGTCAGAGGGACAAGAGCCTAGGGACCCAGAGTCTTGAGATCCTGAGAGAGGAGCAGGCTGAGGCCCGGGATTCTGAGTCTAGGATGAAGAAGGCGCCAAGACGAATACCGGTTTCCGGATAATGTCACTCCCCATCTCCAGGGGCGGGAAACACGAGCCGGACCCGTGCCTGGAGCCAGCCCCAGGCCGAAGGGTAGCCATGAGGAGCCTGCCTTCCAATGGAGAGCTGGATCCCGACGTCCTGGAGAGCATGGCGTCACTGGGCTGCTTCAGGGACCGCGAGCGGCTTCACCGTGAGCTGCGCAGCGAGGAGTAAGGACCCTCTCGACCCCTGCGTGCAAGCAGCTCGCCCGTAACTGCCGCAGGTCCCCCAGAAGCCGGCAGAGGGCGCCTGAGGCTTGTGCTCACGCAGACCACAGCGAGGGGGTGTGGTTTACGGCTGCAGCGTGGGAGCTGGGGGACCAGCCTGGAAAGTATTAGATGGGAAAGTAAATAGATGCAGAGACAGGCCTGGACGGCGCCTGCCCTAGGTCGTACTTACAAGCACTTAGTAAATGCCCAGGCGTTGGGTATTATCATTAGAGTTAAACGAAGCTGAGTTGTGCTCGGAACCATGGCACTCCACCTGTACTGAGACCCAGAAAAATGGCACCCCAGGCCCAACTGCTGGTGGGACTGAGCCCCAGAAAGCCAGTGCAGCTGAGGGGATCAGACCTCCCGGCACCGATTTCCGACCTCAGCTCTCCTCTCATCTCCTCCCTCCTCCCGGTCTTAGGGAGAACCAAGAAAAGATGATATATTATCTGCTTTTGGATCGGAAGGAGCGATATCCCAGCTGTGAGGACCAGGACCTGCCTCCCCGCAATGATGTCGGTGAGAAGCCCAGACCGCGGGATTCCGGAGGGAGGAAGGTGCTGCAGGCCTTGGGTTTCTGCGCTTAAACAGCTGGACGCTCATGAAAACCCTTTTCTGCTGTGGGCCTCGGTTTCCCCACCTGTGCACTTACAAGGGAGTTATGTAAGTGCGGTGTACAGCTGGGCAAATCCAGCCACTCATGAGGCTGAACCTCTTGGCCCTCAGACCCGCCACGGAAGCGTGTGGACTCCCCAATGCTGAGCCGGCACGGGAAGCGGCGGCCAGAGCGCAAGTCCATGGAAGTTCTGAGTATCACGGATGCTGGGGGTGGTGGCTCTCCAGTGCCCACCCGACGGGCCTTGGAGATGGCCCAGCACAGCCAGAGGTGGGAGCTCCTGCCCTCTCCAGGAAGACCCTATGTCCACGGGTGTGGAGGGAGTTGAGGGTTCTAGCCCCCACGCAGCCTCAAATGCGATGTGTGCTTGGGACAAGGCACCTCCCTCTCTGGGCCTCATTTCCTCATCTGGAAGAACTGTGGAAGTGAGAGGAAGTCTGAACCTTTTGAAACCCTCCCAACTTTTTTTTTTTTTTTTTTTTTTTTTAATCTGTTCTGGAAGCAGATCTCGCAGTGTCAGTGGAGCCTCCACTGGTCTGTCCTCCAGCCCTCTAAGCAGCCCACGGGTAAGGCCAGTCCCCAGAGAATTTAGAGGGGTCAGGGGGTGAATCACCGTGTAGCAAAAATTGAGTAGCAGAAATGACAATTCCCATGAAGCCTGTTTGTCCCTGGAGGGCCAGAGACCCCGGCGTCATCATAGCCCATCACTTGGCCATTCCCACCTCCTTAGGATTGGGCTTTCCGTGTGTCCGAAGGGTTCGTTAACAGCGCTTGCTGCGTGCAGGCTTTGCTCTCTCCCTGCGCCACGACAGACCTCTGCCCCTGGGAGGGAACTAGAAGCCCCTGGCGGGCGGGCAGGCATGGGTGGTGCGCTGGCACCTCCTGGGAATTGTAGGCCACCCTCATCGGCCCCCTCCTCCGCAGAGTCCGGTCTTCTCCTTCTCGCCGGAGCCGGGGGCTGGAGATGAGGCCCGAGGCGGGGGCTCTCCGACTTCCAAAACTCAGACGCTGCCTTCCCGGGGCCCCAGAGGTGGAGGCGCCGGGGAGCAGCCCCCGCCCCCCAGTGCCCGCTCCACGCCCCTTCCCGGACCCCCGGGCTCCCCGCGCTCCACCGGGGGTACCCCCTTGCACTCACCCCTGCACACACCCCGGGCCAGCCCCACCGGGACCCCGGGAACGACGCCGCCTCCCAGCCCTGGCGGTGGCGTCGGGGGAGCCGCCTGGAGGAGTCGTCTCAATTCCATCCGCAACAGCTTCTTGGGCTCCCCTCGCTTCCACCGGCGCAAAATGCAGGGTATGGGACGCAAGGGCTGGGACCGCTGCGTCCTGCACTGGGGAAGGCGCGGGAGGGCTGAACAACTGGTCCCCAGGGGTCTCCAGGTAGAAAGAAGGCTGGCCTCACAAGTTCCGGGCACAGATTGAGAAGGTGTTCTGAGCAGAGGTGTGGGTGTTGGAGAGGTGAGCATCCCGCCCTGGCGGAGGAGCCCACCTGAAGGACACGCCCCTTTTTGCTTTGGCTCCCTCCCCATTGGTCCACGGCTCTCGAGCCCTGCCCCAGGGGTCGTGGCCTTCTCAGTGAGTCTCCCACCAGGCAGCCAGCCTTGTGGGGTTTAACAACTGGGAGACAGATGCGCCCCCGCTGCGGTCTGGAACCTCTGGGAGGAGGTGGTTGCTGGCCACCAGGGTGATGGATGGACAGGTGTTGAGCACGGTCTCTCCTCTCCCCCATTCAGTCCCCACCGCTGAGGAGATGTCCAGCCTAACGCCAGAGTCCTCTCCAGAGTGAGTGGGACTGGGAAGAGGAGAATGGGGCAAGGGGATCATCCACAGTGTGTGGGGTGGGGGGATCCTATGGAGTACGTGAGACGGGGAGGGAAGCATGGGGACTTCATTCCTCCATGCCCTGCTCCTGCTGTCCCCCCATACAGGTTGGCAAAACGCTCCTGGTTCGGGAACTTCATCTCCTTAGACAAAGAAGAACAAATATTTCTCGTGCTGAAGGACAAACCTCTCAGCAGCATCAAAGCGGACATTGTCCACGCCTTCCTGTCGGTGAGAGCTGCATCAGCCCTGGTCTCCCCAGAGACACAGAGCCGCAGACCCCGAGTTGCCACCCCAGATTGCCCTGACTTCTGGGGCTCACCGGGTTCTTTTCCAGTCACATTTGCTCAGTGTGGGGCAAGGAGGCAGGAAAGGGTTCTTGTGCCCAGAGAGCTGTAGGTTCGGAGGCAGGATGACAGTTTCCCAGGAGCAGTGGAGGACAAGAGTTGCCATCCCCCTGCCACCAGGCCTGAGATGGCAGGAGAAGCTACTTTTCCCAGCAGACTTTAGGGCTGTCTACTGCTGGACTGCTGTCTCTGCTCAGGGTGCTGATGGCATTTGAGTTTCTGGTGCTGTGGCTGTCAGTAGTACTTGTGAAGGGGGTGACATGGGTCTCTTGTGGTTGGAGCCTGCAGCCGTGGCATAGATATCAGTCCTCAATGAAGCTGGGATTCAGTTATTCAGGCACTCCTTTGATACCAGTTATTTTAAGGCAGAGGAAATTACAAGTGCCAGCAAGCAATGGGGCCTCCCAAGACCTTTACTGTGGCTCTTCCTCTAGTGGCTCATGGGACTTGTAGTCCTGGAGCAGGACCAGTTGTAGGTTGTAGACACACTCACTCCATCCTGGGTTCTTGCCTTTCAGATCCCCAGCCTGAGTCACAGTGTGCTGTCCCAGACCAGCTTCAGGGCTGAGTACAAGGCCAGTGGCGGTCCCTCCGTCTTCCAGAAGCCTGTCCGCTTCCAGGTGGACATCAGCTCCTCTGAGGGTCCAGAGCCCTCCCCCCGCCGGGACGGCAGCAGTGGCGGTGGCATCTACTCTGTCACCTTCACTCTCATCTCCGGTGAGTTAACAGGACTGCTCCCTAGCTGCATCCCATGTGTACAAGACCCTTAGGAGAGTGGGCCAGGAGGGCAGCAAGAGGGAGAGGGAGGGGCCGCTCTGAGCTCCTCCTCACACAAACCCCACATCCTTCTCTTCCCTGGTCTCTGTGGGAGTTTGCATTGTAAATATTGAATGCATCATTTCATGGAAGTTCCCAAGCAGCCTCTGAGGTGTTAGCAGTCACCCATATTACAGAGGAGAAAACTGAGTCCTGGAGAGGCAAACGGACTTAACCACACCCGCAGTAAGCCATGGCAGAGCTGGGCCTCCTGGCCTCATGGTCAAGAGCAGAGCTCTTCCCACTACTTTAAGATCCTAGATGAGAGAGACGAAGACAAGGTGTGCTGCCCTTGGGTATCAGTCCCACATCAGCCAGTCACAGCACTTCTTGCTGCTGAGCCTGGCTGCAGCCTCATGAAATTTAACTGGAGCAGCCATGACCAAGCAAGAGTGTCAAGAGATGAAAACCACCGGAGAGCCCTGCTTCTGCCTCTGCTTGGTTCCCACATCCTCACTGTGGGAGTTTGGATAACAAGGACCATCTCTGTTTGCTGGCCTCCTCACTGATCTTAAGCACACCGGGAGGCTGTGCTTACTCCAAGGGTTTCTAAACCAGGCTGCAGTGGAACACTGGGCATCCCATCACGGAAAAGAATTAGAGCTCTTTTTTTTTTTTTTTTTTTTCCCTCTGCCCCTGAAGACTAAAACACAGGGCTTTCTCCATTTTAATATTTTTTTCTTCTGCTCATTTTTCTTACATGTCCAGCTCTTCAAGGCCTCAACTAGAAACAAATAAGCAAGGGCATCTATTTAAATAGAAACCCACACCTGTTGTTAAGTTGAAGGTGTCTAGTTTGAAGAAAGAGTTCCTTAAATAGCAAGGTGGACACCCATTTGCAACTTGGTTCCATGCTGTCCCCACTGAGTCATGGAAACTGAGACTTAGAGCAGAGTCTTCAGCTTGGTGGAGGGGCTGGGCTTTGCAGACTGGGGCCTTCCCTACCCCTATCCCAAGTCAGTGTGTTTTCTGTCCACTGCCCCCAGGTCCCAGCCGGCGTTTCAAGCGAGTGGTAGAAACCATCCAGGCCCAGCTGCTGAGCACTCACGACCAGCCCTCCGTGCAGGCCCTAGCAGGTGGGTGGCAAGGCCTGTGGGTGGCCAGCAGCCATGGCCCCAGGGCGAGGAAGCCAGGCCCACCTGTCAGGCTTCCTGGCCTTTTCTATAGTGGCCTTAGCAGAAGAGACCCCCTAGCAACCTGGACACTGAGCTCCAGGAGTGGCCACTCAGTTGGGGGGAGGGAAACATCCTGGCAGAAGTAGTTTTGGATCTCAGCTCTGGAGGATGTGACCTGTCATCCTGGTTTCCCTGGCACTGATGGGGGGGTTCTGGGATGTCCCAGTTGAAAACTGGGACAAATTGATTGTCCTCTTTGCAGGACTCAGATGCCACTGGCATTCAAGGATTCAGGCCTAATGATACTTCACAACCAGGGGGCAGAGCAGAGGCCAGCCTCACTCTGCAGGATTTGTTGCCAAAGTGTCTTACTCCATTCAGGCTGTGATAAGGAAATACCATAATCTGGGTGACTTTGAAACAGCAGAAATTCATTGTTCACAGTCTGGAGGCTAGAAGCCCACCATCAAGGCACCCACAGATTCAGTGCCTGGCTCAGACGGTTCCCCCTGGCTGCATCCTAGTCCTCCCTTGATGGAAGGGGCAGGGGAGCTCCCCAGGGTCCCTCTTCCAAGGACTCTAGCCCATTCACAAGGGCTCTGCCTTCGTGACCTGGTCACCTCCAAAAGGCCATCTCCCTGTACCATCATGTTGGGGTTGGGACTCCGGCAGATGAATCTGGGGACACAGTGTTCACACAGGTGCTGCCCTTGGTGCTGGTGAGGACCAGAGTTCCTAAGCGATGGGAGCTCCTGCTCAGGACAGCAGGCCCCATCCTGAGGCACTGTGGCCTCTCCCTAGAAGAGGGGTCCCCAGCCCCTGGAAGAGGGGAATGCAGGTGCCAGGGGACCGTCGTTCACCCTGGGGAAGTCTGGCAGTGTAAGCCTCACAGGTCTCTGTTCTTTCCCAAATGTCCCCTCCCCCAGGAATGGGAATAAGCAGGAGACTCAGCAGTAGGGCAGGGGCCATGGTGGCCTTGTCACTGGAGAATGCCAAGTCCCAGGGCCAAGTCCTTGCTCTAGGGACCTGAGACTCTTGATGGGGTGTCTCGCCCCTGGGATAGTGAGCACCCTTAACAAGTGACCACAGACATGGTGGCTGAAACCATAGTCACCATTGCACACCCTGCATGGCATTTACCGGGCTGGGTGACCCAGGGCTGCTAAACCTCCTGAGACTCTAGGTACAATCTACTCTTGCCTTCTGCAACTCTTAGAGACTGCCCATGCTGCTTGACCCATGGCCCCTTCCTCTGTACTCAGAGCCTGTACTGACTCTGTACTGACCCTGACTTTAACTGGAAAAGGTTCCTTAAGGATTCATGTGGCCAAGTTGCACCCACCAGGTAATCCAGGTAATCCAAGATGGTTTCCCTACCTGAGGTACTTCACCTTCATCACAGCTCAGGGTCTCTAATGCCCTGTGGGGTAGCATTGTCACAGGTTCCAGTGTTAGCATGTGGACATCTTTGGGGGACATTCCTTGAACAGCCCCCTGGGGGATATCTGGCAGTATCTGTAGCCATTTATAGTTGTCTCAGCTAGCGGGGCAAGGGGATACTCATGGTGTCCTATAGGCAGAGGTCAGGGAAGCTGCCGCACAGCAAAGGGTTATCCAAGCCCCAAATGTCAATAGTGACATGGTGGTACACACCAGTAATCCCAGCTACTCTGGAGGCTAGGGAAGGAGGATCTCAAGTTCAACTCAGCAAGACCTTCAGCAACTTAGCAAAACCCTGTCTCAAAATAGACATTTTTTTAAAAGGCTGGAAGTTGGGCATGGTGGCACACGCCTGTAATCCCAACCCCTTGGGAGGCTGAGGCAGGAGGATCTCAAATTTGAGGCTGGCCTCAGCAGTTTAGCGAGGCTCTAAACAATTTAGTAAGATGGTCTTAAAAGAAAGAAAAGATCTGGAGATGTAGCTCAGTGGTAAAGAGCCCCTGTGTTCAGTGCCCAGCACTGCATTTCACACACACAGTGCCCAGGTGAGAAACCCTGTTCTCCTCTATGGGTACTAGGGGCACCCAGAAGGAAAATTAGGCCCACTGGTCCCCCTGCCACAGAAACCTGGCCTCAGCAACCAGAGGTTCCGAGAGGGCCCACCTTTCTTGTGAAGAAACGGGGTGCCCTAGAAGCAGGGCTTTACTGGTTGCTGGGGCATTGAGGCAGCACCCCTCCTGCCCCCAGCCAGCAGCATGTCTTAGAGGAACCTGGTCTACATCGGGAGACCTCAGATAATGTTTCAGTCCCCCCTGGAAATTGCTAGACTACTGTCTTGCCACCAGATCTCCACTGCAGTCCCCAAGAGAAGCAGCCTTCATCTGGGGAAGCCAAGCCCCACACGAGGGCGGCATGAGTCAGGAGGCCCAACCAGGAGGGCCTGGGACCCTCAAACAACATGCAGTGGCTCCTCCAGCCCCATTCCCATGGCTCTAGCGGGAGGTACAGGGTGATCTCTGGCTGACCTTCTGTTGCCCCGCAGCTGCCCCTGAGAGTCCCGTGAAGCTGGGCTGGCCCATCCTCACTGGGACTACTGGCCTGGCTTCCAGAGCCACCTGGGCTGCCAGGGTGCATCTCCATCTAGGAAAGCCAGCTTGTTAGTAGGTCGTGTCCCCTCGGCAAGCAGCCACGTCCAGCAGGGTCCAGCAGCCCTGGAGCCGCACAAAACCTCTTCCTCTCTAACAGATGAGAAGAACGGGGCCCAGACCCGGCCTGCTGTCACCCCACCCCGAAGCCTGCAGCCCCCACCCAGCCGCCCAGACCCTGAGCTGAGCGGCTCTCCCCGCCGAGGCCCCCCCAAGGACAAGAAGCTCCTGGCCACCAACGGGACTCCTTTGCCCTAACCCCAAGGGGCCGGGGAAGGAGGGGAGCCCCCTCCACCCGCCTTCCCTGCCCCCCAACTGTGAATCTGTAAATAAGGCCCGAGGAGTATGTTGGGAGGGGGGGACACAAAAACCGGCCGTGCCCTGCAGGGATGGGGCTCCAGGGCCATGCCCACCGGGGGGAGGTTCTGGGGGAGAGGCGGGTGGGGAGCCGTTTCTATTTTATTTATTGATTAATTTATTATTTTATTTATTGATCAAACTCTGTGGGTAGGGTGGGGGAGGGATGGGAGCTGGTTGGGGTGGCTTAGCAGATCCGGACAGGGCCCTCTGTCCCTGTGTCGTCCCCAACTCCCCATTCCCGGGCCCCTCCTCCCCTGATCCTTCACCCTCCCCAACAACCTTCTGTACGGATTTGCTCTCCGGAAGGAATTCTGGTTTTCGCGGGATCCTGCCCGCCTCTGTGTCTCTGATTCCACCCGCGGCAACAACAGACGATAATAAACAGCCTCGATCAGGGACAGCTGGCTGGCCTTGGCCTCTCGCTTCCTGGGTGCCCTTCCTGATTGCAGGGCAGGAGGCACAGATGCTCTGACTGGTGGCTCCAAGCCCCAATGCTCACGTCCACTAGGCTCCGGGACAGGCATGGTCAGCAGCCCCAGTGTCCACCCGCTGGAGAGACCCCAGTGGTTCATCTTGGTGGGGGGAACCAGGGATGGGCCCATTCTTCTTCCTCCACCTGTGAGGGCAGGGCCCAGTCAGAGAGCCTGCGACAGCTGGACCTGCAGGGATACAGGGGAGCCTGGCGGGGGGCTGAGACCCTGCTGAGGCCGGAGGCACAGGCTGCAGCCGTCCAGGCTGGAGAAGTCCACAGCAAGCAGGCCGAAGAGCAGGAAGAGCAGCATGGCCCCCGCCCACTCGCAGGCTGCAGCAGCGGAGCGCAGTGCCAGGAAGTAGAGGACGATCACTGCACACCAGTCAAGGGCCACACGACTGCCAAGAGCCCAGAGCCCAGGCCAGGCACTGTGAAACCAAGACCCAGGCACAGCGGCTCTGAGTGTCCTCTCAGGAGCCGCTCCTCCTGCCCAGGCTTGAATGGCCACTGCTCTCAGCACGAATTCTCAGCTCCTCCCAAACCCAAGTCCTCCCATCCCCATCTCCATCCCCATGTTTCCCTTTGCATGTAACCTCTGGTTAAAGTGCACACCCAGATCCCAAAACCTGTTTCTATGCCATTGACCTTTCCACACCGGCTCTGCTGCTCCCTCCGATGTCCCCTGCCAGTCTCAGGCTGTTCACAGCCTGCTCCAAACATCCTCTCCCACCTCACCCACAGCCCCCCACAACCTCATTTCCTCCCCCAAGGCTGCTCAGTCCCGGTCTGCTGGGGGCCCTTGCCTTGCTCCTCCCCCACCTTGGCCAGCTGATGGCCTGTCCTACTTGCCCTACCCTTCCTAAGGCTCCACCCAGCCTTCCCTGGCTCTGCAGGCCCAGCTCCTTAAAGCCTTCTCTACACCACCAGCCCATGCGGCCTTGGAGCCCCAGCTGCACAGGGAAAATCCTTATTTTCTGGAACCTCTCACTGGAGCCCCCTTCTCCTTTTTATCAAATCTAGCTCCAAATTGCCCCTCCGGGATCAGCGTGGACATTATTCCATTCATTCAAGGATCTCCAGTCTCCTCATGTGCCCAGCAGTGGGGTCAGATGGTGAACACAGCTGACATCCCCAGCCCTGGTGTCTCGCAGCAAGACAGTGGGAGTCTCAGGCAGAAATTGCTTACCCCAGAACCAACCCTGTCTCATGGCTTCCACGCTCCCATTACCCAGACCCCTCCTCTTGGAGATCCTCAACTCCTGGCTGATCAGCATCCTCATTCCCTTCCCTGAGCTGGTCTTTCCACCTTCTGCACACACCTGTCCCTCCCCCCACTTCCCAGCCTGGGACAAACATCTGCAGGACCAGCCTCAGATTCCTGCCAGGTCTCAGGACCATCCTCGAAGACTTCCAGCCCTTATCACTGGGCTGTCTGTCTTTATGGCTCCTTCCTGCTCGCTGCAACCAAACTAATTATCAGCTCTGGTTGGGACCAGCTGGATTTTACCAGCAGGGCTCCAGCAAAGGGAAAAACCAGTTCCCACAGGCTGGAGCTGCTCAAGGCAAGGCTGAGGGCCAGCCTTCCCATCCATTCCGTGGGATTCCCACTGCTCCTCTGGAAAGGGAGACAGCCTTCTCACTCGCACTTCCCACAGATGGCCAGGCCTTGCCCGGCTTCCCTCGGCCGCCCCTTCCAGCCTGCTCACTGGAAGTCAGCAGGAGCTAGGCACTGGAACTCCCTATCAGAATTAGTCATGATAAAGGATGTGGATCCCGGCTCAGAGGGACTGGACCCACCCAGAGGTGTGCCATGCTGCTGGAAAGTGTCTGGTTCTGGGGTGACTCAGAAAGGAGCGGGAACTGAGCCTCCACTCAGAGGCATGTTGGCAAATGTTTAACAACTGGCTTTACCAGGTAGCTCCGTGGCCATTTCAAGACATATACATGAGCCATAGAACCTGGAGTTGGAAAGAGAGGTGCAGCCCTTCAGACTCCTCAGACCTGCACCATAACTTTGGCCAAGAGGCTTCCCTGCCTCCACCTGCCTCCACTCTCAGACACCAGCACCATGCCTGGCCCGAGGTCATGCTCCAGGATGCACTGGCCTCACTGTGTGCCAGGCACAGATCTAAGCGCCTCACATGCACTGTCCTCCCCACTCCTCACACCCAGAGGTGGACCTGTTACTCCTGCACTTGGTAGGTGAGGACGCAAAGGTGTGGAAGGAAGCAGTGCAAGCTCCCCCCAGCTAACACATGGAGCAGATGGAGCTCCACCCTGTGCCCGCTGACCTCAAAGTCAGCACCCCTTGATGATCCTGTGGGAGACTGCGGCCTGCATACGCAAAGGATATCCACAGTGGTACATTGCAAGGGCACAGGAAACTGACCCCAGGGAGGGACACCCCATGCCCTGCCCACTCCCCACGCCAATAAGGATACTGGCCACTATGAGGATGGTGCAGAGGCTGCAGAGGATCAGACGCAGAGGCCCAATCCAGGGAGCCCCGGGCTGGGGCAGGCCCTTCATCCGCCAGGAGAGGTGGAGCTGCAGCCAGAAGTAAAGGTTGCCCAAGATGAAGGCCAGGAAGGCCCCCACCAGGTGTGTGGGCTTCTGGTTTATTTCCTGGGGGAACAGAGGAAGGAAAGTTGAGAGGAACACTATGTCAGTGAGAGGGGATAACAGAGGGGGCCCTTGACTAACCCAGCAGATGGAGAACCACCAGACCAGATGGCTTTCAGACCAGGGACCTCGGCTACTGTCAGCTGCACAGGGCAGGTGCTTAAATCTGTTACTCGCTACTGTAGCCTCAATGCCTAGAACAGTGCTTCACCCAAAGTAGATGCTCAGGAAATAGAGTGGAATAAATCTTGCATTCTTAAAGGGGAGTGCAGATATGGCCCCCAAGGAGATAAAAATTGGTTCTTGAGGGTGAAAAATTCCATCAATGGTTTGTAACTTACAGCAGATATATATGTTAACGTTTTTAAGCATGAAAAATTTCATGGGGGGAGGAGACAATTGGGGAAATGTCTAAAATGACTCCTTGGGGAAGCAATAAAATAGCATTATAGTAATAAGTTGAGGAACACAGGCTTTAATGAGTGAGTGAATGAACTGCTATGCAGATGCGATGGGGAGGAAGCCTCTTGTCGGAACAGCCTGTGTTCTCCCCCCAGCTCCCATTATTTCAGCAAGACAGGCTGGGTTTCAGAAACATGACAGGCTGGGTAAATAAAATAGCAAAATAAATCAGTATGATTTCTTTTATCAAATGTCCATTCATTCATTCTACAAATATCTACTTTGAGGGTGGGTTCTAGAGTCTACGAATCTGGGTTCATTTCTGTCCACCAAGGACAAGCCGATTTGAAAGCGCCGGCATATGACCCAGAGGACCTACCAAGAGTGCTGTAAGCAATGACAGAATTAAGGTCCTGAAGATAACACCCTCTACAGAGGGAAGACTCAACAGCGGTGCAGACCACGAAGAACGAGTGAATTGCAGTAGTTTCACGACTAAACAAGGGATGACACAAAATTCTGCCAGCTTCTTGGGGTTCCACAAGTTTGCCGGGACAAAGAGCCCCTAAAAGCCCCACGGCAGATCTCAGCCTTCCTGACCTCGGGGAGCCCTGGAACTACAAGTCCCAGGAGGAATTGCGAATCCAGCCCCCGATACCGGCCGCCCGAGGCCGCGGCGAACGCTGGGAGTTATAGTCCACAATTGCCGGCTCAGGAGGGGTTCTGTGGGCACACGCTGCGTCTCACCTGGAAGTTGCCCACCATGGACGTCCCTAGAGCACAAAGGAGTCCCGACCACAGGATCAACTGGTTATGCCACGTTGCGACGCCCCAGTCCCGGAGCTGGTGATAACGCACAGTGCAGATCCAGACGGCTGGGAGGACAGGGAAGTGGGCTGGGAGTCCCCAGCAAGGTGGAGGTGGTGGAAAGGGGAGGATATGGGGCCAGGCGGGGGGAACAATTCCCGAATTTGAGGGTGGAGAGCTGGGCCTGAACCGCTGGGTCTGAGGCAGGAGGGCTGGGGCCTGGACCCCTAGTCCTGGGGAGGAGGACTGGAAACTGGTTTTGGTTGGCTTGAACTCCAGAGAATGGAAGAGGCTGGGGAATATTTACCCATAGCAGCTCCCACATTGAGCAACTGACTGAAGATGCAGCTTTGAGGGGGGTAGGATCCACAGAAGCTGTGGAAGGTAAAGGGTCATCCAATGGCTGCTCCAAGGCAAGCCCCCACATTCCTCCTGCAGGACTCTGCAGGCCGTAACTACCTGATGAAGGGGAAGCCTTTCGAGAGGTCTACAGTCCCAGTGACCACCGAGATTCCAAAACTGAGGTGGGAGGAACACACCAAAGTGAGTAAGGGACTTTCAAATACAACTTTTCTTTCTGTTAACCAAACACTTCATTTCTGTTGACAGAACAAACCAGAACTTCTGGACCCCTCCTCCCTCATGCCCAGGGGTCCAGGCCCAGCCTCCTCCCTCAGACCCAGGGTCCAGACCCAGCCTCCTCCCTCAGACCCAGGGTCCAGACCCAGCCCTCCTCCCTCAGATCCAGGGTCCAGGCCCAGACCTCCTCCCTCAGACCAGGAATCCAAACCCAGCCCTCCTCCCTCAGAACCAGGGGTCCAGGCCCAGCCCTCCTCCCTCAGACCCCCGGGGAGGGGGGGCGTCCATCTGGCCTCTGCCACTCACATGAGCCACACGCCAGCAATAGCCCACAGTGCCAGGAAGACAGGCAGAAGGGACAGGTAGCCCCACATGCTGGGCTCTGAGGAGGAAGGAGAGGGGCTGGAGCTGGGGCCAGCAACCTCTCTGTTGTGCAGGTGAGGAACCAGCCCTCAGGTGTGTGGGATAGAGACCATCTGTCTCTGAGACCCCATTGGCTCCCAGGCAGAATGGGCTAGGGCTGATGGAACCAGCCCAGCCCTAGCTCTAGGCCCCGTAGCTATTTCCTGTAGCCTTCAGTCCCCAGCCCCCTCCCAACCCTGAGTTCTCCTGGTCTTCTCCCTTCCACCCACCTCCAGGGGAGGGCCCGGGCCTTACCCAGTCCCTCCCCTTCTGGAACTCCCTAGGTAGGTTTGGGGCTGGTGAGCCTTCAGGGAAGAACGGCTGGGATTCTGGGTGGGGCAGGGGCCGGCAGGTCATCCAGTCCTTCAGAGGCAAAGTCCAGGCCCCAGTACTTGGAGGACGGTGTTCCTGTTCAACCTTGGGTCTGACTGGCTACTTTTCATGGCCTTCACCCCCAAACCACTACTTCCTGTCTCCCCAGAACTCAGTAGGCAGCAGCTTAGCTTCAGGGGGCCCCTAATTTCCTTCCTCCAGTTTGTGGGTTCAAACTTTCCAACTCCCAATATTTATCCTGCCCCAGACCCAGAAATCTAAGTCTCCAGAGCTCTCCATGCTCTTCCTGTGAGGACACAAGAGGCTGTAATCCAAGCGACTTGGGAGGCTGAGTCAGGAGGATCGTGAGTTCAAAGCCAGCCTCAGCAACTTAGCGAGGCCCTAAGCAACTCAGTGAGACCCTGTCTCTAAATAAAATACAAAATAGGGCTGGGGATGTGACTCAGTGGCCGAGTGTCCCTGAGTTCAATCCCTGGTTAAAAAAAAAAAAAAGAGTTGAGTCCCCCTGTCCTCCTCTCCTCTCTGAAGACCCAGAGGGCCATCTGGGACCACAGTTCCTTTTGGAATACCTGCATTCACTTTGCCCCCCCCCCCAACCGGATCCAACCCGCTCTTACCCACTCTGGGAGGAGGATCCAAGCCTCATTTGAGGAGTCTTCCCTTCTCCCAGCAGTTTCTGTCCCTGCCTGGGCTGCTGGAGGTGAGGCCCTGGTGACCCGCCTCCACCTCACAGTCCACCCTCTCCCTTTCTTTTTCTGCCACGCTGGAGTTCCCCAGGCAGGCAGACAGAGTGTGGGTGGGAAAGGGCCCTTAGTGATGAAATTTGCATCTGAAATTCTCTCAGACTGCAGGACTTCCTCTGCTCTGACCATTTTCCTCTTCTCTTGCACGTGGCAACCCTCGACTCTGGCCTCCTCAGCTACAGTACCCAGGCGTTTGAGCTGGTTCCTCCTCCTTCCCCAAGGACCCGCGAATCTAGACCCCAGCCCTCCCCCCTCAAATCCAAGCGCTCCTGCCCCAGATCCAGGGATCCAAACCCCCTCCTCCCTCAGTTTAACTTTGTTTGTTTAATGCAGGTGGAATTCCTGTTAGGTCGTATTGGGTTAGCGCAGAATTCACCTTTTTGAAGTTCACACTCAGGGGCATTAAGTGCACTGGTGATATGTCACCACCACCTCGTCTGGTCCAGAATTTTTGTTGTCGGTGGTGCTGGGATGAACCAGGAGCCCTCTACCACCACGTTACACATCACTGCTTTTTTTCTTCCGATTTTGACATGGGGTCTCACTCAGTTGCCCAGGCTGGCCTCAAACTTGTGACCCTCCCCTCCTGAGTTGTGACTGCTGGCATGTGCCTGTCACCTTGGGCAGCCCAGAACTTTTCTTTTTTTTTTTTTTTTTTTTTTGCAGTGCTAGGGGTTGAACCCAGGGCCTTGTGCTTGCAGGGCAAGCACTCTACCAACTAGCTACATCCCCAGCCCCTAGTCCAGAACTTTTTGATCACCTGGAAGCAGAACCAGGGTCCATGGAGCTCCCCAGACTGCCCCCGATCGGGAGGCCACGCTCATAGTGGAGTCACCTCTTCCTGGTGTTTCACATCGGTGGGCTTCTTTGCTGCACAGTCTGTGGCCACAGCCTTTGCTGAGCCAGTGCTTCCGAGGCCCCTCACATTGCTGTAGCTTGAAGGGGACTCATCCCCTCTGGCACTCACATTCAGATTTATTCTCCATCCTGAGTTCCTGTGGGGGCACCAGGTAGGACCTTGAAGAGGTGGGGAGGCTCAGCCCTCCTGAGTGGATGGATCGGCTCATGGGGTCAGTGGCTCAGGGCAGCATCTGGTTCCTGGCCTGGTCTGGTCAGGTCTCAGCATCCCTGTCTCTCACCAAGGGGTGCCCTGTACCATCTGTGGTCTGGGCCAGCTGGAAGGCCAGCAGCAGATGTAGCCCCTGACCTTGGACCAGACCATGAGCCACAGAAATCCTCTTTTCTTCATGGCTTCCTCATCTGTGGGATAGCACACCATGGAACACCAGCTGATACATGTGCCCTGTATCAGACATTCGTTCTTTTTTTTTTGGAACCAGGGATTGAACCCAGGGGCACTCCACCACTGAGCCACATCCCCAGCCCTATTTTGTATTTTATTTAGAGACAGGGTCTCACTGAGTTGCTTAGGGCCTTGCTAAGTTGCTGAGGCTGGCTTTGAACTCGCGATCCTACTGCCTCAGCCCCCCAAGTGCTGGGATTACAGGCGTGTGCCACCGCGCCCAGCAGAGATTCGTTCTTTTTTATGGTTAAGTCTATGGTGTCTACTGACACCATCTCCCAGGACTCAAGAACAAAGTGTGTTCATCAGCTTCCTGTTGCTATGACAAAATACCCGAGGAAGACAACTGGGAGGAGGGAAGATTTGTTTTGGTTCATGCTATCAGAGGTTTCGGTCATTGGTTGGCTGGCTCCATTGCTTTGGGCCTGAGGTGAGGCAGAATGTCATGGCATAAGGCCATGGCAGAGCAAAGCAGCTCAATTCATGGCAGCTGGGAGGCAAAGAGAGACAGAGGAAGGAAGAAACCAAGACAGGGCATAGTCCCCACGGGCACCCCCCAAAACCCAGTCCCTTAAACCTCCTAATGTGCATCCAGCTGTGAACCGTCCTTAGGCTTGTCCACTAATCCGGTCAGGGCCCTCGTCATCCAGCCACTCCTCAAAACACCCATCTCTGAGCACTGCTGCACTGGGGATCAACTCACTTCAGCTTTGGGGGACATTCCAGATCCACACCATGACACTAAGGCCCCAGGCTGGCATGGTGGCACACTTGTGGTCCCAGGTACTCCAGAGGCTGAGCAGGAGATTGGCAAGTTTGAGTTCAGCCATGTCAACTTAGCAAGACCCCGTGTCCAAATAGAAAGGGCTGGGGATGTAGCTTACTACACTGCACTCAGTTCCCCAGTACCACAGAAAATAAATAGCTCCAAGACCCTAAGTGCTGCGACCTAAGTTCCTGAGACCCTAAGTGTCCCAGGAACCTGGACTTACGACTCCCAAGTTGATTCGTTTTTTTTAAATTATTTTTTTTTCAGTTGTTGACAGACCTTTATTTTCATTCATTTATTTATATGTAGTTCTGAGACTCGAACCCAGTGCATCACACATGCTAGGCAAGTGCTCCATCACTAAGCCACAACCCAGCCCCGACTCCCAGGTTTTCTAATAGGAAGAAAAGAACACAAGAGAAACAGAGAGGGACCCCACAAACATTTGAAAGCAGGGACCCAACAGAGGATCTCGAATGAAGACCCTCCACCCTCCACAGGGATCCAGCATTAGGATCCAAGGAGTTGTACTGGTCTTGGTTCAGGGCCCAGGCTCAGGAGAGGAAGCAGCTAACCAGCAGGACTGGCCAGTGTGCATTTGTTTCCAGGGTGGGGAAGTCAGAAGCCTCACCAGGAGGGACCTCCTGGACCACACGCAGGAGTTTGTGAGAGTTCAGAAGCCAGAGGCGTTTCACGGTCAGAGGGTCCCTGGAGACCCAGGTTTCAGCGCAGCCAGGTGAGTTCCCTTTCCACAGAATAGCAGGCACCTGAAGGGTTCTCCCGTGCTGCTACCACAGAGTCCTCAGATGCGTGGCCGAGGACAGCACATGTCTTAGCTGGCAGTCCCAGAGGTCTGACAGGGTGCCCTGGGCCGATACCCAGGCTTCGGCAGGGCTGGTTCCTCTGGAGACCAGGGGCGAATCCACCCCCGGCCTTCCCAGCCACCAGAGGCCCTTCTTCCTCTTCACAGTGCACCACCCTGCCCCTACTGCCATCATCTCACCTCTTCTCTGGCTCTGGCCTCCTGCCTCCCTCTTACCTGTAAGGACACTACCTCCCAGGTGACCCGGGCTCATCTCCCATCTCAAGATCCGTAACTTGATCATGTCTGCAAGGTCCCTTTTCCACATTAGGTACCACAGTCACAGGCTGCAGAGATGAGGGTGGCCCACCATTGTGGGAGGGCATGGTCCTGTCTCCTGCGGTATCCCTGACTCCAGGTGCCCAGTGTCACCTCTCAGCGCCCAGTCTCTGGAACCAGCCTGCTCAGCTGTCCCTCATGGTCCACCTCTGTCTCCTGCTAGTGGTGTGACCTGGGGCAAGTGGTTTCGCCTCTCTATACCTTGGTTTCCTGTGAAGTGGAGACAGCAAGATGAACTGCCTCAGGGGGTCATGATGTGGTCAGCAGGTGCCCCAGGAACGGTGGACGTGGTCTCCACTTCCTAAGTTGGCCGCTCCAGCATCGCCTCCACCTGGGGCTCTGGGTCAAATTCAAGTGGGAAATGAGCAGCCAGTCTGGTGAGCCTGGCCCTGTCGCTCGGGCACCGCACAGGCCATGGCGGCTGGAGGCGGCAGGGCTCTTGCTTCTCTGCTGTTGGCTGGGTACCCACTGTGTGCGGTAGGAGGAGCTGGAGTCTGAGCAGCTGCCTTCTAGCCCTCCTGCCCCAGCCTTCCCCACCCTCCCCAGCTGCCACAGCCCAGCGTCCTCCTCCCCTCAGTCCTGCATTTTCTCACTGCCTCCCAGCAGCACAGATGACCACAGCACCAGGTGACAAATGCCCAGCTGAACATCCCATGGGGGAGCCCAGGGGAGGAAGGGGTTAGTCACTGGCCATGGCCCCTGCCTTGACCCTGTCTTTGCTGCCTGGCCATCCCTTCTCGTCTTTTGAGAGAAAATGAAGATGCTAGCCCACAGGTGACCCTAGCAGGTCTTCATCCCCACCTCTCTGCGTGGGTCCAAAAGCAGGCATGGTTTAGTGGTATCCTATGATGCTGATGTGACACCACAAGACACCCCTGAGGGGATGGGAACACCTGTCTCCAGCAGGGGGCGGGCAGGGTTGCAGCAGGGAGCCTGGGGAGCCCGAGGGGCTAAGCCCGGAAGAGTCTGTGGCCGCCCCTAAAGGCGGCGAGACGCGCCTTCCAAACAGGGAACTCTTCCCAAGACAAAGGACATGGGTACTGGGGGCGAGCCACCTCACCTGTGAATGGAGGATGGCACCGATCCTCCCTGGCAGGCTTGTGAGTGTGCTGAGCTCACCCACGTGAGGGCTCCAAGCAATGCGTACCCTGGGGTACTGCAGTGGGATGGAGTGCATCTTACTGACTTTCAGTTTTCCATGTGTGCTGCAGGGCCAACGGGCTGCCCTGCTGTGGGGACCAGCTCGACATGACGACGGCCACTGATTGATTGATTGATTGATTGATTGATTGACTGTACTGGGGATTGACCCCAGGAGTGCTCTACCACTGAGCTACCTCCCCAGCCCTTTTTATTTTTTAATTTTTTTTTAATTTTGTAGCTATAGGTGGATACAATATCTTTATTTTATTTATTTTTGTGTGTGATGCTGAGAATCAAACCCAGTGCCTCACACATGCTGGGCAAGTGCTCTAGCACTGAGCCACAACCCCAGTACTTTTTATTTTTTATATTGTTAATTTGCCCGGGCTGACCTTGAACTTGCCATCCTCCTACCTTGGCCTCCCAGGTAACTGGGATTACAGGTGTTCACCACCACACCTGACTGACTATAGCCAACTTCAATAAACAAATGCCATTCTGCCCACCAGGTGACCCTGGCACACATTCTAAACCCTATAGGACCGACAGACTGATTCAGATTTGCCAGGAATGGTGGCACATGCCCTTAATCCTGGGTAGTCCAGAGGCTAAAGCAGGAGTTGCAGGCAATTCAGCAGGAACCTGTCTCAATAGAAAATACAAAGGACTGGGGAGTTGGCTCAGCACCCCTGGTCTCAATCCCCAGCAGGGCACAAGATTTAAAAATAAAAATCTAGCCGGGCACGGTGGCACACACCTGTAATCCCAGCGACTCGGGAGGCCGAGGCAGGAGGATCACGAGTTCAAAGCCAGCCTCAGCAATTTAGTGAGGCCCTAAGCAACTCAGAGAGACCCTGTCTCTAAATAAAATACAAAAATAGGGCTGGGGGGTTGTGGCTCAGTGGCCAAGTGTCAGTGAGTTCAATCCCCAGTTCCAAAAAATAAAAAATAAAATAAAATAAAAAATAAATAAAAAATAAATAAAAATAAAAATCTTAAGGGCTGGGCTGTGGTTTAGTTGGTAGGGTGCTTGCCTTGAAAGCACAAGACTATGGGTTCAATCCCCAGCACCACAAAAAATAAAAAATAAAAATCTCAACCCAATATTTTCAAGTCTGCCACTGAGGCTCCAGTGGTTTCTTAACTGCTGTTTGAAATGTTAATAGCGCTCTCTGTTTTTGCTTTTTTTTTTTTTTTTTTTTTGGAACCGGGGATTGAACT
This sequence comes from Glaucomys volans, assembly GCA_020662805.1. NCBI lineage: Eukaryota > Metazoa > Chordata > Mammalia > Rodentia > Sciuridae > Glaucomys > Glaucomys volans. The sequence continues at coordinate 33,530 of JAJEJO010053162.1, read as the reverse complement.
CAGGGACACTTGGCCACTGAGCCACATCCCCAGCCCTATTTTGTATTTTATTTAGAGACAGGGTCTCACTGAGTTGCTTAGGGCCTCGCTAAGTTGCTGAGGCTGGCTTTGAATTCGCGATCCTCCTGACTCAGCCTCCCAAGTCGCTTGGATTACAGGCATGCGCCACCACACCCGGCTTCTGTTTTTGCTTTTGAGATAGGGTCTCAGTATGTTGCCCAGGCTGGCCTCAAGTCTTCAATCCTCCTGCCTCCTGAGTAGCAGATTACAAGTGAGCACCACCATATCTGGCCCATTTACAAAGTTTTAAAACACGTAAGGGTTGTGTGTGAATATCTGCTGCGAAAGGGTACAAAAGTGCCAAGCCCCCACCCCAGGACCGTCAAGGGCCGGGAATGAAGGCCATCAGGAAGCTTCGGAGGACATCGATCATGAATTCATTATACTCTCCATTCTTGCCACATCTCAGAAATATTCCATAATATAAATAAAAATTTGACCTGTCAATTCCACTTCCAGGGTTTGAGCCACAGGCAGCAACTGGCTTCCTGTTAAAATCTCTCTCTATAAAAACTGTTTGATCTCAGCCTTGTCTAAAAAATAGAAAAACAAGAGCCGGGTGTGGTGATGCACATGCCTGTAATCCCAGTGACTCGGGAGACTGAGGCAGGAGGATCACATGTTCAAAGCCAGCCTCAGCAACTTATTGAGGACTTAAGCAACTTAACAGACCCTGTCTCAAAATAAAAAAATAAAGGGCTGGGGTTGTAGCTCAGTGGTAGAGCACTTGCCTAGCATGTGTAAGGCTCTGGGTTCGATCCTCAGCACCACTAAAAATAAATCAATAAAAAAGGTATTGGAGGCTGAGGCAGGAGGATCGCGAGTGCAAAGCCAGCCTCAGCAACTTAGCAAGGCCCTAAGCAACTCAGTGAGACCCTGTCTCTAAATAAAATACAAAATAGGGCTGGGGATGTGGCCCAGTGGTGGAGTGCCCCTGGGTTCAATCCCTAGTACCAAAAAAAATTTATTAAAAAAAAAAAAAAGAAAGAAAGGGATGGGGCTGGGGACGCTGGTTGTTGCAGGGGCGTGCCCAGCCTTCAGGAAACCCCGGGTTGGTCCTCAGCAGAGCAGCACACACTCAGACCCAGGTGGATCAAGGGTAGCATTTTACCTCAACACAGAGCTCTGACCTGTACCAGTGCTGGCACTTGCAGGCCTTCATTTAGTGTCCCTCCCTCCTCTCTTCCTTCCCTCTGCCTGGTGCCTCCAAGGTGGACCCCCTGATCAGCGGTGTGTGACCCTTTACTCTAGCCCTGACCACTGGCAATCAAAGACCACACTGGATGCCCCTGGACTTCTGGTGACCCCTGGGCCTTGCATGGCTCCAACTTGCCCACAGTCACTATGGTAAGTGACCTGGGCTCTTTACACCCAGGTGACAGTGCAGCTAGTCTTAACTGAGCATGGGCGTCCAGAGCTGGTCATCTATGCCAGCCATCTGGCTGCAGTGGGAGCTAGACACCCAGGCACCCAATCCTGCCATCCACCACCCGGCCGTGCAGAAGTCAGCAGAGCCCGGCACACCATGCCTTGTCCAGGGGTGGTAGTCGTCCCCACAGCCACTGCAGACACTGAAGTTTCTCTCAACCAGTTCCTAAGCGATCTCCTTATGAATTTATTTATGTATTCATTTGTTTATTTTTGAGGTGCTGGGGATGGAATCCAGAGCCTGGTGCATGCTGGGCACAGGCTCTACAGCCTCAGTTACTGAGATTCTAACACAAACCAGTTTCTTAGGCCAGGCATGGTGGTGCACACCTGTCATCCCAGCAGCTCAGGAGGCTAAGTCAGAAGGATCAGGAGTTCAAAGCCAGTCTCAGCAACAACTTAGTGAGGCCCTAAGTAACTCAGTGAGACACTGCCGCTAAAGGACTGGGGATGTGGCTCAGTGGTAAGGTGCCTCTGGGTTCAATTCTCAGTACCAAAAAAACAAAAGAAAACAAAACAATACCCGCTTCCTTTGTAAACAGCCTGAATGGGTAGGGTGGTTATTAGGCCATTTTACAGACGAGGAAAGTAAGTTTTACAGATGTGCTGTGGCCCAGAGTTAACTTCCAAGCCACAGGCCCTCATCGTGGCTCTCACACTTCAGATGGCCTGATAAGAGCCACCTTAGAAAGGGGCTGAAGCTCTGATCATGCTGCAAGCTGAGGTTCACGGCAGGAGTGGACGTTGAAAACATGTGCGGAGCAAGGAGCCAGCTGTCCAGCCACCTGCTGTGAGGTCCCACTTCTACAATTATCTAGGGTTGGGAATCCATGGACAAGAAAGCAACCTGTGGCACAAGAGGCAGGGTGGGGCGAGTGGGAATGAATGCTGGAAGTCCGAGCTTCTTTCAGGGATGATGGTGAGGTTCTGGAAGCCGAAGGTGGCAGTGGCTGGACCATGTTGTGCGTGTACTTCATGCCACTGGGCTGGGCACTTTAAAACGGTTGTAGTGGTAAATTTGACACATTTTTGCCACAGGGAAAAAGAGAGCGGGGAGAAAGAGTCGGGAATGAGGTTGAAACCCAGAGGAACCTAGGCCTCCTGCCAAAGTTCCCACAGTCGTGTGCACCGGCCATCCTGGAAAGTCCTCCAGGGCCCCAGCCCAGGACACATCTTTTTTTTTTTTTTTCTTTTTTTTTTGGTTTGGGGATTGGCACCCGGGGGCCTC
>JAJEJO010053162.1:0-29806 GCA_020662805.1 Glaucomys volans | reverse complement strand
GGGGGGCGGGGGCGGGGGGAGGGCGGTTACTGGGGTGTTACCTCAGAGCCACATCTCTAGCCCTTTTTATTTTAAAACAGGGTCTTTGCCAGGTGCTATGGTGCATGCCTATAATTCCAGAGCCTCAAGAGGCTAAGGTGGGAGGATTGCAAGTTTGGGGTCAGTTTGGGCAATATAGCAAGACCCTAAGCAACTTAGAGAGACCCTGTCTCAAAATGTGTCTGGGGTAAAGAGCCTCTGGGTTCAGTCCTCAGTATCTGCCCGTCCCCGCAAAGTAACATTCAAGCCCAGTCCAGGCAATTCAGCAAGATGCTGTTTTTGACTTTTTTTTTTTTTTTTTTTTTTTGGTTGTAGATGGACGCGCTACCTTTATTTTATTTATTTCTTTTCATGTGGTGCTGAGGATCAAACCCAGTGCCTCACACATGCTAGGCAGGCGCTCTACCACTGAGCCTCAACTCCAACCCAAGACACTGTTATATTATTTATGTGTGTATTAATTTATTTTTTGATATCGGGGATTGAACCCAGGGCACTCTACCACTGAGCCACATCTCCAGCCCTTTTTATTTATTATTTTGAGATAGGGTCTCTCTAAGTTGCTTAGGGCCTTGCTAAATTACCCAGACTGGCCTCAAACTTGCAATTCTCCTACCTCAGCCTTCTGAGGCTCTGGAATTACAGGCATGCACCACCAGGTGTGGTTATCATTGGCATTTGAAAAATATTTGCTGAATAAAGATTTGATTCAGCCAGATGCAGTGGTGTACACCTGTAATCCCAGCAGCTCGGGAAGTTGAGGCAGAAGGATTTCACATCCAAAGTCAGCCTCAGCAACAAGATGGAGATGACCAAGTACTGTGGAGGATGCAGAGAACTCTTGCTTTGAAGGTGGGGTGTGAAATGCATCAGGCATCGTGGAAAATAAAATAGTTCAGTAATTCCTCAAAATGTGACCACATGATCCAGCAATTCTACTTCTAGGTATATGCTTGAGAAAAATAAAAACAGGACCACACACAATGTCACACAAGGAAACCAGGTAACCTGTAGTCCCAGCTACTCCAAAAGTTGAGGCAGGAGGATTGAGGGTTTGAGGCCAGCTTGGGCAACATACTGAGACCTTATCTCAAAAGCAAAAACAGAGAGCGCTATTAACATTTCAAACACCAGTTAAGAAACGGCTGGAGCCTCAGTGGCAGACTTGAAAATGCTGGGTTAAAATTTTTATTTTTAAATCTTTTGTGCTCCTGGGGATTGATCCCAGGGGTGCTTTATCTCTGAGCCAGCTCCCCTGCCTTTTGTATTTTCTGTTGAGACAGGTTCCTACTGAACTGCCTGCAACTCCTGCTTTAGCCTCTGGAGTACCCAGGATTAAGGGCATGTGCCACCATTCCTGGCAAATCTGAATCAGTCTGTCGGTCCTATAGGGTTTAGGATGTGTGCCAGGGTCACCTGGTGGGCAGAATGGCACCACCAGGTGAAGTTGGCTATAGTCAGTCAGGAGTGGTGGTGTACATCTGTAATCCCAGCTACCTGGGAGGCCAAGGTAGGAGGATGGCAAGTTCAAGGTCAGCCTGGGCAAATTAGCAACATAAAAAATAAGAAGTACTGGGGTTGTGGCTCAGTGCTAGAGCAACCCTTGGTTCAATCCCAGTACTGAGGGGTGGAAGGAATGGCATTTGGCTATGTAGATTTCTACACCAGAAACCTTGCACTTCGTGTTGTTGGAGTGGATGAGGAGATACAGGCTCATCTACTTTCACTATCTGTGGTGCTGCTTTGTATGAATATAGCAGGACTCACCTGTCCATTCTTCACATGCTGGACATTGGGGCATTTCAATAGAAACACTAAATTGAGAGTTATTGTATTATCTCCTCCTTCCATGCAAGAGCAGGGTGTTCAGCCCCAAGTAGAAGGGCTGTACTCTTGAGATTCAGACCTATTTCTAACTTCTGGCAACTGAACATTTTTGTGGAGTTCTGTACATTTGCTGTCTCCCCTTCCCTGGGTAAAGTTGCTTCTCTCCTCAGGAGTTGGTGGTGGTCTGTCTCTCCCAGCCTGATGACCAGATGAGTCACCCAGGGGTCACCCTGCCTTGGTTCTGCTACCACTGCCCACCTGTTTCTCCTTGCCAGTTGCAGGGCCGCTCCAGGGCTAGGCCCCAGATCTGATTCTTCTATGCCTGCGCTGGACCTGCCCAAAGTGATGGTGAGCAGAGGAAAGTGTGGTCACCTGTAACTGGAGAGATGTTGGGGTTAAGGAGGTGTCACAGAGCGCTGGAGGGATTAGGGAAGTGAAGCATGGAGCTGGGGAAGCTGGAAGCAAACTAGTGTGTTGTCTTTGTTTTACAGATGAAAACCCGAAGCTCAGAGATGGCAAGACACTTCCCCAAGGTCAAAGAGCAATGCAGAAACTGTCAGCCTCATCCCTATTCGTTGGTCATTCATACATTTATTCAATTCGCTTTTATCAAGCACTCACTCTGTCTCACGCATTGTTCTAAGCGCCGAGTGGACAAAAAACAAAAAACAAACAAAAAAACAAAGACCATCAAAAACAAAGACCGTAGGCTGTGAGTGTGGACCTTATTATTCTGGACGTAATTATGATGAATTACTAGTTATGTTTACCTCAGAATGAAGAGGAGGGTGAGTCTAATTAAGGGGGTTGCCCAGGGGAGCACCCGATGACAGGTCTTGTCCCCAAAGCCCCTACTTTTCGGTCGTCCCTCTTTCCCACCAGTTCGTATTGCATGAAAGTGCCCACAGTACTCGTGGGTACACATTTCCACAATGAACCCGGGTAAGTGGAAGAGGGAGAGTGACCCAGGAGGCTGGGAGGAGAGTCCTCTGTAACAGGCAGGGCTGTCAATAAAGTTTTGTCGCCTTGGCAACAGCAGGCCTCTCGGGGCGGGGGTGACGGAGGCGAGAGCGCGTTCCTTTCCTCCCTCCCGGGATTTCTCCCTCTTGCGGCTGAAAAAGAGAATAGGGAGGTCGCGACTCTGCAGTGACCGGCGGAAGCCCTAGCCAATGGAAAGATGGGCCGTCCCAAGGTGAGCCAATGACATACAAGTTCTGGAGCCGGCAGTGTCCGCCCTCTTTCTACTCGAACCAGAATAACCTGACCCAACCAGAGTTTCGCTCGGAGGGACCGCGCTTTCCTCCAATGAGGGCGTTGACTTGGGGCAGAAGCAGAGAAGGAGGCGGGAAAAGTCTCCAAGGGGAGCCGCTGAAGGACAGCGACCTGAGCCACTGGCAGCAGTTCCCAGCGCCTGTAGTCAGGGCGGGCGGGGCGGGGTTTTGCCGGGGCACTGATCGGGGCCGGGAGGGGAGGGAAAGAGTGAGACTTCGCCAATGAGAGTGGCGTGAGAGCCCGAGCAGCGGATGAGTGGCGGTGATATTGTCCAATAGGAGCCCGTGGCGGCTGTGGGGGCGGGCCCGCGGAGCGGAGGGGCGGTGCGGCGACCGGGTCTGACGAGAGCTGGAGGAGGCAGTGGGAGGTGGCGGCGGCGGCAGCGCGGGCGCCTGAGGAGAAGGAGAAGCGGGTGAGGGGCGGCGCGGGGCCCGACCTCTGAGCCCCCTTTCGGCCCCCGCCCCGCGCCGCCTGGCTCCCAGTCGCCCCCTGCCCCTGCTGTCCCCGGCCCTTCCTGGCGCCCAGGCGCCCATGTCTCCCCGCCCTAGGCGGGCCTCGGGCTCGGCGCGCGGCCCCTTCCCGTGGTTCCTCACTCGGGCCTTCCCTGACCCCTCTCACCCCAAGCTTCTCCGTGCACTCCAGCGCCGGCTCTGACCCGTCGCCCCCCGGGCCTCCCGCGCCCAGGGCTTTCTCTGACAGCTCTCCCTGCACCCCAGTCCCTTCCCGACCCCGCTCAACCCAGGCCTCTCCCCGATCTGACTCTCCAGGCCGCTTCCGGGGCCCTCGGATCTCCCTCTGAACCTCCACTTGCCCTTCCTGGACTCACAGCCCTTCCCCTGGACCCTCATGCCTTCCCACGCTTCTCCGTAGGACCCCCGGACATTCCCCAGGCCCTTCCCCAACCTCCTGCCTGCAGCATCCAGACTTCCCAAACCCGGTTCTGGATCCCCAGGCTCCTCTTGGCCTGGCTTGGTCCCATTCCCCCATCCCAGGCCTCCTTCAGGCCCCTCCCTGGACTCCGAATCTCCCCTTTCCCCCTTTCGCTTTTCTGAGCTCCTCCCTGGACCCCCAGGCCTGTCGCAACCTTTCCCAGAAGCCCTGTGCCCCCAGGCTCTTGCTGTATCTCTTCTCCCTTCCCTCTGCCCTTCTGCGCCTGGCTTTATTTATTTATGTATTTATTGTCTTTAACCACATGCTGCTCCAGGCTCAGTGCTTTTCCTAGTGTGCTCCTGCAGTACCCCCTCTTGCCCCCAGCCTTCCTGTCTTTTCCAGACCCCTCTCCCAGCTAATGTAGCTTCTGATGTCTCTGCTGCTCCCCCTCCTTGCTGGTCGGTCCCCATCTACCCCTCTCCCAAGACACAGATGGGCCTGAGGCACCATGGTATGGGTACACAGCAGACCCTCCTTCAGTGTTAGGGTTTGTTTTGTTGTTTTTCTTAATCCCTTCATTTTCTCGCCTCCTTGCTCCTTTTCCCTATTTTCTCCTTTTGACCTATTCCGACTCTCCAACTCTGTACTATTCCTTTTCCCCTTTCCCTGCTTTTGTCTCTGAGTACCGCCCCTGTCCTTGGAGAGGGAGCAGGTGCTGGGATCCTGCCTGCTTTCCCTCCCCTCACCCACTCCTAACTGCCTGGGGCTTCACCCAAAGCCTCTTGGCTTCTCCCAAGGGCTGCTGGGGAGCGAAGGGTAGATACGGAGGCCCAGGAGGAGGGAAGGTGGATTGTGGGCAGCTTGGGAGCTCTGGCTTCCTTCCAAGCTCTCTGGACTGCTGTGCTGAGCTTTTAGAGTTATCCCAGACTCCAATTAATCAACCTCCCTTAGCCCACAGGGACTTGTCTGCGTGCCACCTGGTGGGCTTTGCATGTGCGGGCAGCCTGCAAGCAGGGTGTGCCTTTGCAGGGAAGGGTGCGTGAGTTTGGGGGGTTCACGCCTGCAGAGCTGGAGGGGATGGAGGTGCTAAGCTGACATGGGCTGCATCTGTCACTGGGTTTTCCCATTGTCAGAATACTTGTTGCATCTCATCTTCCCAAGGGTCCTGTGAAATCAGTGCTGCTGTTCTCACGTTCCATTCTACAGATGAGCAGACTGCAGGGCCTCCCAGTGTTCCAGGCAGCTTCTGAGTGGCTCAGGGCACGCCCCCCGCCCACAGCTCCGAGGTGCCCTCTTGGTCTGTCACAGGCAGCATGGTTGGTGTAGCACTATGGGGCCTGACAGAGTGACAGCCCGAGAACTGTGTGAGAATGACGACCTGGCCACCAGCCTCGTCCTGGACCCCTACCTCGGCTTCCGCACCCATAAGATGAATGTCAGGTGAGGCAGCTTGGGGTGAGGGCAGGCCGGACAGGACCCGCTCCTTGGTGCCCTCAGCCCATCCTCCTCGCAGCTCCAGGTGGGTTGGGGGTGCGGCCAGGACGGCCCTGGGACCCAGGTATGCCCTCTCCTCCAGCCCTGTGCCCCCCCTGCGGCGACAGCAGCACCTGCGCTCCGCACTGGAAGCTTTCCTGAGGCAGCGGGACCTGGAGGCTGCATACCGGGCCCTGACACTGGGAGGTTGGATGGCCCACTACTTCCAGAGCCGGGGCCCACGGCAGGAGGCTGCCCTCAAGATCCACGTGAGGGAGCCCTTCCCTACCCTGCCACATGCCCTCAGCAGAGCAGACCCCAAGACTCCAATGTCCAACCCTTGGGTGGGACACCTGAGGAGACTCAGTCTCAGGAGAAAGGGCCTCTGAGATGGAGTCCCACCTCTTCCTTTGACAGATAAGAATGTTGAGCCCCAAGAGGGGACACAGAGCCACAGAGCACACAGCCAGTCAGTGACAGAGCAGGCCTAGCCCCAGAGAGCACGGGAGCCCCCACAGCCTCCTCTGCCCATCTCCTCACCTCGCACCTCACGCCTCATAGGTCTTTCGCTACCTCCGCTCCTTTCTGCCTGAAAGCGGCTTCACCATCCTGCCCTGCACCCGCTACTCCATGGAGACCAATGGGGCCAAGATCGTGTCCACCCGTGCTTGGTAAAGGGGCTGTGGGGAAGGGAGACCAGTCCCTGTGCTGGAGGTGTGGCCCCATAGGTCGGGAGTTGGGAGGACTGGAAAGAGACCAGCACTGCCCCTGGAGTCTGCTGGCTGGAGCCCCTGCTTCCTGGATCCCTCTGGAGTGACAGGCTGCGCCCCCAGCGGGCGGTGCTCAGAGCCTGGCGGCCTGGCCTCTTGGCAGGAAGAAGAATGAGAAGTTGGAGCTGTTAGTGGGCTGTATCGCTGAGCTGCGGGAGGCGGACGAGGGGCTGCTGAGGGCGGGTGAGAACGACTTCAGCATCATGTACTCCACTCGCAAGCGGAGTGCGCAGTTGTGGCTTGGCCCGGCCGCCTTCATCAACCATGGTGAGGGTGGGGCTGGGGCTGGCTCTGTGGGCCCTGAGGGGCGGCCTGCCCTCAGTTGCTCACCGAGCATCTCTTCTCTCCCCCTCACCCGACTGGCTGCAGACTGCAAACCCAACTGCAAGGTAGGACCTGCAGGGCCACCCACAGACAGGAGCTGGTATGTGGGAAGTGAGGGGTCTCGGCCCAGAGGGATATTTGAGAGCAATAGAGAGCCCGAAAGCATCCCACCTGACAGTGGTTTGGCCACGACACCTGGCATGGGCAGAGTGGGAAGGCATGTGTTTCTCAGTCTGGCTGTTCATGCAGTCATGCTCAGACCCAGATTGCTGCTGAAGTCCTCTGAGGGGATGACGGGGAGACACACCACAGTTAGTGACAGCTCAGGCCTCTAGCTACAGAGACCCCAGTGATAAGGAACTAGGGCTCCACAGGAAGTTCTGGATGGCACAGCAGCATGAGGAGGAATGCAGCTGGTTTGGAACATAGCCAAGGAGTCAGGAAAGGCGAAACACCACAAGGCCTTGAGTGTAAACTGCGGCCATTGATGGGAGCCCCACTGGCCTGAGGAGGGACCACACCCCGCTCAAGTCAGACCTGGCTGGGGTTCTGGATGCATTGCCTGGCTTTGGGTTCTTCTTTCAGACGCTCCTATTTTAGGTGTCAGGGGGTGGACATCTGAGATTCAAACGATCTTAGGATGAATGTCACACAACCCTTGCCTGGTTGTCTCACTCTGCACCCAGACGCTAGGTGGGACAGAAATGTAGATGGGCACAGGAGGGAGTGGCCAACTTGCTTAGTGATCTGGAGCCGGCAGACTTCACAGAAGTACCCCACACTGGATATTGAAGGAGAAGCAGGATTTTCCTAGGTGTTTGAGGAAACAGGGGAATGAGAGGGCATCCCAGGCAGGATATGTCATGCCAGAAGGCCTGGGCTGGCACAAGGCATAGCGTGCCCTAGGATGGTAGGGTCTAGGTCAGGGAGTCACGGAGGCTCCTACCAAGTACATAATAGGAGGTTCGCTTTCTAGATAGTGGTGGCAGCTGGTGTGCAGAAGGCTTAGTGGGAAGGGATTGGGTGGCCCTGAAGAGACTGGTGTGTCATGGAGCTTGAGGGGACAATGGACTGACTGACAGTGGTATCCAGGGACCAGAAGAGGATAGGATGCAGGAAGTGCTAGTCATTTGGCCTGGAGACCATCAGGCAAGGAGGCCTTGAGGGCCCTTTCAGGCAAGTGTCACACTTGAGTGGACAGATGGGTAGTGTCCACGCCCATTCCTGGACAGGGAATGCAGAGGCAAGTGCAGATATGGGGAAGGCAAGGAAGGTCAGGAGCCCATCAGACAGCCCCTGGGAGAGTGGTCCCCCAAACAAGGAAGAGGATGTGGGGACTGGGGTGCCAAAAGGACAGACCTCAGGAAGCGGGAGGCTACCCAAGGCAGGCTGGCAGGAGCTCTGGAGGTACATTTAGGTGTGTCAAGGGGACAGGTCTCGGCAAGGGCGGAGAAGCCTGAGGAGGCGTGCAGGAGGGGGCTGTTACCCAGGTTGCCACTGCATTGTGCTGGGAGGTCAGGTTAGCTCATCGTCCTGCAGGGAGGGGTGGACACCGGCCAGAAGGCAGATCATTTACAGGCGTCTAAGCACAGGACAGGTGCTAGGCGGGGTGGCCATCTCAGAATGGTGTTACTTGGTGGGTCTGCTGTAGCCGGTTCCAGGAGAGGACTTGAACCAGGGTGCCTGGCCAGGGCGAGGGAGTGGGTCAGGCCCAGCCTCTGCCTCAGGTGGGTGTGCTGAGTGGGCATGGCCCCAGTTTGTGCCTGCAGATGGGAACACAGCTTGTGTGAAAGTGCTGCGGGATATTGAGCCAGGGGACGAAGTGACGTGCTTCTACGGTGAGGGGTTCTTCGGGGAGAAGAATGAGCACTGTGAATGCTACACCTGTGAGAGGTGGGCACAGGCTGGGGCAGGTGGGATCAGGACTGGCCAGTGGGCCTGGGAGACACCTGGGACCCAGCCCTGAGCATAGCTAACCCAGCCTCGACCCTTTGAAACCTGGCCCCTCAGGAAAGGTGAAGGAGCTTTTCGACTGCGACCCAGGGAGCTGGAGCAGCTGCCACAGCCCCTAGACAAGTATGAGCTCCGGGAGACCAAGCGCCGGCTGCAGCGAGGCATGGACAGCAGCCGGCAGAACCTGCTGGGCCCTCGGGCCTGTCCCCACCTGTCCCCACTGCACTGGGACCCATTTTGTGGTGAGCACAGACCAATGGGACCCTCCAGCCCTCTCAGAGCATGCTGTTGAACACCTCTTCTCGCATTTCTTCTCTGAGGAGCCTGGTGCAGAACCATCTCGTTTCCTAGAGGAGGCCCTTCTGACATGGCCTCCCTTTTTTCTCTCTCTCTGGTCCCACTGTATCCTTTCAGCTGCCTGTCAGCCCCTGCACCTGCCACCCTGCAGCCCCCGCCTGGACATCTCGCCCCTTTGGCTCCAGTGGCTGCCTAAGCCCCAGCTTCGAGTGCGCCCCCGGAAGCGCCGACGCCCCCGGCCCCGTCAAGCCCCTGTGCCCCGAATTGTCCGTGCTGCTTACATCTCCCTGCACCGATGGGGAGGCTGTGGCCCCCACTGCCGCCTGCGGGCTGAGGCCCTGGTGGCTCTGGGCTTGCCCCCTCGCACCCACTGGGCCCCCCAGCAGGACTGGCACTGGGCCCGGCGCTACGGGCTGCCTTATGTGGTGCGTGTGGACCTGAGCCGTCTGGCCCCTCCTCCACCAGCCTCCCCTGCCCCAGCTGGTACCCTCAGCTCCATCCCCATCCCTAAGCAGGCCCTTGCCTTTGCCCCCTTTTCCCCACCCAAGCGCCTGCGGCTGGTGGTCAATCATGGCTCCATTGACCTGGATGTCAATAGTGATCAGCCGTGATGGGTCAGGCAGGAAGGCTCAGGCTGGTGGGAGAGGTTTCTCTCCTAGGCTCCCCACCAGACCAGAAGGGACCTCGTGAGAAGGAGCTGACCCTTGACTCCAGCACAGTTCTGACCCTGGGAGGGGGTTGGCTAAGACATGCCCAGGAATCTTATCCCTGACCTTCTGTGACTGCTGCCCCTGAGCCACCCCCACCCAGCAGTTAGCCCTGGCCATTTGCTGCCCTTGCCCCACTCAGGACCACAGGAGCTATCCCCTTCCCTCAGCCCCTCCACCCAGGGAGCAAAGCCATAAGGGGGTGGGGACCACTCCATGGAATCTCCCCAGAAGCCCAGGTCTCATGAGGAGGTGGAACTGGCTGGGGGGACCCTCCTAGAGACTGTCCCATGATGGGGAGTAGATGTGCTCCTGGCTCTGCAGCTGTCTGAGGTAGGGGCAGGTTGGGGTGGGTGGTGTCTGGGGCATGTCCTCCTCACCACCCCCACAGGTCTCAGGGAGGCCAGGTGCGACCTCATCTTTCTCATGGTGCTATCCCTGGTGCTACTGGGGTGTGGGAGCCCCTCCCCTCCCCACACCAGAATGGGGTATGTTAGGGGATTGGAAGCACTTGAACTTTTTATTTTATTTTATTAAAAACCTTGTTATAAGCAGTACCCTTGGAAATTTCTTGAACCTCAGCCTGCTGGGGAGGCAAGAAGGAAGCTTAGGCCTTGGGCAGGTGAGCTGTCATGAAAAGGTAAAGAGCAGTGGGTTCTGAGGATGCAGGTATGAAGGCTGAAGCCCCATCACCCCTCAGACTACTCATAGAAAATGCCTTCTGACCCAGGAGGAAATGATTCTCCTGTTTTCCACATGAGGTAACAGGTCCAGCAAACAGAGTGACTTGCCCAAGGCCACATGGGGACTTGAGGGCCCCCCTCTCACTTGTCAGTCAGACATCCCCACTCAGCTGGATAGACTCAGCCACACAGGGTGTATGGGCAAGTTTTGAGGGAAGTGGCACTGATGGGCTTTCCTCCACTCTGTGTGGGACCAGAAGAGTAGGTCTCATTTCTTGTGTATGTGTTGGGGGGTTACTGGGGACTAAATCGGGGGTGCTCTACCACTCAGCTCCATCCCCAGGCCTTTTTATTTTTTGAGACAGGGTCTCCCTAAGTTGCTGAGGCTGGCCTTGAGCTTGCCATCCTCCTGCCTCAGCCTCCAGAGTCACTTAGATTACAGGCTTGGGCCAGTATGTCCTGCTTATGTCTTGTTTCTTCAAGTCTGACTCATTATGTTGATTTTTGCTGTCCTCTGTTAACTAACAGCAGCCCTAACCCTGTTGATGGGGGAAACAGTGTTTCTCTTGTTAGGCCACATTAACTTCTACAGTTCATGTGTGGGCTGCAGACTCCTGTTTTTCCTCCATGTCAGCCAGCTGTGGACAGGGTCACCCTGAGTGGGCGAGGCCAGGCATCCATGTTAGACCCTCTTCAGCCTGGTGGAGAGGGAACCTGCAGGAAAGTGGAGGCAGCATGACCACGTGACGGTGAATGGTCTGGGGCTGGGCACCTTCGCAGTGGACTTGGGAAATGGGGAAAAGGAAAACAGAGTAAGTAACATTTTTTCATGTGAAATACATTTGCATACATTGACTGGATCTGTCATTCCTTTTGCAAAGAGAAATCTGTCTTTCTTACAGTGCCATTCCTGCTGAACCCTGCTCTGTTTCTCCCTCATGTTGCTAATGAGGAGGGGACGCCAGGTCAATCAGCAGTAATGAGGAGAAAGAAGAGAGATTGTTGCTGTAGTGAACACTAAAGAATTTGTCTTCCTACACAAGTGGAAGTGATTGCTTTTTTGAAATTCAGGCGTTGTCACCACGGTTTCTAGACAAGAATGATAGCAGAGCAGGAATTCTTGGCCCATGATTTGTACATGGACACTGGAACTTCCACACACTTCTTAAAATCCTACTTTATATGTTTTGAATACATATTCACATGCCCTTTTTCCTGGGGATTCACAGCCTTCATCAAATTCTCAAAAGTATTCACAACCCAAGAAAAAGAAGGTTAAAAATCAGTGCTTAGAGCATCAAAATCAGCAGTCAGGGCTGGGGGTGCAGCTCTAGTAGAGCTGCTCAGCACATGTGAGGCCCCAGGTTGACCCCCAGCATGAAAAGCTTGCAGGCTGTGTATCGAGAAGTGGGTTGTCAGCCCAGCCCTGTGAGGTGAGGTATGTCCAGGGTCATCCCTATGCAGACAGGGACAGATGGAGAGGGCAGCCCTGCCTGGTGTTCCTTGGCTGTGCATAGGCAGAGCCCACCCAGCGGCCTGGGATTCCACACTGACCACTGGGTGCCACAGGGAAGATCTGTGCACTAGCCTGCTGGTGGGACCTGGAGGTTATTCCAATGGATCTGAAGCTTGATGTCATGAGCTTACCATGGTGGCTCAGGTCACCAGAGAGAAAGAAACTGCTTGGAAAGAGGGACTTCTTGTCTGAGGGTTGAAGGGTTAAGTCCTGGGCCTGAGGACCCCATCGTATGTGCGGGGACACAGCAGGAAACTGGGAAGGAACACAAAGTCTGTGGTAGTCATGGGCAGAAGCAGACAGGAGTTGAAAGAAACAGAAAACGGTGAAAACCAACATGGAAACTGGGTGTTTATCATGTGCCAGGCAGCAGTTCTGCTCTCAGACTTGGGTAGGCAGGGGCCCTGTCATGAGGACCCCCCCATTCCAGACTGCTTCTACCCATGGGAGGGTTCTCTGACCCTTTATGCTGAGTTCAAGTTGACCAGATGCCTCCAGGAGCTACAGGACCTCTCTGCCAGTCCAGTCCCCCACTGCCCAGCACAACGGTGCACACCAGAATTGGGCCACTGCGCTCTCCTGATTGACTCCAGGTGTTTCTGTAGACAGAACCCACACACTCTGAGAACAGCTGGGCTGTTTCAGCTTCTGTGTTCTCACCATCTCCTCCCCACAGCCCTAGGAAGCAAGGGTATCATCACAGTACAGGGGTCTAGAAAGTTTATCCTGGGCCATGTGACTGGTCAGCTGCGGTCAACTTGCACCCATCCTTGGAGCCCGTCCAGGGCCTTGGACCTTCAGGATGGGGAAGATGCTGAAGCCAGAGATGGAGCATCAAGCTGGCAGCAGTGGCGTCATGGGGTAGAGGTGAAGGAAAAGGACCTTCCGGGCCCCTGGAACAAAGCATGACCAAAGCAGCGTGCCGTGAAGCACCTGAGCCTGTCAGTAGGCTGGGAGGAGGAGCAAGTTCTCAGGGAGGGGAAAAGGAAAAAGGGTGAATTGAGGAGATGGAGACCAGGGAGGCTGCTGAGGGACAGTGAGGCAGCCACACGATGTGGGGATAGCTGGTCAAGGTGGTGTGCAGAGACATTCAGGGTTTGTGGAATGATGGTCCATCAGGCTGGAGGCAAGGCAAGTCAGGCACTGGCAGGGGAGGCCAGCAAAATGAGTTCAGGAAGTGGTCAAGTGATGGTGGTGGGGAGGACTATGTGCCAGCAAGAAGGAGGGAGGAGGAGGAAGGCAGCCATGGGTCAGAAAAAAGGCTCCAGATACTGGCTCTGGGATAGGAAAGAGGTAGCCGTGGCTGCACAGGTATTGGCCCTGTGCTCCGGACACCACCTGGGTGACCTAAGTCCTCAGACAGCCAACCTGTGACTCTGGGTTCTGCCCTCTAGCTTCTCTTCCAGCGGCAATGCCACCTGTGGCTTTGGGGATGTTGAGTGACCAGATGTGGTCCCCTTTAATGTAGCCATGTTCACACCCTGCTTCTCAGAAGCAGGGAGCTGGGAGGCCAAGGTCAGGTGGAGCCATCCAGGGGGATGGCTCCTGTGGGTGTGCCCTAGGCAGGGTGCTGGACAGGTCGTCATGGAGTAAGGGTGGGATGGAGCTAGTCTCTGAGCTGACCAGCCCTTCCTGCCCTGCTTAGCTGATAATGGGACCCTCAACCATCTCCATCTATAGCTGGGTCACCCAATGAGTTGTTATAATTTGTCATAGTCACTTTTAAGCCTCTTGAAGGCTTAAAAGGGGTTGAGCAGGGCCTCTTGAAGCCACCTAGGCCAGGATGTAGGGCTTCCTTGGAAAGCTTTCATTCTAGGTGGACAGTCTCAGACAGCAGCAGGTTTGAGAGAAGGACCAGCCTAGAGTCCTTGGGCTCTGTCAAGGGCCACTCTTTGGCATGGGGAGAGGCAACAGTTCAAGAAAACCTGGAACCAGAACAGTTGCAGTGGATGTGGAAAAAGCAAGAATTCAGACTGGGCTGAGCTTCCTGAAGGGGCACTGGAAAAAACTGAAGTGACATGTTGGGAGAGGGACAAATGGTATCATTTGTGTGCATGTGTACTCACACAGGGGTGGAGCAGAGGAGGGGGCTGATGCTTAGGGAATAGAGGAGGCTGCTGATCTGGCCCTCAGGATGTGGAGAGGATGGAGGTGAGGAGTCCCAGGAACACTATTGGGAAAGAGGAGCTCATGTGACTGGGACGGTGATGCTCTGGGAGGGAAAAGGACAGGGGTGGGTGGGCAGGACATGGTGAGAAAGGAGGAAGTCAGAGCGGGAAGAGCAGGGAGGGGTGTGGTCGACTCTGGGTACTATTAAGATCTCTCAGAACAAGAGACTGGATGGACAGGGTGGAAGGGGTGGGGGAATGTCAAGGAGATGACCCAGACAGGAGAGGAGGAGGCTGAGCTGTGGGCATAAACACTTGTGTGGGGATTGAGAGGCAGGATCCCCTGGAGCTGCCTGGTTTGTGTTGGGATACCGGCACTTTGGCCGGACCAAAGCAGGTTATGAAAGCCCCTCTCCTTGTTCCTACGTTCCTGCCTTAGAGCCCTGACTGCCTTTCCTGAGGGAGCAGTGGTCTTAACCATGCCCATCGCCCGCATCATAAAAAAGCAGTGTTAGGGCACAGGCCCCAGGCGAACCCCTGCTCCACCCCCATGAATCATTGGTCCGGCACTAAGAAACAGTAGCAACAGCATAACTTTATTTGTGGCTTAGACTGGGGATGGGGTTGGTAACTAAGGTCGGATCTTCCTGAGACTAGAAGATGGGGGCCGCTGGGGCTGACTGCTCGGGAAAACCGCTCGGACAGTCAGATTTTGCCTGGGAAAGTCCCTTGCCTGATCTGCTCGTTCCAGCGCTGCACCTGGAGAGGGAGGGAGCGGGCCGCCTCAGCCTCAGCCCCAGCCCTCCGCCCGCTCGGGTCCCGCGCCCCTCTGCCCGCTCACCCAGCTGATGGGGCACAGCGAATGGTACACGCGGAAATAGTACTCGCAGGGCTCTGTGCTCTTCCCTCGGCGGCTCATGTTCTTGATGCAGCGATGGTAGTCTGCGCAGTGCAGTGGGCGGGGTCAAGAGGCAAGCCACGCCCACATGGGAACAGGCCCCGCCCCGGCTCTGGCCCCCACCCACCTCCCACACCCCGCCCCTCCATGACGGAGCCCCTCCGTCTCCAGGCCTGGCCCCGCTCCTCCACCCACAGCTCTGCTCTCCACTGACGCCCCTCCTCGATTATCCCTGCCCCTACCTCCTTGGCCCCGCTCCCCAAGGCTCGGCCACACCCTCTTCGGGCCAGACCCCGCCCCGCACTCCGGGCCCCGCCCCTCGCCGGCCAGGCCCCGCCCAACACCCTAACGGCCTGCGCCGGCTCCAGGGGTCTCGCCTGCCCGCCTCGGTCGTGACTAGCCCTGCTCCCCTCTGGCCTGGCCCGCCAGGTCTCACCCAGGAAGTTCTGGTAGCAGTTACGGGTCTGGTTCTGGTTGGGGAAGCGTGGGTCGAAGGGCGGGGTCGTCCATTTCCCCCTGGGGGGCTTCCGAGTTTCGACATCCAGCGTCCACGGAGGATGGAGCTCCTGCGGGGCGGGAGGTGATTCCGTGGGGCTCCGGCCGCACCCGGGGCCTGAGCCCATCCTGAGCCCCACCTGTCACCTCACCAGACGGATCTCCGCGCGTCGCCGGTCCGCTGCGCCGTGGTTCCCGCGGCCTCCGGCTTGAGTCTGCGGGCTCCCGCCCCGCCCAGGAAAACGCGGCCCTCGGCCGGATTGGTTGGGGCCCTGCAGCCCTGGCCAATGGGAGCCGCTGCGGGGCCGGCCTCGAACGCGGTCCGGCTCGGTGGAGACCCCCTTCGGGCCGGGCCCGACGCCCCCTGGGGCCGCGCACACACACACAGGCACCGAAGCGGGACTTTGGCTGAGTCTCAGACTCAGGCTTTTAATCTCTGCGAAACTGGGCTACTCCGCGGGCTCTCCCCGCCCCGCCCCCCAATATACAAACTTATAGATAGCTCTGCTCTCTACCGGAGAGGGAGAATCCCCCGCCTGGCCTTCCCAGCACTCTGCATCCTACAGTAGGGGTGCACAGCACCCTGGGGGCCTGGAGGGGAAGAAGGAAAAGGGAAGGTGAGCTCGCAGCTTCCAGGACCCCCACCAGGGCTAGGGCTAGGGCCAGGTCTAAGGCAGGTCTCTGGGTCTCAGGGTACCTGGCCCCGCTGGGTTCCTCTGGACGGTTTGCTGATTGAGAGCACGTTCTCTGCTATTCAAGGTGCTGGGATCTCGGCTTGCTGCAAAGAAAGTCAGAGAGGACCTTGGGGGACTGTCAAGGACATCCGAAACCAAGGCTCCTAGTATATCATGGTAAAATACCCGTTACAGAACACTTACCACTCTCGATGTGTACCCCTTAAAGTAGCATTCAGTACATTCAAACGGTCAAAGCATCACCTCCAGTTGCAGAATGTTCTCATCACCCAAAAGAAACCCCAGTCCATTAGCAGTCACTCCCCATTCTTCCACCTCCAGCCCCTGAAAAAACCCCAATCCACTTCATGTCTCCATGGATTCACCTATTTTGGGACATTTTGTGGAAATGGAACCCTACAAAAGGGGGCCCATTATGTCCAGCTGCTGGCATTTGCCATAACATTTTTAAGGTTGCCCAGAGTAGTGACTCCTGCTCTTTGCACCCTCCGAGGCCTGCTCCAGTCAGGCCTTCTCCAACATGGCTCCTCCCTGCTGACAGACCCATGGGTCCTGTCCCAGTCCTGGCCTCCTTCCACCTGGCTGCCACATGACATATGGCCCCTGCTCTCCCTCCTTTGCCACCCTCTTCAGACAGTGTTTTGGATGCCTCTGCCTTTTGCTTTTCTGTCTGACTTTGGTTCTATTTCTGAACAACTTGGGCTGTCTCTTCATTTCCACTCACTGACCTCCACTGGAGGTCATCCATAACCCTTCTAGAGGCAGATGACACCCCACTTGCTTCCCCCGAACTCCAGAATCATGTTATCCAATACTTTCCCCAGGGCTTCCCTGACCATCTCAGAATTGAGATGTGCAGCACAGAATTCCCAATCCTCTCCCCAGTATTTTCTCCACTCACCATTTTCCCCCATTACTGCTAGTGGCCAGTGCATCCTCCAGGTCTCTCAGACCCCCAAACCTCCCAGCCACCCTCAGTGTCACTCCTCAGACATCACATGCAGAGTGTCTGAGGAGTTCAAAGTGTTTCCAGAGTTCAGGACTTGCCAACACCTGGAGGCATTGCCTCCTTGTTCACTGTCTCCAGCCCGGGGCATTGGAGCAGCCTTCTGCCTGTGCTCCTGGCTCCCACCCTTAGCCCCTTTGCATTCACACCCCTAACCAGAGAGCCCTTTCCTGCCATTCTTTTTCTAATATATATTTTTAGTTGCAGATGGACACAATGCCTTTATGTTTATGCGGTGCTGAGGATCAAACCCAGTGCCTCACACATGCCAGGCAAGCACTCCACCACTGAGTCACAGCCCAGCACCAGTTCCTGCCATTCTTCTTCTTTTTTTTCTTTTCTTTTTTTGCGGTGATGAAGATTGAACCCAGGGCCTTGTGCTTGTGAGGCAGGCACTCTACCAACTGAGCTATATCCCCAGCCCCACTACCATTCCTGTGCCTCAAACCTTCCAGCTTGCTCAGCATCAAAAGCTACAGTCCTTAAACTTGTCTGCAAGGTTCTGTATGATGGGGCCTCCCTTATTCCCTGACTGCATTTCCTACCCCTGGATTCCTGGGCACACTCTGGATCTGGCACAGCATGTACGCTCTGCTCCTGCCTCAGGGACTCTGCAGAGGCTGTTCTTCTCAAGCAATGCTTCCCCCCATGTTCTATGGCTCCCTCTCCTCTTCCTCGGGTCCGTGTGCGTGCTTACATGCATGTGGGTGTTCTAGGGAGTGAACTCAGGGCCCCAAGTAAGTTAAGCTGAATCCCCAGCCCTCCTTCAGGTTTTTACACAAATGACTGCAGCTCCAGAAGGCCTCCCTGGCCTCCTGTGCCATGGTGGGGCCGCCTGTGCCTTGTAGGATGTTTAGCAGCTTGCCTTGTCCCTACCCACAAGATGCCAGCAGCGTGCTCCACTCACCACCACCCTGTGGGATGCTGCATTCCCACTGCGCACAACACCCAGACACAGTTGACCTCAATAAATATTGACATTATCCAGGGGTTAGCTCAGCAGGCCCTGGGCTCTGGAGAGAACCCCCCAAATGTACAAAAATATAGAGAGCGTGTGTGACTAATGGTGAAATCAGGGAATGATCAACCCTACCTGGCAGGTAATGGAGTTGACAATAAGCATTAGCTGTTAATCTCAAATACCTGGGCTTAGGATGAACGTTGCCCGGTTCTTCCGTTGTTATCTCTGTTTTGGTGACCACATCCCTCACATTATCGATTTCCAAGAGCACAGGTGA
Source organism: Glaucomys volans (assembly GCA_020662805.1). Classification (NCBI taxonomy): domain Eukaryota; kingdom Metazoa; phylum Chordata; class Mammalia; order Rodentia; family Sciuridae; genus Glaucomys; species Glaucomys volans. The sequence goes on along the minus strand of JAJEJO010053162.1, from coordinate 11,635 downwards.
GCCGGGTGTCCTGTCTGAGCCGGGCGTCCTATCTGAGCCGGGCGTCCTGTCTGAGCCGGGCGTCCTGTCTGAGCCGGGTGTCCTGTCTGAGCCGGGCGTCCTGTCTGAGCCTGGCGTCCTGTCTGAGCCCGGCGTCCTGTCTGAGCCGGGCGTCCTGACTGAGCCGGGCGTCCTGTCTGAGCCCGGCGTCCTGTCTGAGCCGGGGGTCCTGTCTGAGCCCGGCGTCCTGTCTGAGCCGGGGGTCCTGTCTGAGCCGGCTGTCCTGTCTGAGCCGGGCGTCCTGACTGAGCCGGGCGTCCTGTCTGAGCCGGGCGTCCTGTCTGAGCCGGGCGTCCTGACTGAGCCGGGCGTCCTGTCTGAGCCGGGCGTCCTGACTGAGCCGGGCGTCCTGTCTGAGCCGGGAATCCTGTCTGAGCCGGGCATCCTGTCTGAGCCGGGCGTCCTGTCTGAGCCGGGAGTCCTGACTGAGTCGGCTGTCCTGACTGAGCCGGGCGTCCTGTCTGAGCCGGGTGTCCTGTCTGAGCCCGGCATCCTGACTGAGCCGGGCGTCCTGTCTGAGCCGGGCGTCCTGACTGAGTCGGCTGTCCTGACTGAGCCGGGCGTCCTGTCTGAGCCGGCTGTCCTGTCTGAGCCGGGTGTCCTGACTGAGCCGGGCGTCCTGTCTGAGCCGGGTGTCCTGACTGAGCCGGGCGTCCTTTCTGAGCAGGGTGTCCTGACTGAGCCGGGTGTCCTGTCTAAGCCGGGTGTCCTGACTGAGCCAGGCGTCCTGTCTGAGCCGGGTGTCCTGTCTGAGCCGGGTGTCCTGGGTGAGCCGGCTGTCCTGACTGGGCTGGGTGTCCTGACTGAGCCAGGACAAGGTGTCCTGGAGTCGGGGGCTGCTGGACTGGGAGCTTGCTGCAAGTCTTCCCACTGTGAGGCAGGCAGGGGAATGGGAACCTGGGGGTCACTGATCATCTTCGGTTGGCACAGTTGCAGGGTCAGCTTGGAAGTCCCTACTGAGTCCCAGGGTGGTTCGCTCTCTGTCCATCGCTGCTGTGTGTTCTCCTTCACCCAGGTGTGTGACTCAGTTTGCTCCCTGACAATCACTGGTTGCCTCTCCAGGAAGGTCAGCCGGCTGGGACTGAAGGGCAGAGGGGCTTTTGTAGACTCGGTGGATGTTCCAGAAGCCACTGAGAGCCAGGAGGGCAGTGAGACGGCAGGCATTCTCAAGTGCTTCTCTTTGGAGTTGGCTATGATCATCAGCTTGGCCAGGGCGAGCCCTTCCACAGAGAAGGGCCTGCTCTGCTCTGGCAGGGGGCCCTCAATGGCCATCTCCTTAGTCGCAATCCATTTCTTCTGACATTCCACCTCCTTGGACTTCACACCAGGCAGATCCAGGGACATCTCCTCCTTTGTCTTGCAGGCCCAGTCCTCCACTTTCCCTCTGCCCTTTAAACCATCCAGGGTCTTGCTAACCAGGATGTCCTCAGATTCCTTCTTGGTTGTGGTGAAGGGCAGCTCCAAAGATATCGTCTGAGTCCTCATCTCCACCTTATTTGTTTCCTGGGCTCCCAACAAGACCACTGTCTTGGACTTCTCTTCAGGCTTGCCTCTCTCAAGCACATCCCATCCAGAAATTCCCACTGGCAACCCTTCTGCCTTGACAATGGCCTTCTCCTGCAAGGTACATGGGTCAACTGCCATCTGGTATTGGGGAAGTGAGGTCGGAGCCTTCTGGGATGGGGCAAGTGGGAATAGAAATTCCTTATTTGGGGCAGGGGGAACAGCAGATACAGGCAGGGCCTTCTGAGATGGGGGTAGGGTCTTCTGGGGAGGGAAATATGCAGTTGGAGGTTTCCGGGATGGGTAAGGTGCGGCTGGGGTCTTCTGGGGAACAGTTGATGCAGGTGGCATCTTTTGTGATGGGCCACCTCCAGCTGTGTACTTCCTGAGTGGAGCACGAGGAACTGGGGCCTTCCGGGATGGAGCAGGTACAGCTGGCACCTTCTGGGACTGGTCTACGATGAATGGTGCTTTCAGCGACGTGGCTGGAGCAGATGCAGCCTTCTGGGAGAGTGGCTGGCCCTGGCCCTGCCGGAAGCCCATACTTCTAGCCTTGTCTTGGCATTCAGGAAAAGAGATATGAGCTGGAAAGAGGTACCTGGGTGGAGGGTAGGGAGAAGGACCCACGGAGGAGGAGGACAAAGTGCTGGACTCCGGGTCCATTAGTTCTTCAATGTCCTGCTTCCACAGGAGAGTCTCTAAGTGATCATAGGAGCCCAGGAAGGTGAAATCAGGGCTTTCATTCGAGATACAGCGGCAAGGGTTTTTAATCACATCTCCCTTGCCTGTGGCCTCATCAGACTCGGATGTGGCGGGCTGTAGATGGGTGGAGGGGTGAATGGTCAGAGCCAAGAGAGACCACAGACTCAGGGGTCCTGCCCAAGTTCCCCTCCCTGAGGCCCAGGGGTTTAGGCCCTGCCCTCCTCCCCCAGACCGAGGGGTCCAGACCCCAGCCCTCCTCCCCCAGACCGAGGGGTCCAGACCCCAGCTCTCCTCCCTCAGACCCAGGGGTCCAGGCCCTGCCCTCTTCCCCTAGACCCAGGGGTCCAGGCCCTGCCCTCCTCCCCCAGACCCAGGGGTCCAGGTCCAGCCCTCCTCCCTCAGACCAAGGGGTCCAGACCCCAGCCCTCCTTCCTCAGACCCAGGGGTCCAGGCCCCAGACTCCTCCCTCAGACCCAGGGTCCCCTGGAGTGTAGCTGGCCTTAGAGGACTGTGACTGGTTGATGGTGTTGGAAATGATGCTAAAGATGGTGCGAATGGTGATACTGGCCTTCCCTGGTGGGGAGAAAGTGCACTAAGCCCTTTGAGGAAGAAGAACCAGAGGCACGAAAGGTCCACATGTGGTAGCAGAGGGAGGTAGTCACTCCTACCAGAAAGGTGGATTTGGGTGTTGGATCTGTCACGATGGACATCTGGGTGGGACCTGTAAGGGCAATATTGTGGACTATATTGGACTTTGGTGGTATCTGAGCCAAAGGCCTCCTCTCTTGTCCCTGACCCTGCCAGCGACAAGCCTCCACCCACTTTTCTTCGGCTCTCCTCTTATCGTCTGCATGCTCCAGCTGGGACCAGACGAGAGGCACGGAGTCACCCACAGCCTGGGACTTGAATCTCCGCTTGAGGGCCTGGCAGTGGGTGGGAAGAGAGTCAGGGAAGGGCACCCTATCCCAGTCCCCTGGCCACTGAGCCTGCCCCAGCTGGCTCACCTTGGCTTTCTTCTTCTTCTTCTGAGAGACCAGCATCTTATAAGGAAAGGTGGGCTCAGCAATTGTAACTGGAGACAGAGCTGGAGAGAGACATGGAGAGGGGAGAGTCAGGGACTGAAAGGGGGAGGACATGGGGTCTGGCCCTGAGGAGGACAAGGGTAGCCCACCCAGAGGACAGCAGGGGACCCAGTTCAAGTCTGAAAGCTTCCACTGGGCAGGCACCTGGCCCACAGAGAAGGGTCTAACAGATGACAGAGCCTGCTTACCTGGACGTTTGATGTGGGCCTGGTCCTGTGGACAGGAAGGGGGCAGTCAGGAGGGGCCACAGTCCCTGGTTTCTACATTTCCACTGCCCCCCCACCCCCCGCCAGCACTCTCATCCCCAGCCCCTCCTCCCTCAGACCAAGTGCTTTGGCCCCAAGTCCCTTTGCTGGACTGTGGACTTTGGGTCCCAGCTCCTTATGGAATTGGGACTCTGGCTCCCTAGAGCTTTCTGCCTCAGGTCTGTGTGTTGGGGCCCCACCTGGAGATGCCAGGTGGAGGCAGGTGCTGTGGCCAAGGACATATCCAGGGGGGGCGTGTGAAGGGTCCTGGGGGCCCAGGTGGTGGCAGGCTCCCGCAGCAAGTTGATGAGACGGATCCAGCGGTTGAACAGGAAGCCCACCTCATGGTCAGGAGCATCCAGCTCCAGGTAGTAGCAGCGGCCAGTGACCAGGCGCAGCTTCAGGCGCCAGGAGCACAGATCATGGACATATAGGTGGACAAGGTCTAGCGGGATCATCCTGGGGAGGCAGAGACAGCTGGCTAGAGCTGGAAGTGGAGGGGGAGGGTGTGGCAGGGATGGGGGCAGGAAGGCACCTGGTCAGGACGAGGCTGGCGGTGTCCCTGCCCTCTGGGGGCTGAGCGATCAGCAGGATGTCGGGCAGCATCAGGCCTGGCAGGGAGGCAGCCACGCCCATGGTCAGCCGGTTGGCTCTGTGATGCACGAACACGGGGCCCCCACGATTGGTGACCTGAGGCAGCCGGGGAGAGGGGCTGGAACCAATCGTTCCTCCAGCACACCTAGCACCCTCGGTCCAAGCCCCCCTCGAGCCCACCTCCCCGTCCCTCTTAAACCCCCACCAGGTGGTCTTTCTCGACCCTCCTTCCCCCTCAGCCCCCAGGACACAGGGAGTAGGGGACCTGGACAAAGTTACTCTCGAACATGGGCAGCGGGCGGAGGGGCAGGTACTCGCCCTTCTGGAGGGTCTTCTGCAGCTCCCCCAGAATAGGGACCCACTTTGGAGAGCCCTGGTGCAGCTGGGCATGCCGGATGTTCCAAAGCCGGTTCATGATGCCTGCAGGAGCATTGGGTAGGGTACAAATTAGGGAGCCAGGAGCCAGGTATACCCCTGTCCCCACCCCAGCCTACTGACCTTGGCCCCTTGGGCTTCACAGGTGGTGGGAGCTCAATGGTCACAGAGAGTGGGGCTTCCCCAGAGCTGGAAGACTAGGGCTGTGGCCATGGTCCTGCTGGGGTGGACAGCACTGAGCTGGGGGAGGAGCCTTTGGTGGAGGGCTTTGTGACCTCAACAGACACAAAGGGGACTCTTCCTGGGCACTCCTCAGGGGCCCTGTCCTCCAGGGATACGGCCTAGAGTCTTGAGAGTGGCGATGGATAAATCAAAACCCCAGACCCAGGGTGGGCACCTGGGACAATGCGAGGCCCACGGAGTGTCTGCCTGGGTACTGTAAATGGACAACTAACCAAGGGAATCACAGGCCCAGCTCTGCCACTGGCCCCACTCTAGTCCCTGCGTAGGGCCCAGACCCACGCTGAGCCTCAGGTTTCTCATGTCCAACACTGTGTGGACCACATCAACAGACCCTGAACACAGAGCTGTGCAGAGCAGGATGCCTGCCGCTTTGGAATGAGTCCGACCAGACCACAGTCTAGCTGCGAGACTGTGAGCAATGCAAGCCCCAAACCTGTTTCCCTTGCCTGTAAGATGGCATTTATTCAAGGATCCCGAGGAATCATCTAAGTAAAGAGCCCACACTCAGTACAGCCCAGGGCAGGGGCTCAACCAGTGGTCTTTCTTGCTCAGATTTTTAAAAAAAATTTTTGATGGGGAGGGAAGACTGGCATTCCATCATTCTAAAAATAGTGTTTATTATTATTTTTAAATGTGTCATGCAAAATACAGTCATGGTAGAAATTCTGGAAAATACAGACAAGCGCAAACAATAAAATTCACCCACATCCCATCTCCCATTTCCACCCAGAGTCAGCCATGTCAACATTTGTACTTCCCTCTAGCATTTTTGAAAAATCCATACATAAAGAGAAACGCAAAATTGGGGTCACTCAGTGGTTCTGCATCCTGCTGTTTCAGGCCACAGGGCATCTTTGGGTGTCTCCAGCAGCGTCTGAAGCCTCCTGGGTGACCAGGAGATGCTCCAAGCTGTGGGTACCATGTTTTTTTAACCATCTTCCCTTGGCGGTCATCTAGGTTGTTTCCAACTTGTCATAGTGAGCAATGTCAAAGTGAACAGCCACCAGCCTGCAGCTCTGCCCATGCAGGTAACAGGGTGACCTTCTGGAATGGTCCATTAAATATTTATTGGACACCTACAAAGTGCTGGGCACCCAATGAGGCCCAGACCCCAGACCCCTGTCTCCCTAGAATTGTCTGAGTGGCTGACTATTCTCTCCACCCCTGCTCTGCCCACTCAGGACCTCTGCCTCCTGCTGCCCCAGGGACCCCAGCATCCAGGGCCCCAACCCTAAGAGAAGTCACCCCTAAGTGCATAGGTATGACAAGTTTAATTCCCCATTGTCTCACAAAGGTTTCTCACATTTCTGTATGAAAACCCAGGCTTCCTTCCCCCCTCCCCACTATAACATAAAAAGTAATAGTTTAATAAATAATATACACTCCTGCCAGGCCCAGAGGGGTGGAAGCCAGGAAGACACTATGGAAAGACTTCTTGGAGATCCAAGAATCCAGGAACCTGGGTCCCTCCTCCTCAGGGACCTGAGTCCACCTGCCTCCCACCCCCCACTCCTTAAATAAATAAGTATAAATAAGGCACAGGTGCCCCCCACCCAAGTCGCCTGGAGGGTCTGTATCTAACTATGGTGGGTAATGAGAGGGGCTATCCCCTGACCTCACACCCTAAGTACTGAAATAAATAAATAAATAAGATGTGGCTTTTAAGGACGATGGTGGCTTTAGGTCCCAGGTCAGAGCCGAGTCTTCAGCAGCAGCAGCCCCCGCACGGCCCAGTCCAGGGTCAGGTGCAATCCCCCCAGGATGGCGTGGGCAGCCCTGATGCCTCCCCAGGCTGAGGCAGGTGGGGCTAGGGGAGGCGCTGGCGGGTCTGGGGCTGTCTGGGGCAGGGCCAGGCGGGACATCTGTCAGGAGGGGACAGAGGTGAGAGAAAGGTAAGGAGTGCAGTGGAGGTCTGGGGAAGGGGCTATTTAGGGAAAGCCTGGTGCATGTTCGCAGTCTCTGGTATGTGGGATGAGGTGTCAGGGAAGGAAGATCTTCAGGGACTAGAAAATTGAGACTGATGTCAAAAGGTTGCTACCTTAAAGTTGGCCTCCAGGGCCCAGTTTTGAGTTTGGGAGTGAGATCTGTGGAGTTGGGGCTAGGATCCTGGTGCTTTCCAGGTGAGGGCTGGGGCCTCTTGGGTTGGTCAGGGCTGGAATCTTGGAGCTCGGTTTCTATGGACAGTCTCTAGGGTCTGTGCACTCAAGTCTGGGGTCAGGCCCAGGATCTCAGGTACAGGGTCTTAGATGTGGTGTCTCTAGGACCAAACTTAGAGGTCAGGAGTGGGCTGGGGTCTCAAGTCTGGGATCTCAGAGCTAGGAGCTGGAATTAAAGGTCCGGGGTCTTAGGAGTCAGGTCCAGGAACTAGGGCACAAAGTCCAACGGTCTCTTTGGGACTTTGGAGATCAGGTCTTAGGGTCTTACCCTCTCATAATCAAGATCTAAGGTTGACCTGTTTCTGATCAGGGAGGAGAGATATAGGGTCCCAGGCTCAGGGTCTGGGGTCTGCTGGTTTGAGACGTTGGGGTCTCAGTGCTTGAGATGTAGCAGTGTGAAGTGGCTCTCAAGGCTAGCGGGTGAGTATTGCTCAGGGTTGGGAACTCTGGTTGGGACTTTGAGGTGTCAAGATCTCAGGACTGAGGTCTGGGGCCTCAGGGTCATTGCCTTGGGCCTGGGTATCCAAGTCTAGGGATGAGGATTTAGACTCTCACAGCTCAGGACCTCAGGGTGGGGACCTTGGGTCTCAAGTTCTCTGAGTACAAGTCTGTAACTTCAGGACCAAACCTCAGGCTCAGCGTCTCAGTCTCAGGGGCTGGGACCCTGGGGACACAAGGTGGCTCAGAGTATTGGGGTGAGAGTTTGGGGCTTGGGGGCAGTATTTTGGGGTCTGGGGTCGCAAGGCCACAGGACCCTGGGTGTCTCAAGGTCAAGGTCTCAGAGCAGAAATCAGGTTTGGGGTCTGGATTTCTAGGGTCAGCCTGGGATCCTGGTATGTCAGGAATCAAGGTCTTTGGCCATAGGTTCCAGGGATCTCAAGGATCAGGGTTGGTGGTATAAAAGTTGGGAGCTAAGGCATACCAGGAGCTGCAGCCGCCTCAGGAGCCGGTCCAGCCGAGCCTGCAGAGTGCCCAGCTCGGGTTCCAGGGTCTTTAGGGAAGGGCCACCAGCCCTGCGCAGCCACTGCACATGCCGCAGGTAGGAGAGCAGGTCTGTTCGCAGCCTAGTCAGCACACCTGGCAGCTGGGAAGCAGGGTGGGGCATCAGGGCACATCTGGTACATGTCTGCCCTGTCCCCAACCCCCCTTGCCCCCAACCTCCAATCCTTACCTGCAATGCTCCCAGGGCCCCTGCACTCATGGCCAACGTGGGCAGGGAATCTAGGTTGTGGTCTCCTTCTGCGGGGAATTTGTCTCTCTGGCGGGAAAAAGGCGGTGAGGGGCATTCCATTCCACAGGTGAGGGGCATCCCATTCCCCACCTCAGGCTCCAAGTTCTCCTAGCACCTGGCTCCCCCGTGCTGGGTGCCTGGAAGCCCTCCTGGTGGCATGCCGGAAGACTCCCCAGTGACTCTCACATCTGTCACTCTGTCCTTGCTCCAGCCCATTCCCTCCAGTCTCCTACCAGCTGTGCAGCCAGCTGCCGAGTGTCCGCCAGGAGGGAGCGTGTCAGGAGCACCGCACTATCCAGGTCTGCCCGAGGGTCTGAGGGAGCTCGCGGGGGGCCAGGAGGTGGCCCAGGGGCAACGACTCTATCTAACCGGAGGCTCAGCACCACCAGGACCAGGTGGCAAACACCTGAAGGCAGGAGGGCACAGAGGGCTCAAGCTGGACGCCGGGGTCTGAGCGGGGAGGGCTGGGTTCGCACTCCCGGCCTCGGGAGGAGGGACTGGAGGTCTGGAGGATCTGGGTGGAGCGCCCAGCGGCACTTCGCTGGGCCCAGGCGGGCTTCCCTCTCCCTCCCCGACTCTGGCTGCCCCGCCCGTCGGAGCAGACGCGGCCCGGGGCGGGTAGACGGGCCGGGCGTCTCCCGTCCGCCCCCGGACGCCGGAATCTGGGCCCCGGGGCGGGGCATGAGGGGGGAGGCACAGGCCAGAACCTGCCCCCTCCCCGGCCCAGGAGCCCAAGCGGGCTGTGAGCTGGGGAAGGAGCTCGGACTGAGACCCGCACGCACCGACCCTTCCCCGGGGAGGCCCCCGAGGCCTCCCGCTAGACCCTCCAGAGTAGGCGCGGGAGGCCGGGCCGCAGCGCGGGGCGGGACCCGGGCGCACCTGGGCGTCGAGGTGCAGAGGGAAGCGCACCGCCGGAGACCGGCGCTCCGGGCGCGGGGGCTCAGGCCCGGCGCTCGCCGGCTGCCCATCCCCCAGCTGCCCCGCCCACTCCCGAGATCGCCAGCCAATCAGCGCCCCCCAGGCCGCTGCGCTCCCTTATCACACCCCCAGCCCGCCCCCTGGTCCCCTCTGGCCGAGGCCCATCCTCCCGCCCCTTCCCCGCCGGCGGTCTGTCTGTGCGTCCGTCCTGCCGCCGTGTCTGTGTCTCCCAGCTCTCTGTCCGCACCCGTCTACCTCTGTTCCCCCTGCCTGGGATCGGTGCTTCCAGGCTTGCTCTCCTGTCCTAGGACTCTGCCTCAGTTTCCCTCGCGGAGCCTCTCTGTCGGGGTCCCAGGGCTCGTTGGGATCACCTCTCGGCATCTGTCCCTCTCTCCCTGTCTGGCCTTTCCCTCTCTGCTGTCTGATTTGCCCTTTCATCTGTCTTGCTCATCTCTCCTCTTGGCTCCCACTTTCTCTGAATATCCTTTTTCTCTGTCTCTGACTCCCTCTCTCCTCTGTCCCTCTCTGTCCCAGCTCTGGGTCTGCTTCTCACCCTCCCCCGCCGGTGATGCCTCCCTCCCTCCCTGTCCCCCACCCCATGAACTGGAACCAACTTACAGTTCATGTCCCCACAGGCCAGGGGTTCCCCAAGGCAGGGGGCAGGGAGCCCGGGGCCTTTAACCCTTCCCTGTCCGCTGCCGGGGGAGCCCCGGGGGTCAGCTGGGCCGCGGCCTGGGGAGGGGAGGCATGTGCGTGTGAGCAGCAGGGGCCGCGGCAGTGAGGGAGTGTGTGCGCCTGGGGGGTTATATAGGGGGCCGGGGCGGGCGGGCGGGGGGCAGGCGGCAGGGGAGGGCGGCCTGACACATCCTGACTCACCCTCCCTCCTGCCTTTTCCATTCAGACGAGCCGGCTGCCTAGCAGGGCTCACACCGCCTTGCTCGGAGGAGGGCACGGAAGAAAAAGTTGGAAAAGTTGAAAAGTGAAGGGGGGGTGGTCGGAGAGGGGCTGGTGAGGTCATTGGCGTCCCCTCCCTCCACCTCCACCACCAGGGCAGACACATGCGGCTCAAGAGCTGGGGCCTGCTATGGGTGGGGGTCTGGCTGGACCAGGAAGGGCAGGAGAGGCAAGCCTCAGGCCTGGAGAGATGGAGCTGGGAGGAGAGTTCAGGGACAGAGAGACACCAAGAGATGGGGGCACTGGGACAGAGATGGAGCCTCTGAGACAGACGCAGGGAGACAGGGAGAGTTGGGATGGAAATGGAGGCCAGTTGAAGCAGATGGGGAAACAGTGATGCAGAGATGGATGCACAGAGGGGACATCAGGAATGTGCACTGCAGAGGCTGAGAGGACTGGGGAGTAGCCCAGGAGGCAGAGGAGAGAGGGTATGAAAAGGAGCAGCAGGGACTTCTGCAGACCCAGAGATCCCAAGGGAACAAGGGACAGGGCTCTTAGTGAGGAGGCAGGCTGCAGAAGCATGCAGAGACAGTAGACCCGGGTGACAAGGACTGAGAAGCCTGGGACAGAGAAAGGAGACAGATAATAGATGAGGGTGCTGAGATGGTGGGCACTCAGCAGGGGGACAGGCAAAGGCAGGTAGACACAGGGTTCGGAAAAGACCAGAGACAGCCAGGGCCCCAAAGGATGGAGCAGCCAGGTATTCTGCAGAGGCAGGACTCTCGGTGCCTCAGTTTCCTCGTGTGTGAAATGGCAACAAGGGTACCCCCCGCCCCCAGACACTGCAGTGAGAGTGTGAGCTCATCATCCACAAGTGGCCCTGGATAAACACTGACCACCGCCACTCCCGTAAGTCCATTTCAGTAACAATCCAGGGAGACAGAGGTGTAGCCACTGAGAGGCGAGGCGAGATGGTGAGTGGGTGAGAGGGGCAAAGAGGACAGGAACACCCCAGTTCAGGGCCAGGGTGCTGGAGAACTAAAGGATGTCCCACAGAGGTGGGAACAGGAGGGGCATCCAGGCAGGAGAGGGACATAGCAATGCAGTGAGTGACACCAGAGAAACAAGGGGTAGAGGTGGCCCAGGATTCACAACCCAAAAAGGGAGGGACAGAGAGACATCAACCCAAATTCCCAGGAGTCCCTCCCCAGAATGGAGATGGCCAGGAAAGATGGGATCAGACCAAGCACAGGTGACGAGGACTTCCAAGGGTCTCAGCAGACCCCCGTGGTGGCCTCTGAGACTGGGCTGAGCTGGGCTGCCCTGGGAGGGGGACTCTGGGATTGAATGGAAGCTGGAGGCTTCCCCTCCCCATCCACCCCACAGTGAGGGGGACTGCTCAGTTCTCTAAGGAGATGAGGTCACAGCCCCCCACAGTAGGACATGACCTCATCTCCTCAGGTAAGGGTTTTCTCTCCCTTTCATGGCCACCCCTTCAAGGGCCCCCCCAGGGGCCCTGCCCAGCCCTGGCTCCCACTGGGACCCAGGCCTCTGACCATTGGGTCTCCGCCCCACAGGGGGCCTGTTTCCGGCTGAGTCAGCGTGGGGGGCCCAAGACTGCGTCAGTGAGGGGAGAGCTGACGTAGCCCCCCC
>JAJEJO010053161.1:26789-51080 GCA_020662805.1 Glaucomys volans | reverse complement strand
TGCCACAGCCAAGGTGTTTGTGGGAAGGGATGACTAACTGTCCCAAGTGTAGGGGAAGGCTTCACAGAGGAAATAAACTTTATGTCTTGAAGGAGAGGAAGTTCAGGTGTGAAAAGGGAAGGGATGGAGACTTTTCAGGCAGATAGGACACTGCCCTCAAAGCCAGGGATGAAGCAAGTTACAGGGCAGGGTGGGAGGAGCTGCTGAGAATTCTGGAAGTCTGGAACTTAGGCTGAAAGCAGATGAGGCTGGATCCTAAGGACTTTGGGAGTAGCTTAGCCAGTATGGACCTTACCCCTAGGGCCATGGGAAACCTAGGAAAGATCTTCCAGGTTGCAGGAAGATAGGAGAGCTGGGAGGGAGGACAGAGAGCCAGGTAAGGCCCTTTAGGATGCTGCTGCAGGGAAGGATGGGTGGTGAAAGCCCAGTGTGGAGATTTTGAGGAGGAACTTGGAGACCAGAGAGGTGAAGGTGAGGGCAAAGCAGAGAGAGAGAAGTCTGGGAAGACACCTAAGATTTTGACTGGAGTCCTGGGTGGACATTGCCATTCATCTAGGCAGGGACGTAGGTAGGTTGGGTGGGAGATGGTGAGCCTGGTTTTGGACCTGGATGTAGAGAATTTGAGCAGCTTGGGGAAAGTTCAGGAAGCAATGGGGCGACTGTGGGGGAGATGTTCCACCCTTACCCTCCCACTCAAGCCAGAGCTCACGTCTTGAGCGTGCCCGAGGTCATGAGTTCTGTGACCAGCACGATGCAAACCTGGCCCCTCAGCACCGACTTCCACGAGTCATAGAAACGGACGATGTTGGGGTGCTGCAGCCCCTTGAGCATCTCCACCTCTTCAGAGAAGCGCTGCCGCTCAGCTCGAGACAGTTTCCGAGTCTGTGGAATGGGGAATGGGGTCGCATCAGGGCCAGACCTCCAGGGAAGCATGGGGCACCTGGAGTGGAGGAGGGGGGAAGGGTGATGGTTGGAGTCCATAGATGGGATCCAAAGGGTGAATAGTTCGCTCAACCGACTGCAGACCCCGAACTCCTTTTCAGTCCCTTAGGGTTGCTCCAATGACACACCCATCCTAGACCTGGGGCTGTCCCTTGGACCCCCTGCTGGACACAAGCGCCTTTATGTAGCCCGGTCTGGGAGACCTGAGCTCAATAGCGCCTTTGTGGCCGCCTGGGCTGGCCTTGGTGCGGGAGGGGGGTGCCTCGGGGGCGGGCAGCGGGCGGACCGCGGGCAGGGAATTGGGGCCGGCAAAGGGTTGGCCCCAGATACTGGGAACTGCTAGATTCAGATGGAAGGCAGAGGTTGCAGAGGAGGTATATAGAGAAAGAAAAGATCCAAGACAAGGCGCCAGGAGACCGCCTCCACCACCACCACCATGGGGCCCCCACCCCCATCTCTTCTCCCTCCCGACACCGGGTTTGGCCTTCTCTCCTGGCCTGGCCTAGAGCCTGGGGTGCGGCACTGGCAGGCGCAAGGGGTGAGCCCAGTGCCAGGGCCAAAGTGAAGGGAACCTTCTCCCAGGCTCTGTCCCCCAGTCTGAATCTGAACTTCCCGATTAGTTGACTGGGTTCTACCCACGCATATTCAGAATAGTAGCAATAGGAAGAAAGTCCTGTCAACCAATATCTTCCTGAAGTCCAAGGGCTTAGGGCCTTTGGGTCTGGTAAGAAAGAATCCAGGTAGGCAGAGGGATGAGAAGCAGGACTGAACTCAGGCCAGGGCTGGAGCTTCCTGTCCACAGGCCTTCCCCACAGCTGTGGAGAAGTCCAGAAGTCTGACTACTCCAGAAGCAGCCTGGGAAAGAACCATTCTGCCAAAACTGCCCTAAACCCTTCTGGAGGTGGAGAGGACCCTGACCCAGCTCCTGATCTCCAGCATCCCAGTCTCTTGTTCAGCAGAGAGAAGGGAGAGCAAAAGGACCAGGGTCACAACTGAAAGTCTCAGGACTTAGGGGGAAATAATGGGGAAAGAGTGGATATTCAGGGATGGAAACTGATAGGGTGTCCCCTCCCCAGATCTGAGTTGGCTTCCCCACCCAATTTCCCATCCTATTTTCCAAAACTCAGGAATTTGCATAGAGATTTTAAAGTGAGAATGTCCATGCCCCTGGGGGAGCCACTATATACTACCTGCCTGCTTCTCCTAAGCCCAGTCAGTCAGTCAGATATTTCAGCAAGGGCAGGGGGTTCTGGACATTCGGCAGGAAAAATACATCCTTCCCTTGATGCCCTTTGCCTGGTCTCCCATCCTAAGACCTTCAAAAGGTCCCCTCCCGAGGTGCCACCAAGGTGGCACCCAGCCACACCTGCAGCTCACACCAGGCCACCTCCACCGTAGTGTCAGTGTCTAGCCCTCGATACACCGTCTTGAAGGAGCCACGTCCAATCTCAATGTCAAACTTGAGGTATCGACCGTCTGGGGATGTTGCCACAGCCTGGGTCTCTGTGTCCTCTTTTTCTTCCTGCTCCCGCTGTCGCTCCCGGGCTGCAGCATCGGCGACCCTCGGCAGCTCCCCAGACTCCGATCTTCCTGCAGATCCCGTAAACTCGGGATGCACTGAATCCACAGTCTTCACAGAGGCTGCCCCGGTCCGTGTACCCTCGGGGAGCTCTTTGAAGCAAGGTGGTGGGCTCCTCGAGGGCCCGGGACGAGCTAAGTCAGGAGGATCCGGAGGTTCCGGAACGAGTGAGGCTGGCTGGCACCAAGAGCTCAGCAGACCCAAGTCGACTGAGCTGCGGCGGCTGAGACGTGAAGAGCGAGGCCGGGGTTCAGCCTTCCCAGAGAAGCGGCGCGCTCTGCGAGGAGGGGGCCCGATGCGGGGCGGCCCCGCAGTGGCGAGAGATGGTGGGGGCAGCAAAGCTAGGTCAGCCTCGGTCTGGGACATGGGGACCGCGGTCTCCGCGGTCCGGGGTGCCAGCATGGGGAAGGGCCGGGCGCCGCTGTGTGGATAGCCCAATGACCTAGGAGGCAGCCTGACAGGCTGACCAGCTGGGTGTGCAGCGTTCCGGCTGAACAGCAGGGGCCCCAGGCCCGGGTTGCCTGCTCGCGGCCCCGCCCCCAGTCCCGCCTCGCGCCCCGCCCCCGGCCTAGCCCCCGCCCTTACCCCCAGGGCCGCCCACTCCCAGCCGTGAACCGCACCAAAGCTCAGAACCCGCCGTGCAGCCGCTGCCTCAGCAGCCGCCCCCGCGCCCCCGTCGCGTGAGGTCTCCCGCTCACTAGCCTTCTGCCTCAATTCCTGGCAAGGGCGGAGTGTGAGGCGGCAGTGTGTCCTCCCGCACTGCGTGCGCAAACCTGTTTTGCGGGATTGGGGTGGGGGGAGCGGGGATCGGACGACACTGGGGCGGGCAGAGAAAGGCTCCCAGGTCCTAGTGGAAACGTGACCACGGCTCCTGGACCCTTGTATGTAGGAGGTGGTTGGGGGAGGCCACTACCCGCCTGCACACTCCAGATAAGGAAGCACTGCTCCGTTCTAATCAGCTGGAGTAGCCCCAGACCGAAAACAGAGGTCAGTGGAAAAGTATTCTTTTAACTCAGGCGTCCCTTTGGTCTGCACAAGGATGGGTGTGTGCACCCCAGGACAAGGCCCTCCTCTAAACCAAGGGCTTGGTCACTCATCCACTCTACCCCACCTTGGCCACAGCCTGGTCCTGGCCAGAGTGACTGTTTTTGCTGTGGGCTCTCCTTCCTCCTCCTTCTGTTTGCCAAAGTCTCCAATAAACCAAAGTCCACATCCGGTTTACCCCCCTCAGCTCCTCTTAGCCACAACCACCCCACCCAGACCAGATGGGTGGAGGGAGGGGCTTCAGAGTAGTTCAGGATTTTCATGCCAGAGATGGTGAGGGAAGAGGGAGCCATTGTGCCACTCCAATTCAGAGATCAAGCAGTCTGTCCTTAAGCTGGGTTCCATCAGCACTCCTCCACACAGCCCACCCAGCAGATGTAAAACCACAAGCTCATTGGAGCCTGCTGGGCCCAGAGGCCCTTTTTCCTTTAGAAAGCCAATAGGCCTTTTTCCCTCTGGGCTGGAACTCACTCAGGTGGAACACCTCGCAGCCCTCTCCAACCCCATTTCAGCAGTAACTTAGCAGGCAGGCAGTAGGATGTAAGATTTTAATATCATAAATCGGTGTCAGACCTGCCTCTCACAACCAGGCCCCTTCTGAAGCCTCCTATCTTCATATTGCCTGAAAGGCTGCCTGCAGCCAGGGCTTCCCCAATTCCCTAGGAAGGACCCAGCATCAGCCTGAGAAAGGAGGCAACAGCAGTGAAGGGTGGAAAGGTGGAGACAGAAACTTGTGCAGGTGCATATGTATATGTACTTACTTGTGCTGACACATGTAAAGTGTCAGGTTTACAGACCCTGGCTCAGGGACAGTCCTAGGATGGGAGAGGAGGTAGGGCACAAAGAAGCACATCTTTTCACCCCAGCACCTTGGACTCACCCTATCCCAGGGACAGACATATGGGGTAGCAGGATACTCATCCCTGGGGCTCAGCCTTCAGGACTGGAGCCCTTTTAAGTCGAGTGGAGTCACAGATCCAGTCTGTGGGGATACTAAATTTGTCTCTTTTTGAAAGCCCTGGAAGGGTGGGAGGTAAGAAGTAAAGAGAAAAGTCTCTTCTAGAAGAACTTGACACCTCGGCCATCGCTGACAGTGATGATCTCAGCCTTGTGCTCCTGCTGTAGAGCCTGCAGAGCCCGCAATAGAGTTGCCTCATCCAGTCCATGGAACTCTAGACAGGAAGAGATGGGCAATGAGGGATGCTCAGTGCCTTGGACTGAGGAGAGCAGTCAAGCGGGAAGCTGAAACCTTCCAGAGCCAGGGTATGCATATGCCATCTACACTGCTACAGCTGCCACATTTACTGGGCACTCGTTAAGGGTAAGGGTGGAAGAAAGCCTGAGTCAGCATAAAGTGAGTTCAGGCTTATTTTCCCCTCCCTGGTTCTCCTATAACCTCAGTCCCCACAGCCCTCCTGCCCCTTGCTGCCCTCTCCCCAACAGTGTCTAATGCATATGAGTGACACCATCTGCTTTTGGGTCATAAAGAAGGGGCCCTGCCAATCAACCCTCTGGAGGTCATGGCCCTTGTCAACTGGACACTGACCCTAAATGCACATTTGTACAAATTAGGGCCTGTCTTAACACAAAAAAGTACAGCCACTAGCCCTAGCTAGGAGAATGTTAAAGTCCAGCACTGATATCATTCCTAGTTGAAAGTGACAGAGTTAGGAGCCAAAAGCCAGCCGAGTATCGAGATATGGCAAGATACTGCAGGGAGATGTGAGAGGCAGCAGGCAAGCCCTGACAGGCTTGCTCACCTCACCTCCTGCAGGGGCACAGCTCAAGTCAGGGAGACTGCATTCAGAAGAAGCCTCCAGCTTTCCCCAGCCTGAATGATGGACTGGGCCAGGCTACAGCACTGAAGTCATGGGATGATGGTGGGAGTAGCAAGCAGAGGCCTGCAGGGCAGTGGGGAACAGCCAAGAGTAGTAAACTCTGCCAATGCATCCAGGAACTAACAGAAAGGGAGGCATCCTCTGTTGTCCCAGTAAAGACTGGAATGTGGTGATCCTGGGGATCAGGATAAGGAGTCATAGAGAAAAGAGCTAAGAAAGTGTTTACACTATGTAAAAATCAAAGAGTATACAAATCCTTGCCTGGCCAAAACCCAAAGTATTTAAATGGGCTGGGGGTGTTGGCCCAATTCCTTTAGCTGACACCCACAGATCTTGAGCCCTCTAAAAGAATAAAGGCTGAAAGAGAGCCTGAGTCAGCAAGGAATAAGATTTCAGGCTTAATCCCCCATACTGGCTCCTCAGCTGGCATCTACAGCAGTAATTCTTAACTTTTCATGGGTCACACATGCCCTTGAAATCTTGTAATGTAAAGTCTATTCTAGAAAAATGAACATACAGTGGGGCACAGTGGCACATGCTTGTAATCCCAGCAGCTATGGAGGCTGAGGCAGGAGTATCACAAGCTCAAAGACAGCCTCAGCAACTTAGCAAGGCCCTAAGCAATTCAACTCAGAGAGACTGTGTCTCTAAACAAAATATTAAAAAAGGGCTAGGGATATGGTTCAATGGTTAAGTGCCCCTGGGTTCAATCCCTAGAACTGGGAAAAAAAAAAAAAAAAAAAAGTACATATACTCCCCCAAACAAAACTACGGTTTTTTGCATGCAACCTTTGGATATGGGTTAAGAACTTTTGTATTATGGAATCCAAAGGCTTAGAAATGGGAAGTCTGAATATCAAAGTAGAATTGGAGAGAGGTTTCTGATGACAAAACTGGAAGAAGGAAAAGGCATTTACCCTCATCCTCTGTGTCTTCCCCATTGGTCAGTTCATACAGGGTGAATACAGAGTTATTTTGGCCACTCCTGGAAACCTGTGGACACAGAAAATGAGGTTAAATAAGAATCAAGAGTCTCCCGGGAGAAAGTAAACTCACCAGCTCTACTGCTTTCATCCATGAATGGTACTTATTCCCAGTCCAGAGCTGATGGTCACCTCTGCAGAGTGGCCCAAAACCCACAAGCCCTACAGGTGCTATATTTATATGTGTACACACACATTTAGAACCACTAAACCACAGGCCTTCACGTGCCTGAAGAGTGACCTCTCACTCTGGTTGTTTTCCTGTTTCAGGAATGGGTGGTGTGTGTTTGTTATATTTAGGTTGTTGATGCTTCCTCCCCTCCTTTCTCCCTTGGGAATGTTTGGGGTTGGTGGTGGCTAGGAATCTGGGAGAGAAAGTACTGTCCCTACACCCACACTCCTTCAGAAAGTCTCATTCATATGGACAGCTCCATAAGAGTGCAGTGGGGGAAGGGCCCCAGGTTCTTTCCCCCACCCCCTTCCTTTCCCCATTTATCTCCTGTGGCCAGAGGCTCCAGCCAACAATAGCACTCATGGTTCCCAGTACTGCATTCTCTAAACATGGCCTCATTTACCCTCCAGCCTCCTACAGGCAAAGAAAGGGAGGTTCTATGTGGCCAGAGAAATTGTCATTGAGGGTATTTGCATGG
Source organism: Glaucomys volans (assembly GCA_020662805.1). Lineage (NCBI taxonomy): Eukaryota > Metazoa > Chordata > Mammalia > Rodentia > Sciuridae > Glaucomys > Glaucomys volans. The sequence continues at coordinate 44,044 of JAJEJO010053161.1, read as the reverse complement.
AAGGTTTATACTTCCTCTCTTTGTCCCCTCCCCACTTTGTCAAGTCTGGATCTGGGAATACCAGGTATCTGCTTGGGCAGAGGTAAAATTTTCCTTTTCCATGGGTCACTGCTTAGTACTTGACAACAGGATGGTCTCACCCACTGATAAATGAGTTTCCCCCATTCTTCTGGCCTCCGCCACATGATCAGGAAGCTAGACTTGTTCTTATCCAACCACTCGAGATTCCCTGTAAAAACAGACTTATGAAAGCATCATGCTCTAAAAGAGGGACAAGGAATACTAGGGTGGGTGGGGGAAGGGACTGCTTTCAGAATAATATTTTACTATCTACAAGGCACCCATTCTCCTTAGCACACCTCAGACACTTTGATTTTGTACACAGATGAGGGAAAAGAGCCAGGAAATGGGCTCTCTACAGTAGAGAATGCTCTGGGCTTCCAGATAGGGGAGAGAAAAGTTATTAAAGGGAAAAGATATATCCTAATCTACCCTCAGGAAAACCCAACTAAGAAGAAAATTAAGAAATCTGGGGACTTGAACCCACCTTTCTTCCTTAGTTCCTCTAATACAATCTGGATTGATTCCACAGGAAGTTTCCCTGGTTTAAGGTTAAGGGAAAGGCATACATTTGAATTGGATTGGATAATAATTCTCAGAGCCAGTCCCATGCTGAGAACCACCCTCCTTTCCCTTCCCCACAAACATGCTTACAATTTCTTAACAAGATATAAATTGGATTTGGGTACACACCTATAATCTTAGCAATTTAGGAGGCTGAGGCAGGAGGACTGCAAGTTTGTTGTCAGCCTATATAACTTAGGGAGACCCTGTCTCAAAATAAAAAAAATAAGAAGGCTGGGGATGTGGCTCAGTGGTTGAGCCTGCCTGGGTTCAATCTCTAGTACCAAAAAAAAAAAAAAAAGGCATTTCCTTTAGATTCTGACACTTTTCTTTTTAAAGTACTGGGGATTGAACCTCATAAATTAGGTATTATAGGAAGTAAGGTAAAAAAGAAACTTCCAATTAGCAGGAGGAGCTTTAGAAAATGAAACGTACTACTATTCCTCATCCTCTGTGTTCTCATTTTTCTTCACCCTCTCTCCGCAGATATTTTAGGGATGAATCAGGCAGCAAAAACAAATGACCCTCACTTCCCAGAAACGGGGTGGGTGGAGAAAATTATTAAAGGTAGTACCGAGTTTGAGCCTCACACAGAAAGACCAAAAATTTAAATTGCCAAAATAGGCTCTGGTTGAAAAGCTTGGTTATTTGGCTTCAGGGCAGAGATTCCAAGACTCGAGCACTAATCATGTCAAGGACAAGAGGGTTTGGTACTGCACCTGAGAGTTAAAATGGAAGTCTCTCGCTGTTTTCCAAGTCCAGTTTGGGTAGAAACCTACCTAATGTGGGAAAAAGTGGGAGGGAGGTGAAGTCCGGACTTGTGGAAAAGTGTGGAAGTGCATGTGTGTGGGCTGAAGGAGAGCCTGAGGGAGGATACGCTGTAGCTTGACGTTGTTGAAGAGTGGGCTCTCCTGCGCTTCCATCACCGTCATGCTGGACTGTTTGTGCAGGCGGCAGAAAGACAAGACCAGCGAGCACCAGGCAGCCAGTTGCTTCTGCCGAGTGTCCACGTTCGGCTGTAACCTGCCGGGTGAAGGGAGTAGGGCGCAGAATTAGAGGACGCGAGAGGCAGCACTTGCCCGGGGGCGCGTCTGGAGGAGAAAGTCGGGGACTAAAGATGATAGCGGCTGGGTCCTTTCTCCCCCTACCCAAGTGATTCACCAGGGCTGAGCCCAGGACCCCGGGGAGGGGAAGGGAAGGTACAGCGGGGCTTCTCGGGGTCCCAGCCTCACGTAAAGAAGGGCGGGAAGCGATACTGCCACGGCCACTCGAAACTCATCGCCATCGTAGTAACCCAGGAAACCCGGAACCTCCAGACAGGGGACTTCCGGCATCCGCTCCAGCACGCCGGGCAGGAGGCACAGCAGAAAGGTTCCGACGCCTCCTAGTAGACTGGCGGTCGGACGAAAGGGCTTGCTGTCATCAGACAGTCCCCTGTCATTATCCTTAAAAACTTTATCTTTTAAAGCAGAAAGAGCCATGGGAAGTCTTCTGGTTCAATGTCAGAAAAGGGAAGTGAATTCCCCAATGCAGCACAATTTGTTAGTAGAACGCAGGTCTCAGACGTAGTTCCATTGTACTCCGCATCTTTTAATATTAATAAGTATGTCAGTTACCATTTAATTAAAATTCCCCACGATTCTACAGTCTCCTCGATTCCTATGTCTTTTGACTCCACCATTCCTCAGTCTCCTGTAGTCCCCAGTGGGAGTACACTTTGTAAGTTGTATCACTAGAGACTGCTCTGCTTTCAAAGACTCAGAACTGCCATCTCTCTCACCCCTCCCAAGTCCTCTACCGCCTCAAGTCCCAAGACCCCTTTTGATCTTTTTTAAAAAAAATGTTTTTAGTGTCGATGGACCTTCATTTTATTTATTTATATGTGGTACTGAAGATCGAACCCAGAACCTCACACGTGGTAGGCAAACATTCTTCCACTGAGCCACAATCCCAGCACCCCCTTTTGATCTTATCTGACTTCCTACACAGCCTAGACCACTCAGTTCTGTCCTCTTGCCTTTCTACCTACTGGTCAGTTCCCAAACCAGAATCATTACTCCATGGCCCCCAACCCGCATTCTTTTTTCCTGTTGTTTGCGTTTGAGGCCAGGCATGTGAACCCTTTAATGGTTCCCTGTCATCATATTTGATGCTGAAGGGTTTTGGAAAATAATATTCCTATAAAATAACTCCCCAAGAAATGGAGGGACGGTGTGGCTCAAGAAACTGGTCAACCATTAAACCTCTCCCAGTGCATTCCTAATAACAATGGCCCTGGGGGAAAGGGGCAGATACTGAATGCTGGGCCCTAAAACATGGCCTTCAGTCCATGGCTGAAACATGGTTAATCAGTCCTAAACGGAAGCACAGCCAACACCAATGGGCAAGATTTTTTTTTTCTTTTTTTGAACCAGGGATTGAACTCAGGGACACTTGGCCACTGAGGCACATCCCCAGCCCTATTTTGTATTTTATTTAGAGACAGGGTCTCACTGAGTTGCTAAGGGCCTCGCTAAGTTGCTGAGGCTGGCTTTGAACTCGTGATCCTCCTGACTCAGCCTCCCAAGTCACTTGGATTACAGGCGTGTGCCACCACACCCGGCTCCAATGGGCAAGATTTGAGTATTCATCCCTGGGATCTGGACTCTTATCTCCCCAAACAACACTGTTTCAACCTTTTACAACTGCCTTCCTAAATTAAGGTTTTAACCTGTTCAACTAGCCCCTGACTGTCAAGACTGCTCCCAGTGATGACATCATTGTACCCTATAAAACCAAAATCCCCTCTGTAACTGACGGCCATTTTCCCTTCCAGAAAGTGGACCCGAATGACACCCGAATCTGCGAAGGTATAAAGGCTTCTCTGAATCCGTCCAGGTCTGCCTCCGGTTTTCCCTTTTGCACTTACAGATGCAGCCCTCAAAAATTCCTCTCCACTTTAACTCCTTCTTTTACAAGAGCAACCCTTTGACATGTCTTCTTGTCTCACCTTTCCAACTTCCTTCAGGAGTTTTTTAATCTTCTCTCTCTGCCTTTTCCCTGACTCTGCTCCTTTAGGCCACAACATACTTAGGCCATCCCTACATAAATATATGCAAATAAATAAATATATGCATACCCTTGACCCTGCACTTCAATTTCCTGTCTATCTCTAATCTTTATTTCACTCAAGTCTATCATTAGGCACAGTTTAGGGTTCATAGAGCATCCAACAAATATTTGTTGAATGAATGAATTTATCAGCTTCCTCAATGACCACCATTTTTTTTACCTCCTTGACACTTTTCTCTATTCTGTGACTACCTCCTTGATCTTATCTTTGTCTCCATTTTTCACTCATTCTTCAAAGGTGGGCATTTCTTCAGTGTCAAACCTCAACCTTCTTTTCAAATACACCATATGCCTTAGAGTTCTTATCCCTTCTGTGGGTTCATATTGCCTTTCTGTGAAGACTCTCAAATCTCTACTTCCAGATTCAACCTTTTCCCCCTGCACCTCCATTTCTAATTCTATGTGGGACATAGCAGTTTGTTGCCTCATATTGAACATCCTTTTCTTCTGGCCAGTTCCTCTTCCAAATGATCCTTTTCTATTATCATTGTCCCAATATCTTTAGTTCAAAGTTTAAGGTGCCCCTAACTTCTTTTCTCTTTCACCCCCTCATATCCAAGTCTGCTGATTTGCTCCCTGTTTTTGTAACCTTTTTAAAATTTATAATTTATTAATTTTTATGTGGTGCTGAGGATCAAACCCAGTGCCTCATACTTGCTAGGCAAGCACTCTACCACCAAGCCACAACCCCAGCCCTGCTCCCATTTTTAACCATGTGTTTTATAATTTTTTTCATTTCCCTACCCCCACTCCTTTGGTTCATGTCTTCATTTTTCAAGCTTGAATTATTATAATAATTTCCTAGTTTATCTCCCTATCTACTCTCTCCCCTAGGAGAATGCTCCATCTAAGGCCTTGTCATATCCCAACTCAGCAATCACCCTTCTATGACCACACCTGTGATTGTCTTAGCTACACGAGATCCCTCCTTCCTTTGCACTTGAATAAAATTTGGGTTGAATTGCTTACATGACTCTCATCACACATTCCATCATTTTTATTTGTACATGTCAAATTTCTCACTAGATAAAAGTCAGAGGGAAGACACCAGACTCTAACCTGTCTTTCCAACACACCACACCACACAATGTCTTATATCAACAGCTCCCAGATGTATATCAATAAAATTTGGTGAAAGCAAATATGTGCCAAGAAGGAAGAGATATATCCTTGGGGAAGACAGTTGTATTTATACAGATACAGTAAGTATTTATCTCAGCTAAAACTTCAAAATAGCCTTGGGGGGCTGGGTTTGTAGCGCAATGTTAGAGCACTTGCCTAGCACACGTGAGGCATTGGGTTCAATCCTCAGCACCACATAAAAATATATAAATAAAACAAAGGTATTAGAAAAAAAATCTTTTAAAAAAATCCTCAGGGAATAGATGTGTCTCTATAGGCATAAGTATTTTCTGAGAGAAGTGTGTCTCTGGGGACATTCCAGAAAACACAAGACATTATCTCTATGGCACAGAGAGGTATGACCCAGGAAATGAACATGCATTACTCAGGGAGGCAGATATTTCAATAAGAAGGAAAGTTTCTAAAGGCTAAGTGTGCCACAGGAATAAACAGTGTCTCCATGGAGAACAAAGTTGTTTTGTAGTTGTTTTGAGTGACCTGACAGGTGAGTCCAAGGGAGGGCTGGAGATGAGGATTCCCTAGTGAGAACTGGGCCTCATTGACCAGGGAACATTGTTCATATAAGAAATGGTGAGTTAGCCAGGTCAGTGTAATCCCAGTGACTTGGGAAGCTGAGGCAAGAGGATGGCAAATTTGAGGCCAGCCTCAGCAACATAGTGAGACCCTGTCTCAAAAATAAATGAAAAGGACTTGGCATGTAGCTCAGTGGTAAATCTCCTCTGGAGTCAATCCCCCAGTACCAAAACAAACAAAAACAGATATGGTGAGTTGCACAGAAGGCTAGGTAAGTCCCAGAAAGTAGGAAGGTATCTTAAGGTGGCATATCATATTGATATGTCTCAGGAATCTGATAAAAAAAAGTCAAGCTAAAAACCAGTGGTTACTACAGAGATGACAGTTCTCTGACCCCAGGATCCAAATGATCCTCTGCCTTGAGCTTCTTCCAGATCACATACATCTTCAGGTTGTTGGCTTTAGTGGACACCAGGGGGCAGTGTGTGGCCAGTCTGTAGGCCACACCCTGTACAGGACACTGTAGGATGTTTGCCAAGAACCTGAAGGGGTGTGGTGAGCCCAGAGGAGAAAGCCCCCATTGCCTTTAGCCTCAATCATCTATCATTAGGGATAGATTCCCTTCTATAGGCTTCTGTTTCCCAGGTTCTGGAAGTAAACTGAGGCATGAAGAAGGGGAGAAGTAGGGGCCTCCAGGTAGCCTCCCTTCCTTCTTGCTACAGTCACAGCAGATTCCACCCTTGCCCCTCCCCCCACACATCCCCAATCACAGGCTCCCAGCTGCTGTCCAGACCGGAAGGGAGTCTCTTCCTGCTTGTTTCCTGGAGCTGGGTTTGGATAGGGGTAGGAAAGGCCCCTCCCTGGGAGGAAGGACTATAGGGTATGGCTTTCAAGTGGGAGTGGGGGCAGGTGAAGTGAACAGAATAGTGAGGCTATCTAGAGTCTTCCAGCTCCACTACCCAGAGCTGAGTGCCTGTCAGACTGGCAGTGACTCTGAAAAAGACACAGGCACCACTAGGATGGGGTAGGGGACATCGTACAAAAATTAAAAAAAGAAGTTTTATTTTGAAGATTACAGAACTTATGGCATGACCTTGACTCACCTCCATTTCCACCAATCCAAGGATTTGCAGTGTGAGTGAAAGTGAGAGAAGTGGGTAGGGAGGGGAGGAGAGACATGGCAGCTGAGGAGAGGAGTAAAACCGTGGTTGCGAAGGTCATGCCACCCTAGGCCTGGGTCTCACTGTCTTTACTCCTCCATACCACAAGAGTGACCAGGAAGGGGATGAGGCAGATGGGGGCTATGATCATGGCCAAGAGCACATCCTCCGGGGGATCGGAGAAGCTGGGCTGCACCCGGGAACAGTTGGAAAAGTGGATCAGGTGGGTCTCAAAGATGATCCTCTCTGCCCAGGGATTGGGGAAGCCCAGGCCAAACTCCTCTGCCTTTTGCTCCAGGCATTGTCGAAGGCTGCTGTAAGGCCTGAGGGTAGTAGAGGACTGGAGTAAGAGAGGGGTTGGGCCCAGGGAGAGGAGTACCCAACACTCACTTAAGGTCCAACCCCTAGCCTGAGCCCCCCTCCAGCACTTCCCCTACCTGCTAATCATGGTCCAGTCACACCAATCCTTTTCAATGGAGTCCATATACATCTTATAACCATTCCAGCAAAGTAGAGCACTTGTATTATAATCTTCCACCGTCTTCCCTGTGGGTACAGATGCTGCACAATGACCACACCCCTGGCTCTCCCTTCAAACCCTCTGGCCCAGGTATTTCCAACTGGAGTTCCTAACCTTGTCTTCAATCATGGGAACACCTCCAAAAGTTTCCCTAGCAAGACACTTTTGGCTGAGGGGAGAATCCCAACACTGGAATCTTTTAATGACTTCCATGTGCACAGCGCTGACAAGCCTGACAAGCTCCTTCACATACACCTTTTTCCCGAATCTTCTCATTCACCTGTGAGGTGGGCTAGCTGAAGGCTGGATGGGAGTTTTTTTGTAGGACGAGAGGTAATAAGATCACAAAGAATCCCAAGAGAGGAGTTTAGTAGGACACCAACTGGGATTGGGCCTGCCTTGTAGGAAAGAGACCCTTCCCACTGCCCTGGCTCTCCTCTTGCCCTGGGACACCCTCTCACACCCTTGGGTACCCACCTTCGGACTTCAAGCTGTCCTGGGTGGGAAAAGGTTGAGCCAGGGACTCCTGGGGCTTCAAGGCAGCTGTGGGAGGAAACGGGAGAGAAGGGTGGGATGGTGGGTTCTGGGCAGTGGAACCTGCTTGGGTTTGGGGGCCAAGACCCTGAGAAGTCAGGGCTACCTTGGAAGAGAAGGAGGATAATCCATCCTCCCACGGGATGGGTTAGTGCCGGGAAGGGACAGGCCCAAAGCCCCATCCTTTCTGGGCAGCCCAGGACCTCCCAAAACCTCTCTGCGGGGCCCCAGTTGGCACCCCAGCGTTCCCTAAGTGGGTAGCAGCTCCCAGGCGCCCGCCCCGAGGTGGGGCCACCTGAAGGACCGCGCTGCCGGCGCTTCGGTCCGCACCCGTGCTAGGGCGGGTGCCGGCCTCGGCCATCCAGCTTCCCTCCTCTCCGGGGCTTCCCGCGCCTCCCGCCCGGGCCCCGGGACGCTGCGCTCACCGCCCAGCAGGAGGAGGAGGAGGCGGAGCGCTGTCGGCCACCCGGCGCGGGTCTCCGGGAGCCGCGGGCTGCCGCCGGTGCGCTCCGCCCGGAGCGAAGCCATCGCGCGGCGAGGAGGCGAGGAGGGGCGGCGGAGCTGAACCGGGCCCGAGCGGGGGCGCCTATATCCCCGGCCCCAGCCGCAGGAAGCCGCGCCGCTTCCTCGGAGGGGCTGGGACGGGGGCGGCCACGTGGGGGGCGGGGGCGACGCCCGGGGCCGGCGAGCTGGAGGGGGAGTCGCTGCCGCACCCGCGCCTGGCGCCCGCGGCTCCCTCCGCCTCGCCGGCTTTGGCCCACGCTCCTTTCCAGCTCATCCTGCGGGGCTGGACAGCTCCCCTCGCAACCCCAGTACGGGGATCCATTTCCTGGGCCCGGCCGTGTGGCGCCAGGACTCGCTCGGGTCTCCCGGCAGATTCTTGTTGCCCCCCTCTTTCGGGACAGGAGGGGTGGAGGCGAGCTGCCCTACCCGACCTGGAGAAGAGGGAGGGGACTGGGAGCTCGAGGGCCTCCGGGAGGGGGTGGGAGCACGCTTGGGCCGTGGGGGAAGGGGCGCCTGGAGCTGGGCCCGGCTGCTCGGAGTTCCTTTTCCCTGGGAACACCCACTGATGTCAGCCCGTCTGCCAAAATTCGGGAGAAGAGGAGGGAACCAAACGGTAGAAGGCAAGAAAGCCTGGGAAGCGGGCTAGCAGAGAAAATAGTCAATTACTCTCCCTTCAAGTCACCTCCTGGGTCCTAGACCCTCAAACCTGCACTGGCGGGTGGGAGGGCAAAAGTAAGATGACTACATTCCCAGGAGAAAGGTGGCCACACTTTTGAGGACCCAAGGTTTCTAGAAAGGGGACTGAGCCACTTAATGTTTAAGGTGGAATTATTATTATTATTGCCTGGGATCAAACCCAGAGCCTTGCATATGTGCTCTGCCTCTCTGCTATCCCTCCAGCCCCAAGGCGGGTATATTATTTTCATCATTTTACAGCGAAGAAGGTAAAGCTCAAGGAAAGAACCCCACACTTGAATTCAGAACCTTTGGGTCCTAATTTTATCTTTCTACTTCCCAGCAACACAGGACAGATTTGCCTTCAGCGCTGCTGGTGTAAAATGTGGATATTGCCTTCCTCCCTAAACTGTAGTGAGGGTGCCTTATGAGGAAGGGCATTAAAATCACTGCAAATACTAGCTAGCTTCCTTTCTCCCTTTCCTAAGTGACTTGCCTAAGGTCACACTGCTGGGAATCCTGAGGACTGAGCCTGGGCCCCCAGGGGCCCTGCCTTCTGCCAGAGCACAGCTGCCTCTGTGTCCTGGGCCAGTGCTTCATTATCTTGGAGCAGCCAAGGAGCCCAGGAGCTGGTTTGGCCATGACTTCAACTCCCAGACACACAGCTGTCTGCACCACACTTTCCTAATTACTCCCAGATACTGACCCTTGGACTCAGCTGCTGCTGTTGTCCCAGTTTACTGATTCCTGCCCATCACAAATTATGATCTTTCTTAAAGTCTTCATCTCAGAATTTCGGGCTCTTGCATTGTGGCCACATGGTATGTTATCCTCCTCCATAACTAGGTTCAAGAGATAGTTTTAGCAAGGCATCTGTGGGAGAGGGGAGGTGGCCCTTTTGATACATACTCCAAAGCCTTCCCAGTAATGATCATTTTTGCAATGGTAAAGAAAAAAGCCAGGCAGTCCCACTTCAGGCTGGAGACCAAATCTGTCCCTTGTCTTCTACCCAGGATTGCCCTTTCCAAGAAGGAAGCATGATTAAAAGGGAGGTTTCTGGGTGATAAAATGGGAGGAGGGAGCAAGGAGGAGCACAAGCAAAACAATCCATTTCCACTGGATGGGGCCAGACCCACATGAGCCCATTGTGGGGTTAGGACTGGGGTCTCACTCAAGATTAAATGTGAGACTTCAAAGCCAGCCTTAGCAACTTAACAAGGCCCTAAGCAATTTAGCAAGACCCTGTCTCTAAATAAAATATAACAAAGGGCTGGCGCTGGGGCTCAATGTTTAAGTGCCCCTGGGTTAAATCCCTGGTACATAAAAAAGTAATAATAAAAAAAGAAAGATTAAATGTGACAAAAGCAAATGTTGGGTGAATTGGGCAATCTGGTATACTGAATAAAAAGACAAACACTGCTGGGCATTCCTGTAATCCCAACCAAGGTGCTAAGCAACTCAGTGAGACCCTGTCTCTAAATGAAATACATAATAGGGCTGGGGGTGTGGCTCAGTGGTCAAGTGCCCCTGAGTTCAATCCCGATACCAAAAGAAAAAAAAAGACAAACACTAATTAGGATTCTGAAGGCAGGTTCTGCCTCCACCAAAAGAAAAAAAAAAGACAAACACTAATTAGGATTCTGAAGGCAGGTTCTGCCTCCGTCTTGCTGTGAAACCTTGGGCAGATCATTTTCCATTTCTGGAGCTCAACATTTTCACAGGTAAAATGATCTTAGAATGAAAAAGGGAAAAATAAGCAACTTGATAGGAAATGTTATTTTGGGTTTAGGATTGGGGTTAAGTTTGCATCATGGTGGAGGACAGCTTATTAGAGGCATTCCTGAACTTGGGATTCCAAACCCTCAAATCAGAGAATCTGTGAATATCCTTTCTGGATTTTTCTCTTCCCAACAGTTGGATGTGTGGATTTGTTTTTAGTTTTTGGTACTGGGGATTGAATGGGGGGTGGGGGAGTTGTGTTTTACCACTGAACTACATCCCCAGCCCTTTATTTATTTATGTATTTATTTTTTTGAGATAGGATCTCACTTAAGTTGCTTAGGGCCTGGTTACATTGCTGAGGCTGGCTTCAAACTTGCTATCCTCCTTCCTCCTAATCCCAGCTTCCTAAATTATTTGGATTACACCTATCACATCCAGTTTATGTGGATGTTTTTATTGACCCCTTAGGGCATCCTGGTAACTGAGGATCTACTTTCAGGGTCCTTTGGGGGCTGATTAAGGACTGGTAGCCTCATCTTCCTCTTCTAATAGTCGTAGAAGATAATCTCATGATCTGCAACATTGGGAAAGGAAGGGCTTCATTTGGGACTGAGACTGATACCTTTCTAGGTCCACTTCTGCTTTAACTATTTAAAATATACTTTTTTAAAAATATGTATTTTTAGTTGTAGATGGAAGCCCCGGAGAGGAGGGGAGCTGCATGGCCGAGCTACAACCTCAGCCCTAAAATATACTTTCTGCCAGGCACAGTGGCATATGCCTGTATTGACAGCAACTCAGGAGGCTGAGGTGGGAGAACTGCAAGTTCAAGGCCAGCCTCAACAACTTAGTGAAACCCTGTTTTGAAATTAAAAAAATAAAAGGACTGAGGATGTAGCTCAGTAGTGAAATACCCCTGGGTTCAATCCCCAGTACTCCCTCAAAAAAATAAATAAATAAAAATAAAATGTTCTTTTTAATGCAAATAATACAGGAATGTACACTAATTGCAAAAGATTTAATACAAGAAACTCTGTTCCCCCACTTCTGTTTGACATGCCCAAAAATTTTGTATTAAAAAGTGAGATTTGAGGACAGGGCTTGTAGCTCAGTGGTAGAGTGCTTGCTTGAGGCACTGGGTTCAATCCTTAGCACCACATAATAAATAAATAAAATAAAGGTATTGTGTCTATCTACAACTAAAAAAATATATTTAAAAAATGAGATTTGGGGGACTGGGTTGTGGTTCAGTGGTAGGGCACTTGCCTAGCATGTGTGAGGCACTGGGTTCAATTCTCAGCACCCCATATGAATAAATGAATAAAATAAAGGCCCATCAACATCTAAAAAAATTTTTTAAAATGAGATTTAGTAACCCTATTAATCATTGACATTTTACCCTCAACATTATGTCTTAGAGATCTTTCCATGATATTACAAATAGATATGCCTCTTTCCTTTTAACTGTGCATAGTATTTATTCCTTTTTTCCTTATGTTCAATGGAGTCTATTATTTTTCATATATGATAATTAAAGAAAATTACACATCATTTATTATCACATGTTATTGAGTCTAATAACGAATCACTATTAATTTAGATGGCAATGATAATAGCATCTTTGTTATATATCTTACAGTTATTAAGTCCTTATAGTTTTTGAGGAGTACTTATTACATGGAAACTTCTATACCTTCATATTGCTTTTTGTGGGGAAACAAATTTTATTTTAAAGTAAACTGAGAAGAGCAGTCAAGAGCACCACATAGAAGGCAGTCCACAGATAGCATATTCATTTGGCAAAGGTTCAATCAGAAGTCTCACCAATTCCTGCTGATCCTCTAATGCCTAGTTACCTATTTAGGTTGAAACTAAACAGTAGTATCGAAAATGTCCATGATGTCTTTGTTATCCAAATGCACTTCCATTTCAGAAAAGAGTAAACGTGGAGTCAACTTATTGGGGGATCTTACTGATCATTAAAATAAATAATTAAGACAGAACAGAGGGGCTGGGGTTGTGGCTCAGTGCTATGTAGAGTGCTTGCCTAGCATGTGTGAGGCAGCGGGTTCAATCCCCAGCACCACACTGGAAAAAAAAAAAAAACTAAATAAACAAAATAAAGATATTGTGTCCATCTACAACTAAAATATTAAAAAGAGAGAGAAAACAGAGAATACAGTTAAGTTAGTAGCTTTCTTCACATTTTCATATTATAAAAAGAACCACAGAGGTTTCATTCATATTTTCAGAACTTGAGTTGTAAGGATTCTGTCTCCATTTCATAGGAGATGGATTATATTCAAATACTTCTTTTTTTTTTTTTTTTTTTTTTGTTTTGTGCTGGGGATTGAACCCAGGGGCACTCCACCACTGAACCACATCCCCAGCCCTATTTTGTATTTTATTTAGAGACAGGGTCTCACTGAGTTGCTGAGGGCCTCGCTAAGTTGCTGAGGTTGACTTTGAACTCGCGATCCTCCTGCCTCAGCCTCCCAAGTGCTCAATTACTTCTTATAATGGAAAGATTATTCCATTGCCTCTGAAGTGCTGGTTGGGCTGGCATCTGTCATGGAAGCTAAATAAATGAGAGTTCTATGTAATACATGCTGGTACTAGACACATTGGTTGGCTCAGTCCTTGTTCTGATACTACACAATATCACAGGTCATTTTATTTGTTTTTAAACTTTTTTAAAAATATTTTTTTAGTGAGCAATGGACCTTTATTTTATTTATTTATACGTGGTGCTGAGAATCAAACCCAGTTCCTCACACATGCTAGGCAAGCGCTCTGCCACTGAGCCACAACCCCAGCCCGGGTCATTTTATTTAATATTTTATTTATTATCATTTATTATTCTCACCACTGGAAAAACTCTTTTTGAAATATTGTTTAGATGTTGATAGACTTTTATTTTATTCATTTATTTATATGTGGTGCTGAGAATCAAACCCAGTGCCTCACATATGCTGGGCAAGTGCTCTACCACTGAGCCACAACCAGAGCCCTAGATAGTCTCTTGATTGACTTCCACCTTACCCCTCATCCAGTCTGGTATGAAGGCCACTGACATCCGGGGGGGCCCTGGTTGGCACTCCACCTCTGAAACAGGCACCTGCCACACATCCAGACCAGCGCTATCTGTGTTCTGCAGCTGTGGAGTCTATTCTTTAAGGTTCTTACACATTCCCTTATTCCTCTGTCCATGACTCTACCTCTCACCCCCCTAGGACTTTCAAAGAGAGGGATTTGGTTCTGGTCCAGTTGGTCATTGTCCTGAGATTTCTTGCCCCAGTGTAGATTGATTCCTCTACAGGACCCTACTGAGCAGGGACCCTACTGCCACATAAGTTTCTCTTTTTGTTACAGGGCAAGGACTATCCTGCCTGGAACAGGAGAAGAGGTGACTCAGCCCTTTGAAGGAGTGCCATTTCTACTCTTCAGCCTCCCCTACACACCCACAGATCCAGAACAACCCAGGAGGGAGTAAAACGTACTGGGGACGTCCTACACCATGAAATTCTACGAGGAACATCTTGCAATTAGTTTATACATGCTGGCCTTTTCCCCAGCTGTCTGCAAAATAAAGAGCAGAGCACAAGAGAAGATGTGGGGGAGAGTCAGGGTCAGGGAAGCCAGAAGTCCTGATGTAGTCTTCCAAACCAGAGAGAGGAGATAGACTTCTTCAGAGCGAAGGAAGGCAGCAGGGAGAATCAGAGGAGCTGAGCCAAGGAGCCAGCCAGCTGAGAGAGGGAAGATAAAGGAATAGAGATACAACTATCCCATCTCTCTCCAGCCTCCTTATCTCCAGAATGATGGCACACCCAGTATAAGGAGTCTGACCACTGCTGAGGGAAGAATGGTAATTGGAGAAAACTTTGGTTCCCAAGTTGATAAAAAAGAAAAAAAATTAAGCCATATTATTCATCAGCTGCTAATAGTAGCTACAATTTATTGAATACTTACTATGTGTTGGATTATGTGTTCTTTGATACATGTGCCAAGTGCTTTGCACACTTGTGTGTGTGTGATGCTGGGGATCACACCCAGGGCCTTCCACATGTTAGTTGAGTGTTCTAACACTGAGCTATACTCCCAGGCTCTTTGAACACATTCTTTTTTTTTTTTTTTTTTTTTTTTTTGGTGCTGAGGATTGAACCCAGGGCCTTGTGCTTGCAAGGCAAGCACTCTACCAACTGAGCTATATCCCCAACCCCTTGAGCACATTCTTAAAGTCTCACCACCACCATAACATCAGAATTATCTTTTCCAGATAAGCAGAAAGTTTAGGGTCCCAGAGCTAGTAATTATTAGAATCAGAACTTGAACTTAGGATAGCTTGATGCTTTAACCTTTATGATTTATCACCCTCCCTCTCACTCCAGATCAGAATATTGATTCCTTATTGGGTCACTAAGGATTAACCCAGAGTACTGGGCATGCTAAGCATGAACTCTACCACTGAGCTATACCCTCAGCTCTGTTACTGGGTCTTGACAGGAAGAAAGAATAATTTCTTCCAGAACCAGATGGACTTCTCCAGAAATAAGAAGATTCCCAGACATGTGCACAAACCTCCTTCTCCCTCCCTCTCTGACCCAGGCTGGACTATGACATCACATAGTTAAGGCTGTTTTTCTGAAAAGAACCCAGCCAAATTTACAAGAATGACATTCAGACAGCGTGACTGAGGAGGACCATAGCCAAGTGACCATAGCACACACCCAGCAGTGCTGAGAACAGACCAAGTCCCTCAGCACCTGGGGCTGACTCATGGTGGCTGTCAGTACCTAATGCCAGATGCCAAGATTGCTCTCTCCCTCCCACTGTTCCTCAGGGATGTCCTATAAAGGAACACTTCTACCCTCTCCCAGCACCCCAGGAGCTAGATGTTGTATAACACGGTGTACCCATGTTCATTTACCAAGTCATGCCAAGTGCTTAATGCCTCATACAAATTGTTTCATTTCAAACTAATGCATCTATTAAATTAGGTATTAGAAGGAATGAGGAAGACTGGTCAGAAGGACAATAAGTTAGGGATCCTGACAGAGAGCCTTCCCCACTCCAAACTGCCCCCCTCCTCACTGTGCTTGCTTCACTGAAGGCAGTATCTTGTCACATCCTTTCCCTTAGTTAAGACCTTAGTGCATTCGATGGACAATGAAGGGGGAAAAAACCTAGGACATGAAATAAATTATTTTTTACATCATAACAAGAATCCAACATATGTTAAGCAAATACAACACTAACAGACCACGTGCATTAAATGTGTGGTGTCTATATATCTCTAGGTTATAAGATGTAAAGTACTTAAAGCACAACTTGGCTCATAGTGTACATCATCATCATTGTGATTGTCTTTGTTGTGAAGGACACACACTCTGGAATCAAGTAGACTTGAGTTTGAACCCCAGATTCATTGCTTATTTATCTTGTATGTGACTTTGTGCCAGTTATCTCTTTTGAGCTTGTTTCTGAAATGCAAAAAAGGGTTACTAGCATGTATCTTGCTGAGTAGTGTAGATAATGCATGTGAAGCCTTTGGCCCTAATGCCTGGCACTTAGCATGCAATAAATAGAAGTTACTATCATAATGTGTAACACCTTTACTTATGAAAACTACACTACCAATATGTTTGGGGATCTTTCCAGTCTCACAATTTTGTTCTTTTTATTAAACAGCAGTCATTTTATTGAAAAGAATGCAGATTTTAGAATCAGACTGACCAAGCCTAGGTTTGAATTCCAGCTCCCTTCTTACCACCATGTGGCCATGGGCAATATAGACAAAAGGTCTATAAAATGGGAATAAAATCCTTATCTTTCAGCATTTTGCAAGGCTTACATGGATTCATGTCCACTGCCACATCTTGTCATTAAGTGAATGCTAAAGGCGATTGGCTGAATGTACAAATAAATATGATTTATTTTTGTTCCTTTATATTCAGTATCATGGATATAATCTGTGCATATATGTTTTGTGAGTAGCAGTCATTTTTCTTGCTCTAAAAGTGTTTCTGTAGTCTGATATCCCATCATAACCACAGTAGGGTTCAAAGGGCTATAGCATCGTTAGCATGAGGTCTTGCAGATAAGCCAGAGAACAGAGAAGGGGAAATCACGGAACCATGGGGAACTCCCCTTTCCTGCCGGCTAGGATTTGTTTGTCTTCCCATATACACTGTTCCCTGCTGATATGGGGATCTGTGGAGTGTCTAGCTTTGATTGGCATCTCTAGTACAAAGGAAGTAAGAGGCCCCTTAACTTTCAAAAGCTGTTTTCTTCTGGACTTGCAGATGAAAGTCCCAAGAACATTCTCTTTCTGGCGCCACTGGTGAGAGAGAAAGCCATGGAGAGAATCCAGAATCGTGATGTCAGAGCTAGAAGACCTCAGAAAATGGAGGAGATATAGTGAAGTGGTTCTGAGCATGGGTTGAAGGGTCAGAATGATTGGGCACAAGTCCTGGTCAAAGCACCTACTAGCTGCATAACCTGGGGAAAGTTCTGGAATCGGGAAAGGTGTGGTGTCACACATCTGTAATCTCAGCTACTGGGGAGACTGAGGCAGGAGGATGGCAAGTTTAAGGCCAGCCTGGACAACTTAATAAGATACTATCTCAAAATAAAATTTTAAAAAGAAGCAGGGATCAGGAGGCTGAGGTAGAAGGATCCCAAGTTTGAGATCAGCCTCATCAACTTTGTGAGACTCTAACTGACTTAGTGAGACTCAGTTTCAAAATTTT
>JAJEJO010053161.1:0-26689 GCA_020662805.1 Glaucomys volans | reverse complement strand
GAAAGAAAGAAAGAAAGAAGAAAGGAAAGAAAAAGAAAAGCAATGAATCCCACCATCATTATGTATAATTATATGTACCAATAAAAATACATAAAAAAGAAAATAGAAAATAAAGCTTTAGAATCTCTTAAAGCCCTGCTTTCCTCGGTTGTAAAATGGGAGTAAGAAGCCGGCCACGGTGGCGCACGCCTGTAATCTCAGCGACTCAGGAGGCTGAGGCAGGAGGATCCCGAGTTCAAAGTCAGCCTCAGCAGCTTAGTGAGGCCCTAAGCAACTCAGTGAGACCCTGTCTCTTAATAAAATACAAAATAGGGCTGGGGATGTGGCTCAGTGACCAAGTGTCCCTGAGTTCAATCCCCGGTTCAAAAAAAAAAAAAAGAAAAAAAAAAAAAGAAAGAAAAAAATGGGAGTAAGGATATTCCTGACTTTAAATAAGATGATCCCTTGTAAGGCACTTAGCATAGTGCCCAGCATATCCTAGGTACTCAGTATTTGAAGGTTGCTATCATTTTTCTAATTCTGCCATTTCTCTTTTGCTTCTTGAGGACCCCGAGAGCCAGAAAGGAAGCACAGCTCATTAGCTGTCCACCCAACCAGGGCTACTTCCCAGCAGTGCTGTGCCAAAGGTGTGTCCCCTGAGATCCAGGCCTTGCATTAACTGTGCCTAACTGAGAGAGCAAGAATGGGCAGCACCACCCTCGCTGAGGGGTTGGAGCTTTCACAATATGTACAAATCTAGGCATGAATCCCACCCAAGTAATCCCCCAAAGAGAAAGTCCCTTCCTACTGGAATTATTTCTCCTGTAATTAACAAAGGCAGAGGGAGTCCCATCTAGTATTTTGGCTTGGAGGCTCAGAGTTTAAACTTATAACAAGCCACAGACAAGGGTTTATTGTGGGCCTGTTCTTACTTGCTGAATCAAATGCATTATTATGATCCCTAAGCAACTAGGGGTCAGGAGCTAAGTACCTAAGGCAGAAAACGAGTTTTCTGAGATCAGAGGACATAGTGTCCGGGAGTAGAAAGGTTTCAAAAATTGAGCTATGTTTCCAGGCTCCGTCATGTCCAGACCTCAACTTGCTTTGGAGTTGCCTCTGCCTCTTAAGTATTCAGGGAGGGGTCTGGCACTTTAGCTGGCCCCACCAAGTCCTGGGCAGCAGCCCCAGTTTCTGGTGACCTTCGTGCAGACATTTAGATTTGTGCTTTGCTGTGTTTTCTTGTTTGGTTCCTCACCGCAGGGTGGCCTTTCTCTGCTTCTGGGTGGGAACTGGGGAGAGGGAGGTTGGTTTGCTCCCATCCCCACAGCTGTGTTTACACTTCTCTGTCAGGGGCCCAATCTTCCCTCAGTCCTCTGTGTCCCCTGTAAGAATTACTATTTAATATCCCTGTGGGCTTTACAAAGGAGGGGCAGAACGGACCAAGGGGGCACCGTCCAAAGGAGCTCAGGTTGGAAGCAAAGAATAGTGCAGAAAGCCCTGTGTGAGTCTGGGAAACATCATCTCCTTCCCTTTCTATCAGAGGCCTGAGGACCAGCAGGGGACGAAAGTACACTTAGAACTTGCCCATCCCAGAAGGAATAGAACACATGATGTGTCATTTTTAATCACTGGGTTGAACAAAATCTTGTTTTGTGATGAGGATATGAGCGCACAGAACCAGGAGTCTTCCCTCTAGCTTCATTGGGGCCAGTGGTCAGATACAACATGTTAAAGCCAATAAGAGTATGCTAAAATACAAGCAAATTAAAAAGGATTTAAGAAAATAGTCCAGTAAACAATGCTCTTCTCCAGGGACCAAGTCGAGCTGGTATTAATCAGTATACTAGTGTTGCTGGACTCTTGGCCAAACCAAGAGAAGGGCTGCCAAGGCAAATCAGGCATTAAGTTTCAGAAATTAAACACATAATTTTATTTTTCCGCAACAGAGGACTTTCAAAAAAGGAACTAGCCCTATTAGACTACTCAGCACACTTTGTCCAGTTCCTTGCAGCCCCAGAGGCCTCCTATTTAAGAGCAAGATGAGCAAGGAGAAGCCAAGAGTGACACAGTTATTCCTTTCTTCCATTAACTGCCTGGGGGTGGAGCTGGGAGGAGTGGGGCAGGGGTGATGGTACTGTTTTTTAGAGGTCCTGCTGCTGACCACTTGCCAACAGTTTTTCTCCGAATTTATAGGACAAAGACCTGAAGGATTGGAAAAGAAAAAGAGATGCAGAGCAAAAGCTAGCCAAACAAAGTCTGGCTGATAGTGCCTCATGGAACATGGTCAGCTGAGAAAGAGCCTGTTCTCAGGAAAAACTCTCTCCCAGCAAAATGAGAAGAAACCAACTGGCAAACAAAATTTCCCTCAAGAACCCCACACCTAGCCAGGCTTGGTGGCATGTGCCTGTAGTCCTAGCACTTGAGAGGCTGAGGCAGGACGATTCCTTGAGTCCAGGAGTTCAAGGCCAGCCTAGATAACATAGTGAGACCAGTCTCAAACAAACAACAAATGAAAAAAAAAAAAAAAAAGAAAAGAAAGAAAACCCACACTCACTGTGACATAAAAGTTGTTTTTATAATCCTTCAGTGATGAGGATTATTAAATTCTGTTTAATCCTATGCCAAATATTGTGGTGGATATGAAATAGGTAGACAGCATGACAGTGAGTGTAAAGTAGAATGGAGTTGAAGGCTTAGGAAGGATCAGGAAGGTGAGAATGCTAAACCAGGAGGTGGGACTTGAGATAGACTACACAACTCTCATCCTTGACTTTGGTATAAATCCCTTCAGCTTCTACCTCAAAATATTTCTGTAACTGGGCTGGGGTTGTGGCTCAGTGGTAGAGCACTTGCCTATCACGTGTGAGGCACTGGGATCCATCCTCAGCACCACATAAAAAATAAACAAATAAAATGAAGGTATTGGGTTCATTTAAAAAAATTTTTCTGTAACCATACTTTCTTTGTTATCTCAAAAATTTCTCTGTATCTTTGCTCTCCTTTCTTGGGACAGTTTCCTAAGGTAATGAAGTGGACTCCTGTCATTTCAGTTACCATTAATATGTTGATGGTACCCAGATCTCTCACTAGTTTCTCTCTTGACTCAGATTTTCTGGATATCTCTCCTTAGAAAACCCACATTCTTCTAACAATTATCAATACAGCTCAATGGTTCTCAAACTTGGCTACATGCTATAATAATTTGGAATGCTTATATAATTCTTGAAACCCAGACCATACCCCAGACCAATTAATAATTAATCAGACTTTCTGGATGTGGGAGGCAGGCCTCAGTAGTTATTAGATTTCAATGTGATCCTAGCTTGAGAAACACTTATCTAGGCAGTAGTAATGGAAAAGAGCATCATTGCACATTATAAGTATAATATAAAGAATAATTGTTTGGCTAGTAGTTAAACAAATAGATGCAAGAGGGACAACAGGAAAATCAAAGTTTTTGATGTAATGAAAAGAATAGTATATCTGGAATCCAGAGACCTGAGTATAAGACCTGACAGAGCAATTTTTCAACTGTGTAAGGCACATCATTTAATTCCTTTATGCTAGGGTAACCTGGTATGTAAAACTGAAATCTGCCCTACCTACTTCGTAAGACTGTCATGAAAATTTATTTGAAAAAAGTAAACAATACAAGTTTTTATAATTATACACTTTGAGACAAAAATCAAGGTAATTATGTTTTGCATTTTATTAAAAAAATTTTTTTTCAGTATTTAGGATTGAATCCAGGGACTCTCTGACACTGAGCTACACCCTCAATTCTTTTTTATTTTTTTATTTTGAGACAGGGTCCCACTAAATTGCTGAGGCTAACCTCAAACTTGGGACCTTTCAGTCTCAGCCTCCTGAGTAACTGGGAATATAGACAAGCACTACTGTGCCCAGCTTAATTTCAAATTTTAACTTCATATATACACATGTATACATATATGTGTGCATATAATGTATAAATACATTTTTGTGTGTGTGTTTGTGTGTGGTACTGGGGATTGAATCCAGTGGTGCTCTACCACGGAGCCAAATCCCCGTCCCTTTTTTATTTCTTATTTTGAGACAGGGTCTCACTAAGTTGCCCAGGCTGGCCTTGAACTTGTGATCCTCCTGTCGTAGCCTCCCTAGTAGCTGGGATTTCAAGAATGCACCAAGGAACCCAGCTTAACATTATATTTTGAAATAATTTTCACTTTTACAAATAGGTAGAAAAATGGGACAGAGATCCTGTATATTCTTCACCTAACTTCCTTAAATTATCCAAATGAGGAATTAAAACTAATACAGAAAAACTATTAATCTAGAGACCTAATTCTAATTTCATCAAATTACCCTTCTCATATCCTTTTTCTGAACCAGTATTCAATCCAGGATCACACATGACATTTGGTTGTCAAGTGTTCTCATTTTTCCCAAACTGGGAAAACTTGTACTTTTGACTTTTATGATCTTGGCACTTTTGAGACACTGGTCAATTATTTTGTAGATTGTTCATCATTCTGAATTTGATGCTTCTGCATTAAACTCAGCTTTTGCATTTTTGTCAAGAATACTACAGAAACGATTTTGTACTTTTCTCATTGCACTGCCTTGAGAGGAATTGCTAAGAAATTTCCTAAAACTAGTGATATTAACTTTAATCACTTGGTCAAAGTAGTGTCTGACAATTTTCTTACCTGTAAAGTTACAAATTTTCTTTTTGTAACTAGTAAGTGTCTAGTGGGGGAAATACTTTGATACAAGACCATAATTTTGAATTTAAGTGACTGGGTGAACTACTGACAGAAACAGGGAAATCAGTCGTAAATAAATTAGTAGGTGTGAGGCATCAGTTTGAGGGGGTTCTAGGTTGCCTTCAAACGCTGAATGAGGGATACGGTGCAGGGCTCGATAAGGTCTTCGAGACGGTATCAATGGCTCTGGAAAGTTTCCCCAGAGCCCTTCCTGTCCACTGACAGCGCCACCTTAGAAATCGTCAGGCTTGGGCTACACCACGCACCACCTCGCCCTCCAGAGTCCTGGCAAATTGGAGGCAAACAGAACGTCTTCCTTCTCCGAATCCCTTTGCTGAACAAGAAGGAACGAGGACCTGGGGGGCCACCAGAGCAGCGCCGAAGGCTCAACGCGCACGCGCCCGAGGGGCGCGGGGCGGGGCTGCGGCGCGGGGGCGGGGCCGCGGCGCGCAGGCGTCCTCACGGCGGGTCCCTGCGGCTCGGGATGGAGGGTGAGTGAGTAAACAAGCCCGGGCCGGGCGGTGGGGCCGGGCCTCCGCACAACGCCGCCGGGGCAGGAGGGAGGGAAAGGCGAAGTGATCTGGGAATTGGGAGGAACCCGAGGGATACACTACCTGCCTGGCCGCGGGTAGCAGGGCGCCTCTCCCCGCTCCGAGGTCTGGGGGACTGGGGGCGACGGAGCGAGAGAGCCCCCGGCGAGGACTGCGTCTGAGGCTGGGAGGGCTGTGTGTCCCGGAGGAGGAGCGGCGGGGGCGGGTCCCGAGCCGGGGAATCCCGTTGGAAGGATGGGTGGGCCGGTGGGCGGGAGCCCCAGCGCTTACAGGGCCCGGGTGGGCGGTGGCACCTGCGGGGGCCCTTAGAGAAGTGGACTCCCGGCGATCTGGGGCTGGGCACGGGAAAGCCCAGAGACCTGGGCTGAGCTTGCGATGGCTTTGGGGGATGTTGAGGAAGGAATGGCAGTAAAAACAGGGCCGGAACTACAGCAAGTGAGTGAGGCTAAGGCGCAAAGTGTAAGTGGGCAGTGACTCTCCAGTATAGTGCAAGTGCAGAGAGAACCCTTGCTTACATTTTGCCTTCCAGGAGCCTCTGTGGCCTCGTCTGCCTTATCCCAATCCAGACTTGGGCTGGCGCCAGTTATGCCCACCCCAGGCTTCTCCTGAGTATCAAATGATGTAAGTGCAAGTATATCAAGTATATCAATACTTGCACTTGGAGCAAAGAAAAGCTGTTGTATTTGGGACATGCCCGTTAGAAAATGTGGGCCAAAGTTTTATTTTGGTAATAAGTGACTACTGAGAAATTGTTTCGGGGGCAGGGAGAAGGAGTGTGAAGGAGTGCTTGTGCTGCCAGTGGAATGTTGAGGGTGGACCTTCAATGGGTAAAAATACAGGATTATAAACGGAGTAGCCTAGATCTGAAGCCTAGGGCCTGGTGGAGGGAAATGAGAGAAAAGGGGCTAGATATACGAATAATTGGGTGTGCACAAGGATGGAGCTGAAAGTGTGAGTTTGCTACTGTGATACCTCTGAATAGAAAAATGCTCCACCCAGTGATTTTAAGATAAGGAAATCCAGTATTGATTGAAGTTTCCAGTCTGAGAAGGGGCTAATTCTAAAAGAGCTTGCCTGTCTTTAAAAAACCCTGGGATTCCCAGATGTGGCATTGATGAAAGAGATGACAGACTTACACAGAAGAGTGTGTGTTAGGAGATAAGTACTTAAAAACAAAGACAGAAGAAAGGACCATCTGTAATACTGTTATGGGTAAGATTTATGTGTGGTGTATCACAGTGTGAACCAGTTTTCCAAAAAGCAGGGATGTTAGTCTATTTTATTCACTGATGTACCCAGAAGCACCTAAAATAGTGCCTGGTGTGTAGTTAGTAAGTGGTCAGTACATATTTGTGGAATAAATAAGTAGTAAGAACATTTCTGGGACTGAAAGTCAGGAGATAATGGATCCTAGTTCTGCCACTAACAGAGTATTTGTGGAAGTTGATGCTAAAGCAGAGCTTTAATATTCTGAAATGTGGCACTTTCCTGTAATCCCAGCTACTTGGAGTTGTAGCTCTGCACCTCTGCACTTGGCATTCCTGTCTTTTTTGGAAAAGTATCTGTTCAATATTTCCATGTTGGGCTATTTATCTTACTATTGTTATTAGAATTAGTTATGGCCCCCAAACAGCATATGTTTTGGTGGATTTTTAAAAACATTTTTTTTTTAGTTGTCAGTGGACCTTTTATTTATTTATTTATAGGCAGTGCCAAGGATCAAACTTAGGGCCTCACACATTCCAGGCAAGCGCTCCACTACTGAGCCACAACCTCAGCCTCCTGTTTTGTCTTCAATGTATGAATGAATATAATGAAAAGCTCATAAATACTTAACTGGAATATAAGTGCTGTTTTGCATGTTTAAGTAACTAAAAACTAGATCTAATAGAAATATGAAGTGTTTTTATGTGTGTGCTGCTCCCTTTCTCCAAGATGGATGACCCCATTGACCTCATTTCTCTCCAGACGTGTTCTAATGAATGCTGATTTTTTAATTTTTTGATATGGTAGTCGTCGGTTGGAATCCAGCTGCTCTGACATCTTATGGCTGTGCTTCAGGTGTTTATTTTAATCATATCTATCTGTTCCCTACAGTATATTTCCTCTTCCTCATATACCCTGTGGGGACTGACCAACTGCCAAATAAACTTTTAGAGACATTGAAGACCCATTAAAAAGCCAAGTGAAATAAATATTGACTCATGAACACAAAAGATTGTAAAAGAAGGAAGTTTGACTTATTTTACAATGTAACTGGTTAAAACTCAATGGTATTTTCATGTGTATGTATATACTCCTCTGGCCAAATAAAACACTTGAGAAAAGTTAGAAATGGTGACATTAATTATTGGATTATTATGATGTGTTTGCTGTCACCTGACTTGACAGATAATAGATTACATTTCAGTTATAACTCCTTTCTTTAATAAAAATATCGATATTTTCCTGTGACCATTTCCTCTAAGAAATCTATACATACACCCAGCAGCTATGGATAGAATAAGTTCTTTTCTTGTTTGAGCTCCAGTTTTAAATGGATGGAGCAGTCTGCTTTAAGTTTACTGTTTCAAAAAGAGAAATGAGTCCAAAAGGAATGAGAGAGGGATTATAGTTCAAAGGAGGTTGTGTTGTTTCTGTGAGTTGTAATTTATAACAGTTGGATCATTTGGGTCTTAGTAAAAGTAGCCTAAGACTTCTTTCCTTCCCCCCCGACCCCAGTATTGGGGATTACCACTGAACTCGACCTCCAGTCCTTTTTATTTTTTGTTTTGAGGCAGGGTCTGGTTAAGCTGCTTGAGGCTGGCCTTAAATTTATGAACCTCCTGCTTCAGCCTCCCAAGTTGCTGAGATTACAGGCCTGTGCCACCACACCCAGCTAGCCTAAGATTTCTGAGAGAGCTAGTTTTATCTTAATTTGAATCATTTTTTCATTTCTTGAAGCAGATTACTAGTAAGTTTTTCAGGACAGAAGTTGTATGACAAATCATTTAATATTACTTGTGATTATAGGGTATGGTCTTTTTCTGTGTGTATGGGTACCAAGGATTGAACTTGAGCCTTGTACATGCTAGCTAAGGGTTCCACCACTAAGTACCATCCCTGGACCCTCTTATTTTATTTTATTTGTTTGGTACTGAGGATTAAACCCAGGAGCACTTAACGACTGAGCCACATCCCCAACCCTTTTAAATATTTTTATTTAGAGATGGGGTCTTGCTAAGTTGCTTTAGGGTGTCACTAAATTGCTGAGGCTGACTTTAAATGATCCCCTTGCCTCAGCCTCCCAGGCTGCTGGGATTACAGGTGTGTGCCTCCTTGCCTGGCTTCCTCTTATTTTATTTTGAAACAGGGTCTCCCTGAGTTTCCCAGGCTAGCCTGGAACTTGTGATCTGCCTACCTCAGCCTCCCGAGTAGCTGGGATTGCAGTTGTGATGTATGTTCTTAAAAAGTTTTATCATTCAAAAAGAGTCCCTGTTTTTACCCTATTTCATATAAGAGTGAGAAATATTTAAAAGATTTAAAAGGAAGAGAGATCATGTAATTGGGAGGAAAGAAATTTAAGTCAGCTCAATTTTTTTAACCCACTCTGAAATTCAAAGTCTCTCTCTCTATTTTATTTTATTTTATTTATTTTTTTAAGAGATGGGGTGTTACTGTGTTGCCCAGGCTCATCAAGAACTTCTGAGCTCAAGTGATCCCTCTGCTTCAGCCTCTTCCGTAGCTGTGACTACAGGCATGCATCACTGACTACACTGGCTGGGATTCAGATTCTTAGATTTTGTTGTTATTTCATTCCCTTCCCCAGAAAGATTATATTTAACTCAGGGGAATTCTGGTTTGTTTGTTTTTGCTTTTTTGTGGTATTGGGGAATGAACCCAGAGGTGCTCTACCCCTGAGCTACATCACCAACCCTTTTTATTTTGAGATAGGGTTTTGCTGTGTTGCCCAGGCTGGCCGCAAACTTGGCAGTCCTCCTGCCTCAGCCTCCTGAGTTGCTGGTATTACAGGTGTGTGCCTCCACACCTGCCTGGAATTCTGTTTCTAAGGGCTTGAATCACTTGGTTTAGGTTAGCAGGAAACAGAAAATCTCTCTACTTCTTTACTATTCCTCTTTCTTTTTCCTTTAACTTTATTTATTTATTTAACTATTATTTCAGTGCTGGGGGTTGAACCCAAGGCCACTTTACCACTGAGCTACATTCCAACCCCTTTTATTTTTAATTTTGAGAAAGGTGACCTCTAACTTGTAATCCTCCTGCCTCAGCCTCCTGAGTAGCTGGGATTATATGAGTGGGCTGCAAGGCCTTGGGTTTGTCCTGCTACTACAAAAAGCAAAACAAAAAACAAAACAAACAACAAAAACAGCAACAAAAAACACTGGGCACAGTGTCCTTGGCCTCTTTGCCTAAAGTTCCAGTTACTCAGGAGGCTGAGGCAGGAGAATTACTTGAGTCAACAAGTTTGAGGCCAACCTGGGAAACTTCTCAAAAAACAAACAAACAAAATAAAAAAATCATCAGGACTGGGGTTAGTGGCTCAGTGGTGGAGCGCTTGCCTGGTATGTATGAGGCACTGGGTTCAATTCTCAGCACTGCATATAAATAAATGAATAAAAATAAAGGTCCATCAACAACTAAAAATATAGATATATATTTTTAAAATTATCAGTTTCCTCTCAATTTAATATCGTATTAGGTGACTCCATTTGATTCTTCAAATAAAACATTCAGGTATATTCTTAAAATCCATGTGCATGGGGTTGGGGGTATAGCTCAGTAGTAGCACAAGGGTCTAGCATGCAGAAGCCCCTGTGTTCTATCCCCAGCAACACACACAAATTTAACAAAAACATTTAAAAAAAAAAATCCATGTAAGCCAGGGACAGTGGTGCACGCCTGTAATCCCAGCCCTTAGGAGTCTGAGGCAGGAGGATTGCGAGTTCAAAGCCAGCCTTAGCAATTTAGTGAGGCCCTAAGCAACTCAGTGAGACCCTGTCTCTAAATAAAATACAAAACAGGGCTGGGGATGTGGCTCAGTGGCCAAGTGCCCCTGGATTCAATCCCCAGTACCAAAAAAAAAAAAAAAAAAAGAATCCATGTATAGAAATATCAGATCATGAGCTTATTGTAACATATGTATGGTGGTAAATTAACTTTTATTGTTTTCTTGTTTGTGCTAATCATTTCTTATAGATCCTAGCAGGTAATTTTTTTTTTCCTAGCAGATAATTTTTAAATGTTTCTTAGAAGAAATTTGATAATCTACTTTGAAAGAAAAAAGTATCTTTAAGGGAAATTTTTAAAATGCAGTCTGAAACTTCAGTTTCTGTTTCAAATTTTGGCTTTTCATAGTTCCTTGTAATATTTTTTGGGAATTTAAAATGTTAGGTAAAATGAATAAACTAGTTCTCCAAGAAACTTACCTAGTTAATCTAGAGTAAAAGCTTCATATTGTACATCTTATTGAATTTTTACATGTATTTAATGTTTGTTGGGCCTGCTGGCTAAACCTAGAAATGGAACCAGAAAAACATTTATGAACTTGGCAATTGTGAGAATATATTTATACATGTGAATGGAAGTATCAAGTATTATTGAGACCTGACTTGCGTCTAAAAGTAGTGGTAGCAGAGACTTAAAGACTTGATAAATGTCTTTAAAACTTCTCATTTAAGGGCATCAGGTCTAAATTCACTGCACTGACTGAGTAAAATCACTGTGTTTTCTTTTGTGAAGCTGGACACTTGTTTTGCCTTTTTGTCGGGCCATTCCTTTGAAGAACAGAGACACATCATAAAATCCAGAAGTTCCCCTGGTATTCTACAAGGTAGGTAAAGTATATTACAGTATATTCTTTATAATTTTAAACCTTAATTCCAATACTTAAAAACATGACTTTCAGTGTTATCAATTTCTATATGTCTTGCTGCTGACGCAAAGATGAGATTATGTTGTTGTCAAATTCAACTTTTATTACTAGACATGTAGTAGATTTAGGTAATTTGATAGGTAAGTTTTATAGTGGATGGGTCTTTCCGTAAAGCTCTTGGATATGAACTCTGTTCTGTTAGTCACAGTGGTGAATAGCTTTCCCCATGTCCAAGAAATCGAAGTTCCTAATATCTCTGGGAGAACTCTGTGTGTGTGTGTTTGTGTGTGTGTGTATTATTAGGGATCCAACCCAGGGACTCACATGTGCTAAGGGATTCACATGTGCTAAGGGACTCACATCTGCTAAGCACAGAGCTCTGCCACCGAGCTACCTCCAACTTGAAAGCTTAATTTAAAATGAGTCACACACAAGAGGACAGAAGCTAAACATTTTGACAATTGAACAGGGAATTGCTGATATGAGATCTTTAAAAAATTGATACTTTTTATTATACTAATGTATTTAAGTTCTTTAAATGTTACATTTTTATGAATAAGTCTAGTGGGATTGAAAACAGTTTATCATGCTTATTCAAATTTGAGGAATGCTTCATTTACAGGCAATAAAATGCTGTTCTCATCTCTCTCTTAGTTACAGCAAAATGGACATACCAAATCCCCCAACTTCCAAATGTATCACTTACTGGAAAAGAAAAGTGAAATCTGAATATATGCGACTTCGACAACTTAAACGACTTCAGGCAAATATGGGTGCAAAGGTAAAAAATAGTTTTCAGAATGGGTGTGGTGGCACATGCCTGTAATCCCAGCTACTCAGGAGGCTGAGACAGGAGGTTGGAAAGGTCAAGGCCAGCCTGGGCAATTTAGGGAGAACCTGGCTCAAAAAGAAAGGGGTAGTGAGCAAACAGACTGAGAATGTACAAGACCCTGGGTTCAATACCCAGTCATAAATAAATAAATAAATAATAAAATAAATAAATAGTTCCCAAGTGAAAGATTGCAGATTTCATTATGTTTATTCTATGTTGAGGATTTAAAATTTTTTCACTTGTGTTTTGATTTCTTAATCTTATTCTTGGCTTTATTAGGCTCTGTATGTGGCAAATTTTGCAAAGGTTCAAGAAAAAACCCAAATTCTCAATGAAGAATGGAAGAAGCTTCGTGTCCAACCCGTTCAGTCAATGAAGCCTGTGAGTGGGCATCCTTTTCTCAAAAAGGTACTTCTGGGAGTCAGAACCTGGCCTTCCCTCTTCCTTGGGCATAAAGATTTTTTCTGTATTTTTCTGTTATAAAATAAATAAGTAAGTAAAATAGACACAGCTATAGGAGTCAACCTTGAACAATTAGGATAGTAAATCAGTTAAGAATAATCTTTTCACCTTTTTTCTCCTCAACTAACAATTGTGATTTTTCATTAAAGAAAAGACATTTAGGGGCTGGGGTTGTGGCTCAATGGTAGAGTGGTTGCCTAGCACATGTGAGGCATTGGGTTTGATCCTCAGCACCACATAAAAATATGTAAGTAAAATAAAGGTATTGTGCCCATCTACAACTAAAATATAAAAAAATATTTTAAAAAGACATTTATTATCTGCATTCCTGGACTCTGAATCCAGCTTCAAAGCAACCCTCTATGACTTGATTAACTCCAAAGTACTTTGATATTGGGGAAGGAGTGCTCTGGATAGAGGACAGGAGTATATTGATCCTTAATTGTAAATGTATTTATTAAGTTGAATTATCAATTTAAAAAGAGAATTCTAGTTTCTCTAGATAACATTTTAAAATAGAAAAAACATAGTGTAACAAGAGCAATTATTTTCCCAGAGCAGGATATCACTTTGTTCCCCTGGGTACTGTCCCCATCACCTGTACAGCTAAGTCTTAAAGTTTAGGTCCTCAGGAAAACTTTCTCATTTTCATCTCATCCTCTAGAACTTTCAGAGGCCCCTTACTATTGTGTACACTCCAAGGAGACCAACAGTTTTCATTGAAATAAACATCAGTGGAATATGGCAAGTACTGGGCAAGATTCTATAGAGGATACAGATATGAATAGGAGACAGTTCTTGCTTTTCGCAGGAGCTGATGTCAAAAAAAACCCCTCAGCACATTAATTTGTAAGAATTATAAGAACATGGCCAGGTGTGATGGCACACACCTGTAATTCCAGTTACACAGGAGGCCGAAGCACAAGGATCACAAGTTCAAGGCCAGCCTGGGTGACTTAGGGAGACCCTGTCTCAAATCAAAATAAAAAGGGATGGGGATGTATCTTAGTGATAGAGTGCTTGCCTAGTACTCTCGGTTCAATTCCCATCAACACACACAAACACACACACACACACACACAAAAAAAAAACCACACAAATAAATTTTAAAAATAAAAATAAAAGAGAGAAAATATTACAAGAACACTAAGAACATCGGGCTCTTTTTGGAAGGAAACTTGTAATTCTTTCTTGGATTTTTGTTCTTGCCTGTCCCTCTTCATGTCATTTCTTATATTTTAGTGTACCATAGAGAGCATTTTCCCAGGATTTGCAAGCCAGCATATGTTAATGAGGTCTCTGAACACAGTTGCGTTGGTTCCCATCATGTATTCCTGGTCCCCTCTCCAGCAGAACTTTATGGTATGTATTAAAAGCACTGTGGCAGTTGTTTAAGCTGTATAATTTTCTCATATTGATATGCTGAAGCTCCTCTTAGGACAGTACCTATCAAAGTTTGGATATACAGGGTGGCACGTTATTATAATTTACTTACTCTAAAAAATATATATTGTAAGTTTTTCTAATGTGTTAGGTTTTGGTGCTTTCTAAAATATACTTCTGAATTGATTTTTTTTTTTCTTTAAATGAATGAGGTTGGGCAAGACTCCAATTTTCTCTTACTACTTTGGCCTAATTTTGTTACATTATATTCAGTTAAATTTAGTTTAAATCAGATACTTGAGGCTTAAGCACGATGTCAACTCCCTTCTGATGGAGCAATTCTGTCTGAATCCTCTAAAGGCAAGATTCTTTGAAAGCAAGCAAGATAACAGAGGTGCACATGGTTACACAGTCCTTTCATCCAGGACTTTATGCTGACTCCTGCTAGGATTATTTATTGTTCTGATAATGAGTCCTCTTTAAATACTGCTATTGCTTATCATCTGTCTGATGACAGATAGCCATACTGCTGATTGGAACAGAATATAGATCTACAGAAGGGAGTAATCTCTTTAATTAAAACTTCAGAGTAAGTATACTTGGCACTTGGGGATTTAAGAATGACTATGTTGGGGCTCAAATTGTAGCTCGGTGGTAGAGTGTGCTTAGCCTGTGTAAAGCCTAGGGTTCAATCTCTAGCACCTTCCCACAAAAAAAAGAATAACTGTGTTCTGTGTTCTCAGCTGAGTGCCTTGCCCCACTCCCTTGAGTATTATTTATTGCCAGAAAATATCCATAGCCTATTCTGCAATTGCCTTTAGGTTCTGATTGAGTATGATTGGCATGAGTTGTAATCATAATTTTTTATTATTGCAAAGTCATTATGCTTCATAGCATACCCCAAAACTTTATGATTGCGCAGTTTCTTTTGTAGTTCTAGTGTAAGTCATACCTGTTGAGGCCTTCCTTTTCATTTCTACTCATGAAAGCCATTGAAATAAAAATAATAAAGAAGAAATAAAATTAAAGAAAACCATTGGAATTGGAGATTTTTGACTATTTTTTAGGTGTTGCTCATACATATTTCACAAAGAAGTATAGTGGGTACAATGAGATAATGGATGGAGTACTCTAAAAAATAAATGTGCTTTCAAATTCTAGGTGTTGGTGGAAATACCACTCTTGATATTAAAGTAAATGTTACATAGCCAATATCAATCAGACTCTCAAAGAGTAACATTGTCCCTTCTTTGTGATATTCCATTGGCAAAATTAAATGACTATTCTTTAAAATGCAGGAAACTTTGTGATCAAAGGAATTTTCAAGAGACTCAGAAACAAACAAACAAACAATCTCAGCAAAGATTCCACTAAATAGAAAAGAGGAGATGCATAGTGACTCATGGAATGAATTATATCTGGTTTAATTTCAGGTAGAAGATGAGACAGTTTTGTGCAATATTCCCTACATGGGAGATGAAGTGAAAGAAGAAGATGAAACTTTCATTGAAGAGCTGATCAATAACTATGATGGGAAAGTCCATGGTGAAGAAGGTAGTGTGCTGGGTTCTTTAGAATAGTGCCTCTTCTGCTGGGTGCAGTGGTACATGGCCTGTAATTCCAGTGACTTAGGAGGCTAAGGCAGGATGATCACAGTTCCAAGGCCAGCTCAGCAACTCAGCCAGGCCCCAAGCAATTTAGTGAGACCCTGTCTCAAAATAAAAAAAAACAGAGGATGTGGCTCAATGGTACATAAAGTGCCCCTGGGTTTAAGCTCCAGTACCACAAAAAAAAAGATACCAGTTAAAATTTAAAAGGAGATGAGACACAAAAGGATTATTAGTAATCAGTGACTGCAAAGAAAGTTGATTATGCAAATTTCCTAGAAGTTTTCCATCATTCCAGCCAATGCCATTTTGTGATTCATTTCCCATTCTCTCAGAATGGCAATGAGCATAACTTCCGTGGCATACTACTTTGATCCAAGTATCTTTTGAATCTCCAAGAAATAGGCTTAGATATCTTTAGTTTTCTAAAAGCAAATCATTGGGCTTGGTTGTAGTTCTAGAAAAGATTGTCGGTATATAAGGTAAGAAGAGTTGGAGAGACTACCCAGGGGTTTGCAAAACAATAGCCCCACCTACTCTTGATAATTGTGGGTCCTGTTGTGATACTTTTCAAATACATTATTTATCCACAGCACCCCCTAGTGTTCAAAGACTTTCTTTCAAGTTATAATGTAACCCCATAAAGTATGTGATTTTAGGGAAAAATGCTCTTTTGATTTGGAGAAGTTATTGTCCATCTATCAGTAGCAAAACCAAGTGAATTTTCATTTTATTATCCTTTCTCTGCTTGTGATTGTTGGTAAATTTTTTTGAGATTTTGAACCATAAATATAGAATGGACCTATGACTGAGGAAGTAAAATAGCCCAATAAGAATAAAACCTGGGTAGAGGATGTAGCTCAGTGGTAGAGTGCTTGCCCACCATGCATGAGGCTGTAGGTTCGATTCCTAGCACTGAAAAAAGAAAAAAAAAAGGAAAAGTAAAGAAAGAGAGAGAGAGAGAGAGAGAAAAGAAAAGAAAAGAATGAAGCTCATTGATGTTTTCTTACTCAGGCAGCTAACTGAACTGTTGGAGTTGTAAGAGTCAGTCAGATGATTGCAATTCCCTGACTGTTCATATGAAAATGCACCTATGTAACATATGCACCTTAGGAGTGAGTACAAGGAAACCTGCCTAGGAGGACTAATGGAATGCGAAGCAACCACTGCTTATCCTTCTAATCCTTGTGTTTCAGAGATGATCCCTGGATCTGTCTTGATTAGTGATGCTGTTTTCTTGGAGTTGGTAGATGCCCTGAATCAATACTCAGATGAGGATGAGGAAGGGCATAATGACACCTCAGATGGAAAGCAAGATGATAGCAAAGAAGATCTGCCAGTAACAAGAAAGAGAAAACGACATGCTATTGAAGGTGCCTAGCATTGCTTCCATATTCCATTTTGAAAGTGACAGTGATACAGAAGAAGGGAAACCTGAAAAGGTGTATTGCTTATTAAAGGTTGTTGGTGCTTCTCATTGGTCCACTTAAAAGTTAAGCATGGCAGCTGTTGTGGCATACACCTGTAATCCCAGCAATTCAGGAGGCTGAGGCAGGAGGATCGCAAGTTTGAGGCTAGCCTCAGTATCTTAGCAAGACCCTAAGAAACCTAGCAAGACCCTTTCTCAGAATAAAAAATAAATGGAGCTGGATATGTGGCTCAGTGGTTAAGCATCCCTGGGTTCAAACCCCAGTAAACCCCAACCCTTCAAAAAATGTTAAACATGATCTTTAACCAATAGATTAAGTTGGCTATAACCTAGCTGAAGAAGGAAGTAGAACTTATGAATAATCATCGTTCATTTCTAAATATGCAAGTAATGTGTTTGGAAAACTTAGAAAGTTATAAAGAAGGAAACAAAATTATGCTATAATCCTACTTTGTAGAAATAACCAGATTATTATTTCCTTCTAGACTTAAAAAATATGTTCATGTAAATCAGCGTGTTTATGTTATGCCGAATTTGGATTGTACTCTGTATAAAGTTTTAACTCTTTTTTGTTTGATTAATTATATCAGCCTTTTTCCATGTCAATAATGTTTATTTAAATTAATCCAGTATGTAATTGCTTCATTATACTGAACGTTATTTAATTATACTATATATCTTGGGACATAGTGTCTCTCTCTTACTATAAAATAGTTACAGTATCCATCTTGTTCTTCAGCATCAACATTATGATAGGATTCTTCTATTTTCAGGTCTCTCCTTGGAGTCTGCTTTTTACCTCCAGATTCTCACAGGATCTGTGGATTTTGTTATCAATATGTAGTCTGTGGTTAAGGTTAACAAACCAGTTCTAATCAAAATGCTAAGATAAAGGGGGAAAAGGTCAAACAGCTTTGTTGCATGCTCTGATAATAGTACTCAGGAGTTTTTTGTCATTTCAAATTCAGGCAACAAAAAGACTTCCAAAAAACAGTTCCCAAATGACATGATCTTCAGTGCCATTGCCTCGATGTTCCCTGAGAATGGCGTCCCAGATGACATGAAGGAGAGGTAGGGAAAGCTGTCCCACTTAGGCCATACACAGAGTGCTCCGACAAAACGTTTATTAAGTCTGTTTTTAGGTTAATAAAAAGCTTTTTTTATGGTAACTGTATTACAATTTGCCTGCTCTTCTGATTATTTTTTGCTTACTTACCTCTAAATGTCCCTTTGACATATTAAGGATCACTGTGTGCTGGCTTTTGAGTAAGTCTGGGCAGAGAACTTTTACTCTGCCATTTTTGGGGCAAGTTACTCTAGCACTGCTGATCAAATCTTTCCCTCCCCTTACTTTTAGACATATGTCTGGTCCTGCATAATTACAGTGGTGTACCCACCAGACCCATGAAAACACCCAGCCTTCTTAGCACACCAGGCCTGGGTGGCTGTTGGTACCCAATCTGCACTTTCAAGGTGGAGATATTCCCTTGGAGGAACACTTCTCTCTCTTTTCTTAAATAGGTATCGAGAACTGACAGAGATGTCAGACCCCAACGCACTTCCGCCTCAGTGCACGCCCAACATCGATGGCCCCAATGCCAAGTCTGTGCAGCGGGAGCAATCTCTGCACTCCTTCCACACACTTTTTTGTCGGCGCTGCTTTAAATACGACTGCTTCCTTCACCGTGAGTGTGGCTACTGTGTACATGCTTTCCTCTTTCCTTTCCCAGCCACCATTCCCTTCTTTCCATTTGTTCTGGTTTTGTCATATAAAGTTCCTGGCCTCCGATCTGATGAGGGTTTCACAAAAGGACAGTTGTTTTCACTTGTTCAGTTTCAGTGCAACATGCTTTGTATAATAGGGACAGACAAATCAGCAACATTTTTGTCCCTTAGCACCTCCTAACTTTGAAAAAATTGTGTTGATATAGAAAAATGGCTAGATTTTGTGTATCTTTATGGGTACCGTTTATATCAAATTCCAAATCCTAAATAGCTTCCTAACTCAGTCTTGAAAACACTACTATTTTTTATTTTCCAGCTTTTCATGCCACTCCTAATGTATATAAACGCAAGAACAAAGAAATCAAGATTGAACCAGAACCTTGTGGCACAGACTGCTTTCTTTTGCTGGTAGGTTCTTAAACTGTTCTGGCATTGTTAAGTCTGTTTAAAAATGAGCAGGAAATGGTCCTTGGGCTTTCTGCCTCTGAGAACACAAGCCAAGTGAGGCAGTACACAGCATTCCCGAGGTCCTAAAACATGGCTTCTGCTCTTAAGGAGCTCACTGCAAACAGTTGTTCTGATGGAATAAAATTTGAAAAATATTTAAGGCTTACTTGCTCTAAATATCATTTACTTAGAGTCTCAAATTTATTGTTAGAATTGAAACAAAGAGGGCTGGGTGTGAGGTCAGTTTTAGAGCATTTGCCTAGAATGATCACAGTCTAGGGTTTGATCCCCAGCACCAGATAAAACAGAATAAAAGAATTGGAGCAAAGAGTAGGGAATGGTGGTATACACTTTATTTTCTTTTCTGTCTTCCTCTATTTATTTTTAAAATATTTTAGTTATAGATGGACACAGTACTTTCATTTAATTTATTTATTTTTGTGTGGTGCTGAGGATCGAACCCAGTGCCTCACACATACTAGACAAGTGTTCTACCACTGAGGCACAACCCCAGCCCCTTCTGTCTTCCTTTAAATGCATGTAACCACTTGAAGGCACTGATGTCTTACTGTATCAACCAGATGGACTCTCTGTGATGGACAGACCTTTTGTGACTGTAAATTGTCCTGCTTATCTCGGGGGAGGCAGCATACTGAGAGCTAGAAGAAAATAGATCAGTTGATTTGCTTAAGTGTTTGACTTTCTACACAATAGGTTGAACTCAGGTAAAGAATAAAATACCTTGGTAAAATTTCTGCCAATGATTAAATTACACAACCGGTGTGGTGGCACATGCCTGTAATACCAAATAGAGTACCAAATAGAGTTCTGTTTGGTATTCATCCAAAAAGTCAACCATGTGTATAAGACCAGAAGAATAAATAGAATAAATCAACTTTATCTTATTTATTTTTTTTCCCTAGTGTGTTGATTCCCTTCTATGTGCCAAGTACCACGCTAGGCCCTTACAGCAGTTCTCTGAAGTGGAAGGGACTATGGGTTATAGAAGTTACATATTGTACCCAGAGTATGTTAATAAGTCAGTGGTGTGGCAGCAGTGAGAGTCAAGCCCTGGTCTGAGTCAGTCCACACTCCATGCTTTTCAGATTACTCCATGCTTGTTTTATTGCACTAGGTGACATCAACTTGCCAGCATTTATGTAGCCTGAAAGGGCATTTTCCTTCTCTCAGTTGTCACTCTGGAACCCTGTACATATATTATAATAATGTTGCCAGTAGCCAGAGTGTGTGTACGTGTGTGTGTGTGTATGTGTGTGTGTGTGTGTGTGTGTGTATGTGTGTGTGTGTGTTATGTGTATAACTTACAGATATATATGCACAGCTTTCCTTTTATTACTTGTTAGATATGAGTAGATATTTAAATACAGCTTAGGACTACTTTTCCCCAGCTTGTTTTTTTTTTTTTTTCTGAAGGAAAATGTCTTTAATTGTAACAAGATGATCATGCCACAGCAAGGCCTCAAAAAATTAGCTAGAATCTGAGTTGTTCCTCTCCACAGAAATCTGCAGTAAAAGCAAAGATTAATTCAATGAAGAGAAGCCTGAGACTCCCCCAGTTTTTTTATTAATAGCATTTTCAGTTGTGCAAAGAAGTTGAAAGATATCTTCTTCCTGGATTTGAAATATGTTTTCCATATTACCTTATTCATATATATGGGGGTTTTATTTTGTTTTTGTTTTTGTTTGGGGGTGGTGATGCTGGGGATGGAACCCAGGGCCTTGCACATGCTTGGCATGTGCTATCACTGAGCTACACCCCCTACCCCATCCGTGCTTTTGTGTTTGTGTACTTTTTGCTGAACCATTTGGAAACAATATTATGATGCTTCTTTTTTAAATATTTCCAAATGTGTCTCCTAAAAATAAAGACATTCTCTTACATAATCCTGCTATTATACTTAAGAAGATTAATAAGAATTTTATAATACCAACTACTATCTAGTCTATTTCCATTTTTCAGCTATACCAAGAATTGCTGTTTGGGTTTTTATTTGCAAACTAGAACCATCCAATCAATCATCACATATGGTTATTACGTATTTCTAGTGTTTTTTGTTTTTTGTTTTTTGATACCAGGGATTGAACCCAGGGGTACTTAACCACTGAGCCACATCCCCAGGCCTTTTTATTTTTTTATTTTGAGACAGGGTCTCGCTAAGTTGCTGAGGCTGGCCTCAAACTTGTGATCCTCCTGCCTCAGCCTCCTGAGTTGCTGGGATTACAGGTATGTGCCACCCTGCCTGGCTATATTTTTGTCCTTTTGATCTCAAATAATTCCACCACTTTTTTTTCTTCTTTTTGAAAGTTTCAGGTTGATTGTCTTGTAGGATGACTCACATTCTAGATTTGTCTGTTATTTTCTCAGAGTGTCACTTAACTTGTTCCTCTGGAGGCTTAATTTTATTTGTTAACCATTTTGGTTAAAAAACTATAAATGAGGTCTGGGGACATAACTCATATGTGAGGCCCTGGAGGCTGTGGAGGCCCTGCGTTCAATTCCCAGTGCCACCAAAAAAATAAATAAATAAATAAAAATAAGAATAATTCTGAGAATTTCAAATTGTGCTATCAGATTCAACCAATTTCAAAACATCTTTTTTGGAATTTTCTTTAGGACCTACATATATTATTCCGAATATCCCTGGTAATTGTTAACCTTTTTCTTTACAGGTATATTTAGTTTCAGAAACAACTTGAAGACTTTGGAAAAAAGTTTTCCAGTTAGAAATGATCAAACTTAGTTATTTGACCTAAAAAAAAAAAAAAGCATAGTTAAAAAGTAGCAGAATGGTATTCTGAGTTTCTGGGGAGAAGTTTCAAAATTAAGTAGTGGTAGTGTACAGCTTGAAGGATTACATATTTATTATTGAAACAGAATCAGTGTGTAGATTGTAAAGGTGGCCTGGTACCTATTCTGTCTCTTGTATATACTCCGGAGCAATGAGCTGTATACTTTCAGGTGTCTGAAAGTATACAGGTGTCTTTCCCTCTCTGAACCTCATTTCCTCATCAGGAGAATGTGATCTCAAATTCCAAACAGCTAATATGCGAATTAATTTCAGATATAACTTTCTGGAAAGTCGAAGGTGCACAGGTACATAGGTTATATCTTTTTTAGGATTATAGGACAACCCTTTTGTGAAAAGGCGTAAGTTTATAAGTCTTAAAATGTTTGTTAAGCAGCTGTCTCATTATAATATGGTCACACTTGTATGGTACAGATGGAAAAAAAGACAGTATCATTGCATAGATGTTGATGAAGATAAAGGTTTATGATAATGGATGGCATCAGTATGGGGACTCTGGGCCTGTTCCTATTTCCTACCTGTAATGCACCCACTACAGGAAGGAGCAAAGGAGTACGCAATGCTCCATAACCCTCGCTCCAAGTGCTCTGGGCGTCGTCGGCGAAGGCACCACGTGGTCAGTGCTTCCTGCTCCAACACTTCAGCCTCAGCTGTGGCTGAGACTAAAGAAGGGGACAGTGACAGGGACACAGGCAATGACTGGGCCTCCAGTTCATCAGGTACAGTGAAAAGATATGAAGATATTTCCTTTCCATTGCAATGACTGTTAAACCCAGGATTACAGCCTGAATCTTTTTTTTGGAGGGGGGTTGGCACTAGGGATTGAACCCAAGGGCACTGTATCACTGACCCACATCCCCAGCCTTTTTTATATTTTTATTTTTAAGATAGGATCTCACAAAGTTGCCTAGGCTGGCCTTAAAATTGTGACACTTGTGCCTCAGCCTCTGGAGTAGCTGGAGTTATACATGTGTGCCACCATACCTGGCCACTGCCTGCCTCTTAAAACTTCTTTAGGGTTTGTGTTTTGGTTTGGTTTTGGTGCTGGGGTTCAAAGCCAGGGTCTGGCATGTGCCAGGCAAGCACTTCACCACTGAGCTATATCCCAACCCCAACTCTTAATATTTCTACCTTTTTAAAATTGTTAATTCTTTCCACAAGTGCACCTGTAAGCCGTGGAGATAAGGAATATTTTCATTCGTAACACCTCTGCCTTTTGAAGTAGAATGAAG
This sequence comes from Glaucomys volans, assembly GCA_020662805.1. NCBI lineage: Eukaryota > Metazoa > Chordata > Mammalia > Rodentia > Sciuridae > Glaucomys > Glaucomys volans. Next base: position 3,597 of record JAJEJO010053161.1, on the reverse strand, counting down.
TACTTCTGAGTTTATGACAAGCTTCTAATGACAACTGCATTCCTCTTGTTTCTCTTTCTTCCTTGCTTAGAGGCTAACTCTCGCTGTCAGACCCCCACAAAACAGAAGGCCAGTCCAGCCCCACCTCAGCTCTGTGTAGTGGAAGCCCCCTCGGAGCCTGTGGAGTGGACTGGGGCTGAAGAGTCTCTTTTTCGAGTCTTCCATGGCACCTACTTCAACAACTTCTGTTCCATAGCCAGGCTTCTGGGGACGAAGACATGCAAGCAGGTACCATCTGAGAGTAGCAGAACAAATGTGGGTCCTCGTTTCATCCATTGCTTTGTTGTCCTTTTGCCACCTGAGATCATGTCTCTGGAGAGAAATTGTTCAGTCTTTTGTGGGCCTATGCTTCTACTCATGAAGCAGGTTCCCCAACTGGGGCCCCTCTGTAAATGCCAGGCCTAACAGTGCTTGGGGATCTGCTCTTCTCCTCTTTGCCAAATTCTTATTTCTGTGTCTAGCCACTATTTAAATCTTTTGGGTGGTCTTACTTTCTTTGAACTGCTTTTAGTGGTTCCCAGCCTCCTTTCTAAACACATACACCTTTCCTAGAAGGGACTTCTGGTCTCCCTGTGAGTGTTCTTAGTGGCACTCTTGCTGCTGCTGCTGCTGCTGCTGCTGCTGTTCCTCCCTCCCTCAGCCTCCTCACATCCTTTATTCTCCAGGTTTCCTATCACTAGATTTTCTAATCACCAGCTCCAATAACTGGGCCTAGACTGCAGCCTTTTCACTCATGCCATCACTGGAAAGGCAGTTGATAGCTGCCACTAAGGTTCTGGAGGCAGGAAAAGACTGGTGAGAAGACAGTGAGGAACAGAGGCAGGAGTCAGGTGTTCAGGCCAGTCTGCCCATAAATAAAGGAATCCCAGTGCTGTAGCTCTGCTCATATGGCTCCCTAACTTCTGGAGGTGTCTCTGTGACCTTCCCTTCATACCTCTTTACTTAGAACAGTTAATATAATCATGGGCTAAAAGTACCCTGTGCTTTCATTTTGAAGTTCATACCTATGTCCTTGAGGCACAGGTTTTTAGCCTTAAAGTCTACAGATTTGTATGCAAAAAAAAAAATCTTATGTGTATTTTCTGGACAATATTTATAGTTTTCACAGAATCCCATGTAGCTGAGAAAAAGAAGAAGAAAAAAGCTAAAAATGAGTGCTATTGGCAAGGAAGGTTAAAGGAGAACCTTCCTCAGACACTATTCTGCTGAAATAGTCAAGGCTCTGACATCTTTCTGCCAACAGAGGGAGCTAGAGTTAAGCCTAGTCCGAGGGCTCCCCCCAGGCCTTACACTCAATTACACAATGCACAGGCAGTTGCCCTTCTAAAAGGGGCAGATACAAATGTTAAGAAGCAGTCTCCTTGTGGCTTGGTGGAAAGCTGCTGATCAGGGAAGGCATTACTGTGCTCAGTACCTCTCCCTTCCTGAGTTAGGGTGAGTGATTCAGAGTTAACTTCAGAGCCAGGCCCCGTGTCCAATGGAACTCTTGTCTTTTCCTAACTGAAAAGATGCCCAATCATCTGTCTGTAAATTCTCCAGAACTCTCATAAGCCCTGCATATGCCTGGACCCCTTACCTGACCACCTAGCTCCAGAAGGTGTGATGGGCCCTGTTGGATTTCTCTTCCAGGTCTTCCAGTTTGCAGTGAAAGAATCGCTTATCCTGAAGCTACCAACAGATGAGCTCATGAACCCCTCACAGAAGAAGAAAAGAAAGCACAGGCAAGGATCTGACGAAGGACCTTTTATGGGCAGGCTGTTCTCTGTGCTCTGACCTCCCATTGGGCTTCCCACCTGCCTCCCTCTAGGCTACCGAACAGGGCTGAGTGTGCCCATCTGCTCAACAGCACATGGCTGAGGGCCAGAATTCTCAGTGCCACCTAAGTGCCTGTGCCTGGAACCAGTCCTGTTGCCTGCCCCCACATGCTCCAGACTGGACCTGAGATAGCTGTCTGGTTTTCCATTTAAACTTCTGCCCTGTAGGCCCATGGCTGTACCCTGAAGCCATTTCTCCTTGTTGGGTCGTTAGTTACCACCTTCCCTGTTTCTTGGCTCTGACCAGAATTTGTTCCTTTTCTTTGTTTTTACCCCGTGTTGTTTATCTAATCGTACTGTCATTAGGCAGCCTTTATTTAGGGTTGGACATTTTTTTTTGAATTTTTATTCAGCCCTCTACCTGGCTCAGTTCCCTAATGACTGTCACTTACTGAAGGAAGGAGTTGATGCCAGTTCTAGATACTGAAGCCCCTGTGACTCTTCCCTTTCAGTTTCTTCACTCAGAGAAGATTCCTGAAAGGCTTTACCACCTCCCATCTTGAAACTCCCCTGCATCCCCACCTCCCCCAAGAGGGGAGTGGAGAGAAAGTGGAGTGAGAGAAACAGTAACATTATCATAGACAGATACATTTGAGCTTTTTTTTCTTTCTGTTTGGAAGAGCATTGTGTTAAATTTAAATCTTGCAGCATAGTCCAAGTGGATTTAAGATGGGCCCTAGCTTCTGTGTACCAAAGTAGTGGGCCTCCTGTTAAAGGGATTTTGGAAAGATATTCCACAATTACCAGAGTCCTTCAGAGCAGGTCACACTGTCATTTGCCTGCATTGACAGACCTCCCCAGGGCTGTGACCCAGACCCATCCCTTCTCTTTCAGGTTGTGGGCCGCACACTGTAGGAAAATTCAACTGAAGAAAGGTAAGTTCCAGACTGGAGGCATAGCTCAGTGGTAGACAGAACACATGCTTAGCATGGAAAAGGCCCTGGGTTCAATCCCCAGCACAGGGCCGGGGGCCATGACTTCTGTTTCCCCCAGGGCGTTCTTTAGTAGTTCAGTCTGAGGCCTCAGCCTGTGGTCATCACTCTGCCCCACCTACAGCTGCACTTGTTGTTGACCCTGGCCGCTTCCGCAGATTGCAGATTTCTGTGCAGCAGCTAAGAACAGCTGAGCTTCTTACTGCAGCTGAGAAGACCTTTTATGAAGTAGAGTTAAGGGCCTTGTGGTCTCTGAGTTTCCTAGCGTGACGTTTGCCAGGTTCCAGACCTCTTTTAATGTTCAGAATAGCTGCCCTGTTATCATAGACCATCTCCACACCCTGCCCACAAAACAGGTCACCCCACTGTAGCTTGTGCACTACGGTCATCTGGGTCGCTTTTTCACTCCAGGTGCTGTGTGTGTGTGCTGTGTGATGGTTGGAACAAGCCTGCTTTGACTCAGGGCAGTGGGAGGGGAGGGCAGCAAGGGAACTGAGTCTCAGCAGAGTCCTGTTTGATTCTTCTCTCTTCTAGATAACTCTTCCACACAAGTGTACAACTATCAACCCTGTGACCACCCAGACCGTCCCTGTGACAGCACTTGCCCCTGCATCATGACTCAGAATTTCTGTGAGAAATTCTGCCAGTGCAACCCAGACTGTAAGAGCACTGTAGTTTCCCTTAGAATCTACCAGAATAGTCAGCCTTAGGGTGCCCACAGTACCCTCCTCTCCTATGCTCTTTGCTGCCTTCTGGTATTTCCTTTGTTGTGCTTTGGACATTCTAGAGGGAAAGTAAGATGCTCAAGATTT